>CM076411.1:29354196-29864196 GCA_038363315.1 Mugilogobius chulae | reverse complement strand
ATCTATGTATCTTGGCAGTCGCTGTGGCTGCACACCTGAGCAGAGTAGGTAAATTTCCATTCATACATCATCCCACCAACCCACCTGTCATATTTATTTACAGCTCTGCTTTGCAATAACATATGTAACCAACTGTGTCTGAAAATGTACACTGAAACACATTTGCTAGGTGAAAGTTTTGATCCATGCTGTCACAGTCAGGTGGCGTTGCATTATTTTAATCAGAAGTGGTTATGCGAAAATAGAATTTATTTAGGTATGTATTTATGTATGTATTTAAGTTTATATGTTTGCTTTGGTTGTAAAAGGTTATGTTTTTCTGAGAGTTGAAGTATATCTGCAGCAGACAATCCCTTCCATCAGTACTACAACAGTGTGAAAGCAACAATGGACCCCCTCAGTCTGCTGCTGACCAAAAGATTGAGGTGATGATGCTCATGTTAGCTCAGCTCTGCTATCATACCGCTAAGCCCTTGAGCATATGAAGTGGTCACAGAATCCCTCCCCCACAAAACACAAACTCATTTAAACAAACATCGAGAGATTACATCTGGGCTGGCTACTGTTGGCCTCCTGCTTTGATGAGCCAAGGAGCCAAGAGTCTGAGTGCTGGATTAAGATGACCATATAGATTTACCCTGGAGGCTAAACTGGTCATCTCTCTCATTTACATTGAGTAGAGTTTTTTTTTTGTTGTTGTTTGTTTTTTGTTTTTGTTTTTTTACTAAATACGTACATGGTATACACACAATGGCTAAAAATCCTTCTTTGAGATTAGCTGCCATGAGCAAATACAGTCATCTGAGAAGAGACCTTTAACTTTCCTATCCATCAAACCCAACAAACTAGCCAGTGGTTTTGTCCAGGTCTGTTAATAAATTATATCCAAACTCTAAACAAGTGTATGATTAGAGTTTCTATGGCTAGTATTTCCGAGTTGTTTTATGTTACACTGCTTTAGGCTCCTCAGTTCTCACTGTGAGTGACTGTGTATGAAAGATGATGCCAAGACAATCATGGATGGAGTGTAACTGCAGATTGACTTACAAAGACACATTAAACATAGCATCTGCTCTTGCTCTTGTTGGTTTAAAAAGATACAATAACAACAAAACTGAGCTTACATATGGACACATTCACAATTGTATTCTCTTACTCTATTGCCAGAGCATATTTGTGTTCAGCTCTTTAACTCAGAATCCCCTCAGTCAGATGCAGAGGCTGTGCACTGATTTATGATCTGCAGTGCTGGGTTTAGGTAAAGACAATTCAATCCTGAGACAGTTTTGAAGGTTTTAACCAATAGTATTTCAGTATTAAAAATAACGACTCAACAGAAAAACTCAAGAGAGACCCATTTTGCATTCTGATTGGATAATTCTCTTGAGAACTAAAACATCTAATTGGATAATTAACAACTTGGCCCTCACCACAAATGGTACATACTTCCCTTTCAGGTTTTTAAAAGATTAGAAACAACAAAAGAAGGAATCTAGATTTCAGAAAATTATGCAAAGATTTTTTTGTTTGTTTGTTTAATGAAGATATCTTGATTGGTGAATATGTCAGTATAGTTTCAATACCCACCTTGTCCTTTTAGGCACGCATGTGTAAGCAATTTGATTTGCCTGTGTTCAAGACAAAATCTCCTCACTGAGAAGATTATTATGGTGTGTTCTTCTCCATCTTTTTTCTTTTTGTTATTATGGAGCAAATATAATGTAGTGAAGAAGGCAAAAAGAAGACACATAAAAGCAAGTATAAGCTCCTCACACCTCCTCTGCCCTTAGCGCAGCTTTATGCCTGTCATTGTTCAGGCATTTTACATACGTATTGTCCCTCTCCTAACAGATTTACAGTGTAGAAGCACATTAGGCAACAGGAACTCTTCATACTCTATCACCAGCTTTGACAGTCTATACTGACTAGTTCTATACAAGAAACGCAGCGCTTCAAAAACTATTTAGTACATTCTAATCAAAGTGCAATAGATTAGAATTTAAATTGATGTCAAGTGCATGTAATTGTAAGACAAATTAAGTTGAGTGACTGGCAGATAATAAAGCACTTAAGCTCTTCACAAATGTATCCTTAAGGGACAAAGGTGCCGCAGAAAAATGCAGTCTCGTTCATAGATAGTTGGGATTACTCGCCTTCTGCCTTAAGGCCTCCTTCTCATACCAACAGTTATGGATCTTCAAACACGTGTCTTCCTTTGACGTGTCATTTGTTTCAATTCTAGTCTCTGTCGTGTTAGTGGTAGGTTTCTATTGGAAACACAGCCAGGAGAAGGAGATAGTGGAGAGATTTGAATACTTTGGTCAAAAGTAAGTCACACTTGCACTTATGGATGTCTACACTGTTGCATTTTTGTCCGGTACAGCTTGATGAAAAATGTCAATGTTTGAACAGGACTTTACTGAAAAAGAGTTGCTGGAGCAATTTCTTGCCAAGTCTCATTTCTTACAATCAGACAAACACTATGATGTCCTCGTCATTAACATTAACAAATTGGCACAGTTGATGTAATGACTCACTCATCATGTAATGTTATAGTCAAAAGAAGATATCTTTCAGCAGCTGTGATGTTACAGCTGTCTGAATGTTAAAAACATTTGAACTGTTTTTTTTTTTTTTTTTCGACTATTGAATAATTGGCTTGATTTGGAATGATGTGTTACACGGTGTCAGAGCAAAAAAAAAAAAAAGAAGAAAAAAACATAGTAATAATAAAGTTAAAAAAATGTGAAGACACATTTCTCTTGTTGAGTACATTTCAGATATCAATTCATTCATGGTCTACAGTCTTACCCTGGCTCTCATGTTTGTCTGTTTTGTATAGACACATTCTGATTAGCTCTTAGTTGGAGCTGCTGACACCATCCTAACATAACAAATTGTTTCTTAATAAGTCTAAGTTTAAAAAATCCCTGAATTAAGTCTTCATTAAAAATGGGCCATTTCAGACAAATTGATATGTGCAGTCTGGTTGAAATTGTGAATCAACCATGTGTCTCAATCTGAATTGAGTGTTATCATTAGCAATCTGCATATGTTACTGAAAGCACAATCTATGCAGCGTCCAACTACCTGCCAAAGACGCCACCTATTCCAGAAGATTTTTTAAATGATCAAAAAAAAAAAACTTTGGGAGTCTAGCGGGTGCAAAGCATCAACAGGGCTGCAGGTAAAGAATTAACTTCCCCTCAGTCCAATGTGGCGTATAGCTCCTCTTCAGCTAAAATTAATCTATTGCCTACTTAACTCCTTTATCATGAGGACCCTTTTTTTTTTTAAAACACTAGACTAAAACTGTCTAAAATTCAAACTGAGATGTTCAAAACCCTGCAGTTGCAGACCAATTGTTTGTTTACCTGGCATTTGAAATCGGACTACAGTTGGACAAGACCACGTGTGCCAAATTGTTTTGTCCTCAATAGGTCTGCTTGGGTTAAACCCCTAAACGGCTAGTTATCCAGTTTTCTTGGCCTCCATGTAAACACCCTCAGTGTGAGTGGTTTGACAGCAAGTTTTTGCAGATATAGTGCTCAGTTTTGAGTGGACAATATCTGCTGATGTCACATAGAATTTAGTTGCCTTTTCAGTGAAACTCAGTCAACTTGTGACTGTTTTGACGTGAAACCTGGTCAGTTTGCACAAAACTGCCAAAAAAAAAAAAAAAAAAAAAACAAAAAGACTCAGCTATTTAAAGCATTAAACACCATATCATGAGAGGGCCTACAGTGGACCCTTACCTTATAGAAGATAGTATTTTGTGTTATTTGGACTTCTCAAACAGCCTGGTACAGTTAACTTGCAGACCATACCAATTTGCTCCATAGTGAAACAGGCTGGTGTGTGTAATGCAGGAACCTGGCAGTAGTGGAGCTACATTTGGCACTTGGCCACCCTAGAACCCCCGCCTCCCTCTCCAGCCCCTGTCTGAGAGCACAATGGTAGATCCAGTAAAACAATATAGGCCCCAGAACAAGGCCTCTATACAACCAGTGACATCCTATCCCTGACAGAAAAACACTTCAAAAATACAAAATCAATTACTGAGCCTCCACTGACAGCAGACCTGTTACTATACAAACCCACTGTGTCTATTTGGACAAATGATTTGTCTGAAGGTATATTGTTTCATTTTAGGTTGAGCAAGTACACTAAAAATGATACAGCCTCACCGCCCGATCTTGCCCCTTTAAGACTTCCCGCTTAGACCGGTTAAGACAGTTATTCCTCTGTTGGCCTCTAGTGCGCTCTCTCCAAGAGCTACGCCGTGAGTGAAGCAGGTGTGGTGCCCGCCAGATGTGTGGGGTACAATTTCATTCAGTGAACGGCCTAGACGTGTCATGTCTGTGACACGTGAGCAGTGCATTAATATCACAGCAAAAGTTACTACAAGAGCTTCAGTTTGGGAAAAAGTGTAATAATAGAAATGTATTTGGTAAAAATCTATTCAAATGACAAACTTTAACAACTTTGTCTAAAAAAATGTATTTTCTTTTACATAAAGCCTGTTGACTTAATATAAAAAAGACTTTGATTATAGAGTGAACATAAGACAGTGTAAGTGTGAATGCAGCTCTGCCCACGACAGAGCAGAGAGATAAAGCCAGGAGAGCACGGTGCTGCGTGAGGTCCGGCCCCTTCAGCGCTTTTTGGGTCAGCGCGGGTCGCGGCCACGCACACCAGGCCGCTGGACGTTTCTGACCAGAGGCTGTCAATTTTACGGCGGTGACCACTGTGAGTGAGCACGAGGAAGAGCGCGGAACCGTTTGGCACAGTCTGGACCAGAGCTCCGCGCTGTGCTTTACCTGGACCACGGCGCGCATCCAGAGAACCGACCCGAGGTGGACACAACCCTGCGCTCGTCTGTACAGGGGCTGCAGACGCGGTCACGCACGAAAGACCCTCCGCTCGCATCACACCGGGACCGGGAGCCTGCTTACCGGCAGTTGTCTCATTCAAAAGGATTATAACGAGGACACGCCGCTGCTTTATCATAAACTTTTCACGCACGGATCAAGATTCTCAGGTAAGTCTTACCACGAGCACTGGATCATTTTATTATAAGTTTAGGTCGACACAACATTGTATTGTTAAAACATATAGAACAAACTTATTGAAGCCAAGTCTGACTAAAAAGTGAATCCATTTTATTTTACAAATATATTGCCTAATTCAATAACTGCATTTAACGTGGCTTTTTCTAACTACATAACTGACAAAATTAGAATTTATGGCAAAATATGATTATTATTATTATTTCTTATTTCCAGTGAACTTCTTGCACTGCTCCACGGTTATGTTGTGCAGGTTCACTGATTGAACTGGCATCAGACAAAGCAGAGCAGCCGTGCCACGAGCTGGAGCTGCTCTCTGGAGCTCATAGCGGCCAACACAGAGAACTCTTTGCGCTTTGCGCTTAAGTATAAGACCGGCAGGGGCAAAATCGCCCGCTCAGTCTCTTATACAATGACTTTGTTTTTACAATATATAGATCTCCAGATTTTCTTTTACTTTTCTTTTAACAGGCACGGCTTCTTGTTGCATTCGCATAGTCACATTTTATAATAAGGTCTAGATACAAATTCTTTATCAATGTTAGTTAACTATTAAGATAACATCACCTGATCATCACTAAATGATTGGATAGTATTTACTAATAATGAATAAACATTTACTAATTACTTCTGGCCTATATGATAAAGTGATGACCATTTATAGGTTTTCAAAAAAATAAAAAAATAAAAATATTTAGTGATAGTATATTGTGCTATTTGATTCTCAATATTGGTACTAATTCTATCAGACCTATAACGATATTTTGATATTTGATTCTGTATTTCAGCTGATTGTCAGTCCAAAAGGCTAGTTCCAGTGTTGTGTCAGATTGTGCACCTCTATTTAGATGAGTGTCCCCTTGTTCAAGGATACTTATAGAAAAAACTTTTTTTTTTTTTTTTGGTATTTTTAATTACTGTTCCTAATTCTCACCCAAGCCCCAATCCTAAAGTCAGTCACAGAATTGTGCTTAAACATAGCCAAATTATTTGTTAACGATTTCCCACAATAAGGTTGTTATATCACAAACAGTCACAAAAGCCAGTGAAGGTGATCACCTTGATACCACACAAGTTTGTCTCAAAAGATCTGATAAACTTTAGCGAATATTAGGTGTAGATGTGGGGTAGATGATCTAACCACTACATGGTCATCACTTTAAAAAAGGAGCTGGAAGTAAATGATTAATCAATGTTTGTTTATTATTAGTAATACTATCCAATCATTTGGCAATGATCTGGTAATGTTATAATTGTCATAATTTAATTTACATTTGTAAATGATTTGTATCTAGCTCTTATTATAAAGTTATACCCATATAAAATATATTATTGTGATGAAAACAAACAATCCAGAAGGATAAACATTGCTCTATTTTAAATCTATGGCAAACTGGGAACAGTGTGGTTAGCAAACAAATGTCCCAGCATGCAAATTTATTTCTGTAACTGTTATACCAGAATGTGAGAGCCCCACACAGACTGTGCTCTGGCCTGGCCCTGCAGCTCTTATAGGTAAAGAAGAGGAGCTGAGCAACCTGTCTCTGCAAGTACAGAAGCATTCCTTATGGTTACCCCACAAACACATAACAGCCAGTCACTGCTTAGTTAAATAACAGAATTACAAGAAGTACACTGTATGGCAGCTTCAAAAAATACCACCAATAAAGTCATCAAATTTGTCTGAATATTTGTATTTGTGTGTTTATCAGCTGATACAATCATTTTCTTACTTTAGTTTTGTATCTTTTCTACTCCTGTAAGTGCACATTTTTAAAACAAACACAAACAAACTATCTCTGTGGTGACACGGGAAATCTTTCTATCTTTGTCAGGGATCTTTCCTGTATTTGAAGCCAGATCAAAAATGATTGACACATTTATCAGACTTACAGAATCAGCCTCACCATCACTCCAACATGCACCCACGTTACCACTTATGAAACATTACACCGCTGATAAGATGCCAGCACTGATAAAATTGCCTTGCCCCAAAAAAGAATTAGAATTTGTAATTGTCATCAATTCAAATTTGTGGAGTATTCATAGAATTTAATAGTATTTTGTACATACTTACTAGTGATCTGAATTGAAAAAGATGTTGATTCACACTAGATACTATATCAAGTATGCATCTGTGTCCAAACTGCTGACACATGGAGCTAATTGGAATATGTGAATCTGTTTTGAGCCAATCACAGCTGACATGTCACCATGAGAGGTGATGAACAGACACCCTGGGGCAGAGCAGTTTAAACTCTTTACCTTTCCATGTGGGGAGGCCGATGATTAAGAGTCTGAACAGAGCAACTGTAACACCTTTGAATGGAGCCGTCTTAAAGAAAAGTCCAAATGTTTCAAAATGAGTCTCTGTCTCTTGGCACTTGTTTTTGTTCATGTCAAATCTTGCCTTATTGCTGACACCATTGTAGGAATGTGAGGAGTGTCTAATATTTGCAATCACCAAACGTGACTTCATTCAATGCATCAAGTTGTATTCATATTGATAGATAATTTGTAAATAATCAGGCACGTTTTTTTCTCTGCATATATGATGTGCTCCTGCCTGTCAACATTGAGCTCTCGTCAGGACTTAAAATATTACATTTGAAAAAAGTACATTTCAAGGTGCATAGCCTGCAGCTTTTCTCTTTGTACAGATATACTACATGAGAACGTACTTCATGACGCTTGTACTGTATACATCTCACACCACTGTAAGTGTTTATGTGTTTAAATAGACTTCCTAAGATTATATGTGTTTATACGTGTTTATGTGTTTATTGGCTTCCTAAGAAGAACAGTGGCTACATGACAATTTTGTAAAATTTGCAATGATTTTATTTTCACAAGTAAATAAAAATAAGTGGATTGGAAAGGATCAGTATCTTACAAAATTATGTTATTTTTAGGTTACACAAACCATAGCAGTAAAATAAAGATGAAAGGTGGTTTTGTAGAAATTGAGCTTTAACAGTCAGTGGTCACTGCTACTTTGACCTTCCCACAGTTCTGCAGAGGTGCTTCCAACATTGCAATAATATCTTTAAATGAAACCCATTATCTTAAATCACAACCTCCCAAACTCGAGCCCCATGGGACTTCACCTTTGGGGTGTCTATTATGGGTCTTCAGTCAGGAGTTTAAGAGAAGGGGAGCATCAATTACAGCTCTGAGGGGTGTAATGTCCAGATGGCCAGGTGCAACAGAGAAACTTGGTCCTGCCCAGAAAAATCTCAGTTTTCATCCTGAAGTTACCTCTGGCCTCCACTGGCCTGGACCTTCTGGATACACCAGATCAGTCAAGCAGAAAGAGGTCATGCACCATCATGCTGAGGCCTGTGCCTGTGTGAGTGTCTTCAGTCTTTACAAAAATAGATTTCTCCTTCTCGTCTTCTTCCCTCTCTTCTTCCTCTTCCTTCTCCTCCTCCTCTTCTTCCTCCCCCTTCTTCTCCTCTTACACCCCCCCCCTTCCTTCTTCTTCTTCTTCTTCTTCTTCTTCTTCTTCTTCTTCTTCTTCTTCTTCTTCTTCTTCTTCTTCTTCTTCTTCTTCTTCTTCTTCTTCTTCTTCTTCTTCTTCTTCTTCTGTGTGATCCCAAATGCGCACTTACTTATAGAAGTAAACACAACAAACTGTGTTCATGACAAATGAAGAGAGAACATGCACTTATCACATTGCCCTTAGGGGACAGGCCACAAAGTGCACATATAGGATTACCAAAATTGACCCTTCAGTCTTTCCATTGTGGATGAAAATTCAATGAAGGGTGCTCTAAGTGGATGTATTCACACAGAGAGTGTGTTCTAGTCCCACTAATTCAATTTTAACAGCCACTGACATTGATTTGAGAGACCCACAAGGTGACTGAAGATGTTGATGGTGAACAAGTGGGATTTCACTATAGGCTAAAGCATCAGAAGCACTATAAGATTCAAACAAAGGTCAGATAAAGTTAGAAATACAAATGAGCATGCAGTGAAGCTGAATGCTTTATTGCTGAACATCTCCTGTCAGAAGTGTCACCAATCTATCAGCGTTTACCTGTAACTGCACTTTAGCACAAGCTCTGAGTCCAACATACCTAGCCTTGTCATGGCATCAGAGTAATACTTCTCTGAAGAAGGAAGCACAAACCAATGTCCTGCACAATCAAATATACAGGTTTGGTTGATCATTTCATCTGACACATACATGTAATGTGTTTGTTACAAAAATGACCATGTATTGTGATGGTGTGAAGGGGAAGATCAAAACTGCAGTAAAAGGTGAGTTTCAGTTTCAGTCACTCCACCATTACACAACACCATTCTGGTAAAGTACCCCAACCTGTTTTGTAGGTAAATTTCACAAGTATTATAGGACAGGGAAGTATAAGCAGATCCAGAAGGAACTCAAAAAGGACAAGTATCTGTATGAGTGTTCATAAGTCATAAACATTAGCCCGCCCCTTCGCACTCTTCACCGGGGAGACCGCTGCGAGGCATCAACGTCCGGGTGAAGCAGAGTTCAGAGAGACCTGACTTACATGTTTTATAGTACAAGCTTGTATGTGCTTTGAGCAGCGTTGTGATTTATAGATGAATTATGCATTTAGTACATCTTTTTTCTATTTTTATATAGATAATGAGATGTCAGTTGTGACTAAAACATCGAGTGATAAATATCTCTGAACTTTAGAGTCAATTTTAAACTATGCTTGGAGACATTGAAAATGAAGTCAGGTGTGTTGACTCTTTACCAGCCCATGGAACCGTGGAGCCTGTAAATGTAGACTTCCTATAGTTGCCATCACACAATCCCAGCTCACACCACACGGAAAAAGGGGTAGTGAACATAATAATTCATCATATTTGCCATAACAAGTTTTATTGGAGTTTAAAACTGAATGGATTAATTTGCACCAGAGTGTAAAAATAATCAATAAGAGGCATGTTTGCTTTATTTATTTTCACAATACCCATTTTGCTGCTATGAGTGGGTTAAAATGTGTTGTTCATTCAGTTTTTTCATGTAGGCTCGCAATTCACTGTCACACCTACTTTTTGCTAAAACAACTCTGTTCTTGGATGAAAATGTGGGATGACAGCCAACAGTTTCTTCTGATTATTGAAAAATCATGCAGAGATGCAATGCCAGTAAATGTGGATAAGAGGGCTTTATATATACAGTATGTAGTGTCAGTGTGTGGGTAAAACATATGAATAATCTATTAAGATGACAGTTCTCTGTCCCAACACTGCCTTGTTGGTTCTCTTCACTTCAGGTTTCTGTTCCCTGGAGGCTCTGCAGCATGTCCAGACGGGCTCGGGCTGGTCCCAGGTAAAACTGGTCACCCGAGTCCTCCTCTGCATGTTCCCCACCTCCAGTTCCCCTTTAGCTCACCTGCCCCGGGGCCACCCTCCCCCTCTCTTGTACTGGCACTGTGTGTAAGAACAGGAGAAACCACACTCGCAAAACATCACATAAAACAATGCCCCCACTGTTAGGAGGAGATTCTAAATGGAGAAACTTTTCAGCCACATTGTTGTACATTCTATAACATTTTCTACGAAGTAGTTTGTAAAGTTTAATTTTTTATCATTTAGAGTTTGTTTTTATAAACTGTTTTCTGACCCAATTTCTATTTTTAATCAGAATATCTCGGACATTTTTAGCTCCTGGAGAATACTTAACATTAAAGTTTAAAAAATGGTTTATATGTTGTATTTCTCTGTAAAAAGCAGTGGATTTTACTACAAACACTAAATCCCATTTGTAGTATTTCTATTTTGTCACCACTGTAGTCGTTTTATTCTTCTTATTTACAATTAGCTTCATCTTTTACAGATCTTTCAAACAGTCACATATTACATACAAGATCCAGCTTTTTAAGACATTGGAAAACACAGATGAGTGCGTAACAGTGAAAGAAAGCAATAGACGCCGAGGAAAAAGCCTATTTCTGCTGACATGGACGGGCTCATACGGAGAACAGTCAGCCAGAGCACTAGAGAGTGACTGAGCTACAATAGGAACACAATAGAAAGTCTCCTTCCATAAAGTCTGCCCTCTCTCCATTGGATTTCTTTCCCTCTTCTGCCCCTGTTTGGCACCAACACACAGCAGCCATGTTCATCCAAGCTGCAATAAGACAACACTAATAAAAGCCAACTTTGGGTGGGAAAAAAATAACAACAAACAGCTTACACTTTCAAATTTTACACTGAACTAGTCAGCGCTAATTCCTTCACTAATGTTTAAGAAGCAAACCTCACTAACCCTTTTGCTTTTCTCTTCCCCCCCAATCCAGGCCCAACCAGTTTATCCACTGCTGACAATTCAGGGCAGCCGTTGGAGCGAGGCACCTGCTGCTTCCTGGTTCATGGCTGGTGATCAGGAGGCGTTCAGATAAACAAACTATGTCTCGTTTGGTCCGCATGTTGACGGAGATACATTCCTGCTTTTCAGTGGTTCATCTTACGCAACTGCACTGGTTCTCTGAAAGGCTTTCTGATGCTTTTCTCACTAAGGTTAAAAGTTATTGTCATGTGGGACTTTACTTTACTTATTATGTCACTTTAGTTGATTGCAAAAGGCCCTCCCTGAGTTTAAACCACCAGAAAAAAGATTAACTATTTTCATTCAGTACTTTTGTTTCATAACCATTATTTCACTGTTACATGGATTATCACAATGGCCTTTAACAGTATAATACTCTAAAACAGTGACTATGTTGAAAATAGGTAATATATTGCTCTGAGTGGCAAATGTTTTTGACTGAATTTGCCTATGCATGAGATGTATCACTAAAATGTATTTGTCGTTACCTACAGAAGTGGCTCAGGCTGTTCATGTTTTACTGGACCTCACTCCAGGGGCCAGAAGAAGTTCATTGACAAGAACTGTTTTGTGATACATAGTGCTGGTTTGCAAAGACATAAAGAGATACACAGCATGGAGATCTTCAATGTGGAACATTTTCCAATGGTTTGTAGATAGAGACATCCAGAGTCAAAATTATATTGTCTGAATGCTGGGTTCAAAAAGCAGAATAAGAAAAAGAAAATAGATCTAAAGCACTAGTTTGAAGCTTCCGAATTATTTTATTTCAGTGACATCACATGTGACATTTCGAGTCAAGCCCTTCTCCAAAGTACTGCCGTGCAAGTGTATTTTTCTTTATTGCACATGCAATGCACATCATGACTCCATCATAAATTATTCTGTTTATGATTGGTCCACAGATATAGAAGTGTGTTCTTCATTCACCCAGATTCCTCAATGAGCATTTATTCTTTGAGACATAATTTTACTTTTTTCAGGAAAAGTAAATTGTATTTTTACCAATAATCTTACTGTCTAATGCAGGGTTTCTTAAACTGTGGTACAGTGCCAATGATGGTAAGTGATCTTGATCTAGTTTGAATAATGCGTTTTGTTTTTTTTTTCTTTTTAAATCATTATTAAGACCAACTGTAACACAATTTAGTAACAATTCAGCACTAGTAGATTAAAAAACGAAAAGCAGGTCCTAAACATTTTGCAATGGTTATTTGTTTCTCAGTCACAGAATAACTGGTCCATGTTTTTTAGCATCAGTAATTAGCTGAGACTCATACTATGCCTCCGTGATATGTCATGGACAAGCAAATCAGGCTAAAAATCACATTTAAAATCTTTTAGTGTACAGAGGGCTTGATTCTCATTTAGATCATTTAGCTGAAAATTAGACCTGCTAAACCCAGTTTGAGATCTGTGGTACTCATAAAGCCAAAGCTTGAGAACCACAAATTTGATTCAAACCATTCAGATGGTGCGCATTGTCAATCCAACAATGTTATTATTCTTACCAGTTTGGCAGCATATTTCAAGAGAACAGTAAGGACACTCGTAACTGAACAAAAGAAAGTCTGTAACTTTTATTGCCATATAGACAAAAAAGAAAACAAAGTGGCAGACATTTCACTAGAAAAACAGCTTTCACGTTTTTGTGTTGGCACATTATTAAATTTAAAGACAACAATAACATTTGTATAATTCTAATATATTTTTGCAATGCAAAAAGGTATTACCCAGGTTGCTCTGTTTATATTCCATGTTTAATGCATTACACAAGGTGCAACAAGGCACCAGTAGTTCTTGTTCTCCTAAAACAATGTGGACCTGACTTCTCGCTGTTGGGACCACAACTCCCCTGAAAAAGAAATTCGGTTGGTTTGGAAAACATTCATGTAATAAGGCCATAAGCCCTTGATTTGCACATTTGTGTTGTAAAATATACAATCACAAACTATGCCATGAGCACTTCATTAAGGCATGGATCATGAACCAGCCCTGACCTTTTGTCAGGCATGTGCAGCAAACGATCAGCAGGGTGTAAAGAACCTTGGAAAAGAGATTTCCTTGTAAAAACAACTCTCACTCAGAACAAACAGAAGCAGCGAGAATACAGATGGAAAGGAACCTCAAGTGAAACCATGTTAGCTGTGTTGTGTCTTACGTATATATACGAAATGCCTACAGGTGGATTGATTTTACACATGGGACTGTGGTGCTTTTTTGGTCTTCTGTGTTTCAGATAAAAACATTTATCTGATAAATAATAGTCAACGTTCTCTATTATTTTCTAATACTTAATTGGAATTTTGGGGTTAAGACATACTTTATTATTTCCACCTGAGGCAAATTAAGTCGCAGCTAGTGCTCTAAAAGGCTTGTTCAGGACTTCCTTCATCTGAGGATTGTTTTTTGGCTTTATGTTGTATGTTTTGGGATAATGTGGGAAGGCGGAGAGCTTGCCACAAATATCGTTTGGCCACGGTCTATAGTCTACCTCCCATATGAAAACCAACATGACTGCTTAAGACAAAAAGAATACATGTGGGAAAAAAATTAGCAAAGTAAAAATCAATTTTAATTGTAAGTTAATGGAGGTAAGTTGGATTATGGCTCAAATAACACACGACCAATCAATCAAATAAACTAATCTGATTGCCCAGTACATTGTGGAGTTGATCTGAAACGCAGGCAGATGGAGTGGTGACCAGACTAACTCTATGCAATTTGCTCAAACATGGGCTCTAGATCCCACGTTGGAGCTGACCTGCTTTTGACACTGTCGATCATGACATCCTTTTTCAGAGGCTAGAAAACTAGGTGGGCATGGTTCTGCTCTGAAATTGTTTAAGTCCTAGAAGACAGGAAGTATTTTGTTGAAATTGGAAAGTGCGTGTCTGAACACATGGACTTGACCTGTGGTGTTCCACAGGGGTAAATCTTGGGACTCCTTCTATACTCCTTCTATTAAATCTTTACATACTGCCATTAGGTCAGTTAATATGCAGTAATAATGTGTGCTATCACAACTATGCACTACGACACTTAGATCTATGTGTCACTAACAGCAGATAAATATGGGCCTGTGGATTCACTCTGTCAGCAATCACCTTCTCTCTCTCTTTGAAACCTTCAAATCAAGTTACACAGCCTGTTCTCACAGCGTGTCAATACCACGCACTTTGAAACAGCGTGTCATATGAAGGAATCTTCCATTTTTTGCATGTGTATTTCACACCTTTCTGTCACAGTTCATTTCTATGGTGAATGTAAAGACGTGTTATTATTTATAAATACTAACACAATCCTAATCGTAACCTCAACCAACTCCAAGCCTCTGACTGAAACATACCCATTTTTGCAACTTCAGACCTAAACTTAGCTATTAACCCCAAAAAAATCTCCTGTTTGTCCTCAACCACATTGCGTGTCCATACCACGTCAGAAAAAGCGGGTGTGTAATTGCATGACAAAAAAGGCAGAATCATCGTCATGACACGCAATTTGTCATGGGGTGGTATTTACACGCAAGCCATGAGAACACTTTGAGTTAGAAATCTGGGGGTAATAATGGACTCAGACCTGAACAGTAACAACCACATTAAGTCAAGAACTTCAGCAGCTTTTTACCATCTAAAAAACATTGTCAAAATCAAAGGTGCAGTGTCAAAGCCTGACTTGGAGAGACTTATCCATGTATTTGTCTCCAGTAGGTTAGACTATTGTAACAACCTCGTCACCGGCCTATCCAAACAAGCTGTAAAACAGCTGCAGTACATCCAGAACGATGCTGCTCAAGTCTTGATTAGAACCAGGATTAGTTCCGTGCTTAGGTCTTTGCACTGGCCTACAGTGGCTCAGAGAATATACTTTAAAACTGCTTTGCTTGTGGTCAAGTCTCTCCATGGACTAGCACCATAGTACATCTCTAACATGTTAGTGTGTTATGAACCATCTCGGACTCTGAGAACCTCAGGGACGGCCCTACTGCTGGTGCCGAGAGTCAGGACTAAACATGGTGAATCAGCGTTTCAGTTATATGCAACTAAGATCTGAAAAAAGTCTTCCAGAAGATGTAAGTTTTTCATTTAAATATGTGTTGTGTGTTTACAAAATTATGACATCACACTAACACTGAAGCCCATATCTCTCACAAGTGTGGCACAGTTTACACCAGGAAAAGAAAGGAAATGCTTCTGACCTTTTGGAAATGTGTTCAACCAAACTGTATTTAGTTTCTCTGTCAAAAGAGGAATTTCTGTCCAGGGTCAAACATGCCTAATAATACCATCAACATTATCATCATTATAAAAGCTTAATGTATAATAATGTTAACCTAGTTTTAGTAAAATGGCTTCAACCTATCATAAGCCCATTTCAGGTAGATAAAATAAGCCATATTCTTGTTAGGAGATAGGAGAGGAAAACATAAACTCTAAGAAGATGATCTAAAAATAATCCACCAACATGTTGAGAAATCACTGTCATTTATCACGGTGATTAAGCAGCAACATAGTCCAGGAATAGCTCACACCTTAGTTAAAATCATGTCATCAAAATGCTCTAATCCACCTCACTCAGGAGATCACCACAAACGCTTGTCAACTTCACTTCTCTCTGGGATTTTTATAAACAAACCAGTTTTGTATCTGTCAGATGTTTTTGTTATTGCTCACTTTTAGTCACACAGTTGGTTAAACCCGGTTGACAGTTAGTGGATGCACGCCAATGCAAATTTGCTCTCGACACTAAAGTTTTGACAGGTGATTTTCAGTTTGGCCTAGGGGCTAGAGACCAACTACCCATTACCCTGGGACAGTTATGGGACAACACAATTGAACATCATTACCTTTACTGAGTTTGGATATCCTTGTCGGCTTGTCTTGATTTCCACGTATCTGGGTACTTGGAATTTTTTTAATATTCAGTTTGAGCTATATATTTTTCTTTCTCCAAAATTCAACTCTACCGTACAAAGATAGTGCTTTATTTCTTTCTTTTATTTCAACAAAAGGCACCAAAATGTCATCTGTGTGATTTATTTATTATTATTTGTACTGCGACTCACTAATAACCTAATGAATTTTTTCTCAAGCATTAATAAACTATAGCCTGGAGCAGTAATTTACATTTCCCATCCACTTCCAGATCACATTTGTAGAATCAAAATCCCTTCCGCTTTATGGTAAAATTTTACTTAAGCACTAGCAGATATTAAATTAAAAATTGTCTTTGTTTGGAAAGTGGCTACGTGATCATTTTGAACCATACACGAAAATGATAACCTGGATCATGCTAGATGGATCTGTGTTGAAATACGATTTGAGTTCTTCCACAGTTTCCAGCTGGATCTTTACTTCGAGCTGATTGGGTGAGCGGCCTACCTTATTTGTGCTTAGCCAATCACAGCAACAACTCGTAATGGAGTATCCAATGTCCGGGTGGGATAGAACAAGTACGTGTCACACATACTGCTCTTCTTTCAGAAAGAAATTACTCTGCATCAAAAGCAGCACATACATCCACGGGAGCCGCCATCTTTGTTTAGCTTGAATCAGACTCGGCGGCGGCGCTAACGGCCCATGTTAGCCCGCCCTGCTACAATGTGGTTGGGCCTCAAAACCACGCTGTTGTGATGTGAGTGGGCCTCTCAAATCAATCGGGTGGCTGGAAGGCCAGATGGTTTATCTCGTGTTTGTGAATTCAAAAGTATCGTGAGATAAACCATCTGGCTGGCCAGGTTATGAAATCAATCTTTTGAATAATCACAAGTAAATACAGAGACGTAGGTGGGAATACATTTCATCAACTGCAATGTACTACATTACACTGATAAATCAATCCAAATACAGCTTTTAGTAAAAGTGTTGACATAAAGATTAGAGTATGCACTTTACTATATGTGTAATGTACTTGAAATACATAAAAGCAGTTTTAAGTGTATAGTTCCTGTAGTTCTTTAGTAGGCTGGAACACACTGAAGCAGAAATTTTGACCCATGCCTCACTCAGATCTTCTCTAAATCTGTAAGGTGTTGATGCTGTCACTGAGTTTCCACTACCTCCTTGGTGGCACAGTGGCAGAGTGGATGGGGGTCTGGCCTCACAGCAAGAAGGTCACAGGTTCGATTCCGGCACAGCCCAGGCCTTTCTGTGGAGTTTGCATGTTCCTCCCTGTGTCTGGGCGGTTTCCTCCAGGTACTCTAGTTTCCTCACCAATCAATAACACGCAGGTTAGGGAACGCTTGGTGTTGGTTGGAGGTTGACGTGCCAGCTGTTTAGGTGAATCGCTTCTGCTGAGCTGCCCCAGGGCTGCTTGCCATCATTCAGTGGGGAAGGTGGTTACTGTGTGAAGCACTTTGGAAGACATCTGTCTGTGTAAATGTGCTATATAAATAAATCATTCACTCACATACTATAGTCTAGAAGCTGGCTAGGCCACTCCAGAATCGAAACCACTTCTGATGGTTTTCCTGGCAGTGTGCTTCAAGACATTGTCATATTGGAAGATCCAGCCATGTACTAACTTCAATGCTCTGTCTGAGGTTAAGGAGATTTTGGCCCCATTCATCTTTTCTTTAGCACAGTGCAGTTGTCCTGCCCCCTATGCATAAAAACACTCCCAGAGCATGATACTTCTATCCCCATATGGTATTTTGGGGATGTAACTCATCCTTCATCCTCCAAACCCGACAAACAGAGTTCAGACCAAAAAGTTGTATTTTAATTTCATCTGACCACATGACTTTCTCCCAGTCTTCCTCTGGATCATCCAGATGGTTCCTGACAACTTCAGATAGGCCTGATGATGAGCTGACTTAAAGTTGGGGTAGCTAACTTTTTTTGTTTTCAATAAGTAAACTTTGTGTTTTTCATCAAAAAAATATATGAAAAATGCAGTACTTATTGAAAAAAAAGAGATCACTGAGTACTCTCTGAATCAAATAATACAAATTTTTAGTTGTAATCAGTAGCAGGTGGTCCTTTCCAGTTTCACTTTAAAAGAGAAAAAACAGGGTTTTATGTCAAAATTGCAACTTAAACTTAATACATATTGATATTAACAATTTGTTGAAGGATTTATGAGAGAAAGTTGTCAGATTTAAAATCTAAATTGTGTTTGTAGTGTGAAAATCACCTGCCCCACCTAAGTAGGGAATTATTCAGTGTAATTTTAAACCATGACTTCTTTTGGTGTTTTACACATAGTAGTCTTGAAAGCGATGGTCCCAGCTTTTCTCTTCTGGGCTGATTCTTCACCTTTCTTAGCATCATTGATACCTCATGAGGTGGTTAGATTTTTCAAAGAGCTCCAGTCCGAGAGACACTGGCAGTCATCATTAACCTCTTCCATTTTCTGACAGTTGTACTTTTTTCCCAAGCTGCTAGGGAATTGTCTCGTAACACATTCTAGCATTGAGAAAGTCTACAATTGTGCCTTGTGTCTTTTGACATTTTTTTGATTTTGGCCATGTTGTAGTTAGACTTTGGACTGATTGTGGGGAGCACAGGTCTCTTTATGAGATCTAAGAACCTTAAACAACTAGCAGAGTGTAGTTGGACTATTTAAAAGCAGAAAAACCGGTTAGGGGTCAATTTGAAAGTTATCAAAAACTTATTTGACACAGTAAAATACAAAAAACTATGTGGAAAAAATATTATGCAATATACTTTGTTTTCCAGATTTTATTTTAGATGTTGTAAATGCACCTAGAAATTTTAGACCCCTCCATGAAAAACATCGCGCATTTCTGCAGAATCAATGAGCGAAGCAAAAAATGATTTTAATGTGAGGTGAGTGAAGTTAAATTTTGGTCTAAATGACAGACGACCAATCAGCTCCTTTGTTTCATCTGCGTCACGCTAAGCTAACCTGATTGCCCGGTACGATGTATATTTGATCTGAAACGCAGGCGGAGGGCGTAATGACCAGACCCACTCTTCGCAGTATGCTGAAGTGTGGGTTCTGGATCCCAGGCAAACAATGCCTAGTATTTTTAGGTTAAAGTCTATACTTTCCATTAGCATTGTATAGAATGCCAGACGGTTTTTAGACACCATATTACAGAGGGATCACGATTTTGTGATTATGCTTACAATAATAAACATTAAAGCTTTTTTTTTTTTTTTTACATTTGGTGACTCCTTTACTTGGTGTAAATTCACAGATTCAGATGAAATTGCTCCGTTTCTGTCTTTGTTTATTGAAATATTTTTAGGATTTTATGTTTTTTTTGTCTGTTAATGTTCTAACAGACATTTTTAGAACAATAACAAACATTTTATGTCTGAATTGGGGGGGGGGGGGGGGGGTGAATAGCAATATTCAAATATGCTAGGCATGTTAAACCAAAAAATAAAAAAGTGTTGGTTATGTGGATATGAAATATTGAGTTTTTCCAGTTAGTTTATGCGAGAGGCAGTGTGTGTGGGATGCGATGGTTTAGGCATGTTGTCTGCAGCGGCGTCCAACAAGCCCCAGGGCACCTCAGTAAAAGAGATAATTATCTTTTATCTGCAATGTTGTGACGGGAGATTATGCTTCAAATTTACGATTGTTGAGGAGACAATGCAACATGAGGCCTTCTCTTTTCAAAAGAATTGAGAGAGTCTCAAACATGCGAGAACCCCCGCAATGAAAGACCAGCTTATCCCCCATGTTCCAAAACAGAAAATCAGACGAGGATCTAAATGATTAATGCCATCATTTTGTCGTTCTTTAGTATTGCCTTTAAATTTCATAACTGTAGTTACTTGGTGATCTCAGATTAAGCTAAAGTACTTCATTTGACCCATTCTTCAATACTGCTGACTTTTCTGTGCAGCAGGCCGCTGTAGAACAGTGTTCGACTAGAGCACAAGATCAGCTTGGACAGAACCACAGCTTGATGACTCATGATGAAACTATGACTATATGTGTAAATTCAGTAAAGTGCATATATATATATATATATAAAAAAAAAAACTTTTGTGGTTAATTTTCAAGCTTGATAATCATTTGTTTATTAAAGGTAATACAACTTTTCAATCATGAGACTTCAGTGAGTTCTTAGGGTTTGTTGTCATTTAAAAATAATAATAAGCAATGAAAATAACAATTATAAGAATAAATCACAGAATTAAAAAAAATGTCTTATGTTGTGAACGATTTATTAGCCACAATTACAGCCACAGATCTGTCATCACACTCACCTGAAGGTGAAGTCAGAGAGGGAGAGACAATGTGTCTATGACCAAGCCACAAAGGCGGAGAAGAGGATAGGTGACACTACATCAGCCAGTTGTCCACACCTGAACTATAGCCACTGCACATGCACTCACCCCTGGCACACATCCACAGCAAACACAGGGGTCAGCCAAAGGCCACAGGGTCTCACCACTAGGCAAAGCTCCCTTCAATCCCTTTCTATACAAACAGAGCTGCACACTGCTGCCATTCTCGTCTATATGCCCCCTTGACCTCATTATTAAAACACAGGGGCAAATCTCCTGATTGGTCGCAGCGGCTCAGAAACAAATGATGCCAAATACCTGACTTCTCTATGCCCTTTCTGCAGGAAGCCGTCAGACGACTGCTTTGCCTCTTCGCTATAGCAGAAACATTCTCATATGAGCTGGAAGCAAGCAAAGGTACATTTTGAGGTCACATTGATTTGGATTGTATTTAGATAATACAATCATTGAGGTTGATTTAGTGTGGTGATTTAAGTGTATTAAAACAAGTGGAAAATGATTCCTACCCAGAGATGATCCTTCCCTGGTTCTGTGTGTCTGCTGCTTGTCCATGGAGGGAGGTGCATGTGTTAAACACTTTGTGCTTCACCTTTGTGACCAAAAGTAAAATGAAGTGGTACTTCGTTGATATAAAGTTCACAGTAAATATTTGTTTTCAAAGCTATATAAAAAAACAATATACAAAAGCTTAGTGTCATGCTGTAGAACAAATGATGGCAAAACAAATGTTACTATCGAGATGTTACAATATAACATAAAACTGTTCAATAATGGCCTTTCCGTATTATTTTTATGTAGAATTTGGTTTACACGTTTGTGAAGACTATGATGATGGCTAAAACCTCTTCAAAGTCAGAGTGAAAATATGAAAGTCTGTCACATAATAATCTGCTATTAAATCTTCTTGCATGTAAATGAACGTGTTAGTGGTTGAAACTAGTATTTCCTGCTTATTTCCTCTTTTGCAGTCAATTTGATCACTGAGTTGTTCATGCACATGAAAAAATCTCCAACCTAGTATCTTTATTTTATAAATCTTATGAAGCTTTTTATAAATCACTCTGGGTGCATAGCGTGACCTCTGTGACCTAATCTTTTGATTTGTTCCTTCATTGCCAGTTTATTTCTGCTCTTCCTGTTGACTATGAGTTGGTTAAATGCATGGTAATGTGTAATGACAATGTTAAAGAGGAGGCATGATTACAGCACTGACATATCAACAGAGATTAAACTAGTTTATTCATTTTTAAAGAGGAAAAGAATTTACAAAACAAAATGCAGTCATATTTTACACTAGTGATTATTATTAAATTTTTTACAACCATTCAGTCTGTATAACATAAAGAAATAATTCTACATCTTTGTTTCTTTCATATTTTTGGTACTCTGATTTATACATACAAATAACAAATACAGGAACCTTTTCACAATGCATATAATCTGTGGGCAGGAAAAAATCTTTCAAGTGATGTGTTTGTCTGTGTCATTGTGTGTGTAGGTGTGTTTATGTGTTAGCATGTGTACTGTTCGCATCAACACAAAGCACCCGCCCAAGATCTAGAGCACATCAGAGACAAAAAGCAGAGGGACACTGCGGCCACTTTCAGATAAATGAATGCTTTAGGACAAACTAAGAGTTTGCCCCTCTGACAGCCAGATGCACCTGCAAGTCCTCTTTCTGCCATTCTTCTGCTGCCTTGTACCGTCCTTGTTATTAGATGCTCAGCAACAAGTTTCCTTTTTCATTAATTAAAAAGTCTTTCTTAAATGTACTGTATTTCATACAATTTGTACAAATATACGTATTTAATGTTGGTTCCCCATCAGAGGAACAAAGAAAAGAGCAGGGATCCTGTTACACAGGTGCAAGGTGAGATTAAAACTGTGTTGTTGGATGGAAATGGCTTTTTGTACATAAATGAAGGGGGCAGCCTTAGAGTATTGTAAGTGTCTATCTCCTGGCTTAAGGTCCCCAGAGGTCAGTGAGCCATAGTACAGTCTGCAAAGCCTTCACGTTGCAGAGGTGCACTGTCATACAAAAATAAAATACAACTCATAAAAAGAGTCTAAAGTCTGTTGTCGTCCCATCCAAGATGAACCGTGAGACTGTGAGCTTCGTTTGGGTCAGTAAAAGCTGTCTTTGCGTCTGTAGGAAGTAGAGGTACCATTAGGAGTGCTGAAGTTCTGTATGGGACTATCCCATGGCTGTGACCATACTGGAGTGGTGTGGGAACGGGAGACTGGAAGAGGGGTGCATGGGTGTAGGCGTGGTCAACATGTGGCTGGAGTGTGAGAAGGGGGGAAACGATGACATGTGGCGGGACAGGGCTGCAGGGCTGAAGGAGCTGCTCTTGTCCATCAGGCTTTTGGAGAAGTCCTCCATGCTGTCTTGGGACTTTTTGCTCTTCTTTGACTTACTGGACATCTTCCTATTTCTTGTCTGGATGCCTTCCTTCTTCATGGTCAGAGGTCTGTTGATCTGCTCTCAAAAAGACAGAAAGATGGCAGATTAGTATTTTGTCACATCAGAACACAAAGCTACATATTCTAAGTGAAAGCATACGAGGATGTTTTCATTTTACTGAATTGTTTATCATGTATTCTTCTTCTAAAACTGTTAAAAATTAAACATAGCATAAGTGTCTTCTATTAAAAAAAAAAAGTAGCGATGGTTAGGCTTTGAGAGCTATGGTAAACTTTCATTACAGGGCAAATCAGGGTAACCCACCGCACTAGAAAACAACTTGCAGCATCCTGTGTACAGCGGTGAATGGTGAAGTTACAATGCTGCTGTTGTGTCTAAAACAAAATTAATGCTAAATAACCTTTAAAACATATTGTATAAACTGAATAGAAGTGAAGGCAGTCAGCCTAAGTAAAAGCTACTTTGATGAAGAGAATCAAGAAATATTTTTGGACAATGTTGTCTTAATGATTCATGCAAGGTGAGGATCACTGGTATAATTTTTCTAAAGACTGCTTTAATGTAGCCTATATGAGCATTTCTTAATGGGATGCTGCTGGAGCGTTACCAAAAATGCACAGTAAGAAAGGCATCAGGAAATAAATGTGTTGAAAAAGCAATACAAATTCATATCTGAGGCCTAATTAATAACATAAAGCAACAAGAACTGGTGAAGGGTTCCTTGGTGCATTTGAAAGGTGCAATCTAGAATTAAGACATAATATTATTATGTTTTAATTCTTTTAATATTTTAAGTATAATTTTGCAAATATTTACAAAAATTGCAATTAGACATATGAGTTATAGCCTTTATTTTTTTTCAGGAGAGCTTGCTCTACTGCACTTGCCAGGGAGAAAGCACTATGAACTAATGCAGATAAGATATCATTAGCAGCAATACTTACATTGTGAAGCTTGTAGTACAGGCCGCAGGCATTGCAAACCGGGTCACCATTGGCGTTTCTCCGCCACAACGTCGTAGTGGTCGTCTGACAATTAGCGCAGGATGTTCCTGCCCGTCTCGCAGCGGACTAAAGGCACAAAAGAGAGCCAGCATCATCACATGATCAGGCCAACAATCCACGGGTGTATGCCGCATGAAGAGGACGAACGAATGGGTTCAATAGCCTTTGCCGTTTTGAGGATTAAAAAAAAAAAAAAAAAAAAAAAAGATCAAATGATGATAACCCTAACCCAAATAATATAACAAAAACTCTAAGCTTTAAACGGAACCGCCTACGTTGCTTTTAGAAACAAATAAAAGCAATACAATGGGAACGAGGCTAAATTACACATTTTATATGCGTAAACAACAAAAACACATCAGACATGAACATTAGGTTGAATATTTTTGCAACCATTTCTATCATTCTGTTTACATAAAGGTTTTACTGTCTGTTAGTCTATTACAGAAGTGTCACCTATATGTTAGAAAGCGGCCTTGGTTAAATCACAAACCTCGTCAGCGGTGGTGCGCAAACCAATAAGTAGCTACTAATGACTAAAGCAAATGGATCGAGTTTTCACTGCACTCCTTTGATGCCTTGACATTGATGTTATTATCCTCAAATAATCAATAGTCACCACTGCGATACGGGACTATCTTTGGGGAGATTTTTATTTGCCCGCGTGTTGTGTCTTGATCACGCATGTCACTGAGCTTATCACGACCAGGGCACCATTCATTAGTGTGTGTTTTAATACGGCTCTTTGCACAAAATATAAAGAGGAATCTGCAGAAAGTCTTCTGTTCACCCATTCTGCGGAGGACAAGGTCAAGTGTGTAAGTGTTTCTAGCGCTAAACAAACTAGGTTGCGCGGCTGTGTGCTGGCATGCCTCAGACTCCAGCCTGTGTGTTATGACTGGGGAAGCGGCCGGTGTTGTTAGAAGCGACTTATCTGCAATGCTCAGATATCCGGCAGCCCTTTCCGGGAAAGTCGGCTTTTCACATTACAGACAAGCACAGGGCTCGTGAGCGTATGGATAGAGAAAACTGACTCGTGTTCTGATTTCTTTTTAAAATGGCTAAATACAAACAAGTCCTATGAAACGAAGAGCCTATTTGACATTATAAGCAACATCACAAGACAGATTAGGACATTAACAAATAGGCTACGTGAGGAAAAATGTGAGAATTTTTTGCTATTTGTTGCGAGAACGTACCAGTCTTCGCTTAGGTTTTATTAGAGGCCGGTTTTGCCCGTTCATCTTGTGATAGAGACCACAGGCATTGCAGAGATAGTGCCCCGTACCGTCCCGCCTCCATAACGGAGTCGACGTCGCTCCGCAGTTCACGCACTCTCTACCTTCTGCAAGCACAAAACACACACAGTACGTGGAGGTTAGTGGACATTGAAATGCATTACAATTGCTTCTTTCTGCTGTGTTCATTTACAGACAACCTGTGGGCGTACATGTAGCAGCAGAGAAGGAGATTATTGCAAGTGTACGAGCTTTAAAAGTGTGCTTTGGATAGCATATGATATGAAGCAATAACAACAATCGACATTTAATAGTAACACCAACAACAACATACAGATTGAAATAGACACGTAAAATGTGGACTCAATAATAATAATGGGCTAATAGCTTAAGAAATAATAATAATAATAATAATAATAATAATAATAATAATAATAATAATAATAATAATACAAAGTAATCATTTGAATGGGGCGCTGTTCTTTTTGAACTGCACATCTACATTGACACAGTGACAGGTGAAACGCGCGTGGACCCGTTGACTCTCAAGTATGGGAGTCATACAGATTATTTGAAAGCACAAATTCACACTGTTTTCTGTGTGTAGGACTGAGTGCGTTTGCATTTTGCTGCTACTTCCTCTTTTTTGCAAAAGCATAGATCGAGTTTATAACAGAGGCATGATGTGAAAAATAATATCGGCTACGTCTTTTGAGTGAAATTAGGCAATGAGTGTGTAACAAAAAAAAACAAACTTCATGCTTTCTTTAAGCACTATATAAAAGGCTAAGGTTATACATGTGTAACCTACAAAGGCTATTCAAATAGCAATATGTTAATGTGTCGGCGTGTGCACCAAGTCAACCAAATTATCTTCTTTCTCTCTTTCAGTAACACACACACATTTTATATATATATATATATATATAATATATATATATATATATATAATATATATATATATATATAATATATATATATATATATATATATATATATATATATATATATATATGCCGAATTTATGAATTTAATTTTTATTATTTTATCTATTTTTATCATTTTTTTTTCTGTGTAGTTTGAAAATATTTTTTTGTGAACTCTAACACACCGGCAATTCGCAAGCGCTTTCCCCGTGAATGAACGAGCAGCATCCGGCGCTGAGTAAACAAAGTAACTGTGGCGTGCATTGGTCTGACAGTAATAGGATTATGTTAAACATATAAACGAGGCGACACAGCCCAGAGAGCTGGCTTCCCCATGGCCCTGGTTAAGAGCAAGAAAGTCTATATTATTATTGTGATTATTATGATTATTATGATTATTATTATGATTATTATGATTATTATGATTATTATGATTATTATGATTATTATTATTATTATTATTATTATTATTATTATTGGTGCCAGCTCTAATCATAGGTTTTCATTGTTGAATCAGAACTAATTTTAGTGGAGCTGCAAGTCTGGGGAATAATGTTAGATCAAAAGTGAATGTAATAAAGCGCACGCCTACCTGAACAGGACCTTGTTTTTGGTCTTGTTTTGGAACCATAACTAGAAGATGACCCACCTATCAGGCTACTTGGTGGGAAGAGGCCTGGGCCGTATTCGGGGACATAAGGTGGGTATGTGGCGATGGGGTGATGGGCAGAGGATGACCCTGCTCCGATAGACGCCACACTTCGGCTGTGAGCTGACTCCAGCTTCATGCTTTCTGCCAGAGAAACCTGGTACTTTATGCACTCTTTGTCCTCCTGACGAGTGGAGCTGTTGGAGCCCGGGGTAGAGATACCGGGGTCCGGTGAAACGTCTTTGGGAGGAGTTGGGGGAAACGTAAAGAGGTGTGGACTTGAATGGCCGTTGGACAATGACGACGAAGAGGCCGGGGGATAGACGGAGAGACTGGCTGGAGATCCGTGGTGTAGAGGGTTTTTGGGGAAGGGGCTTAGGTTCCAGGGAGAAGTGCTGTGATGTGGGGCAATGCCTTTGCTTCCCTCCAGCCACGGCAGGGAGCCGTGTAGTAACGAAGGACGACACACTTGGCTACCTAGAACAAACATAGATAGACATAAGCACTGGGTTGAAAAATGTCTCTAAATAGTCTGATTGAACGTGGTGGTGTAGAAAACTGTAATGCAAATGCACATCGCTCAGCAATGTAACATTTCAGTCAACAACAGCAACAGCTTTAAACAAGCCTCTTCTAATAGCAAAAATACAGCATTCTGAAAACAAAATGTCGCTATGCTATCCCAATATTTGATGAAAAAAATATATATATCCGTATAATCATTCGCTCACGGTAAATTGAAATGGGCAGAATGTGAATGACACAGACGTGTATTCTGTTAGCTGGATTTAAAAGAAAACAATTTGGGTCAGATTTTTTTTTTCATTAGTATATCAATGAATTAATTTTGATAATAAAGCGCCCCTAACCCAAACGCATTTGATCTGCAGAGCTGAATTACACACAGACTAAATAGATAATGTGGCCTTGATTAAATAAAGGCCTGAGAGGCCGTTTACTTACTGTGTGGAGGAGGAGGGTACCTCTGTACGGCACGGACTGAGTTCCCATAATATGGAGAGACGTGGTTACCCTGTCCATCGATATTAAAGAGTACATCCACATCGTCAGCGAGCGGGTACTGTGAAGGGTCCATATATGAGTGGCCGAGGCCTGGGTGGTGTGAGCCGGGATGCTGCTCGTTTAATACAGCTGGGTGATGGCTCATCCACCGGGGCTGGTCCGCACTAACTTCCATTGTGTAGTTATTAATTTAGTCTCTGTTCATGTACAGCAGACCGCCTCGTGCAGTTTACAAGAAAGAAAGTCCCAAATCCGTTTGGTTAAATCCACAGGTTCCGTGCGCGCTTCCAATGACCTGGATACAGAAAGAAGGTGTTAAATCTGGACCTTCCATATGGATCGCTCACATGCACACATGACTGAAACACTGCGAAAAAGTATTTAGAAATAAACAACAAGACACATACCCAACATTACAATCGCAATGCGTTTGCCAGTGAAATATGTCCAAAACGAAAGGCACCGTCGCTGAAGTTGTTCGTGAATGAAAAGTAGGTTTGAGCTGAGCTCAACAAGTAAACGCGTACGCGCGAAGGTTCGTCTGCAGTGGTCGACTTCAGTGCGCTACCAGCGGGTTCAAATCACTGCTCGGGCGTGTGTTAGTGCTCTGGAGTGGTTGTGTCCATTAGCTTCTGCTTTCAGTCCTCTAAAGTTCTGACTCTCTCGTTGTACTGCTCGCTCACTCCTACTTTTTTTTTTTTTTTTTTTTTTTTTTTACAGTGAAGGCATTCTTTCAGGATGGCGCCAGGCAGCTCAATGCTCGCAGACAGCTGTGGCGCGACGCAACTTAAGGAGGGTCTGTCAGTGTCATCAGTTAAGGGGAGGGGCCTGCCCTAATTGAATAGAGCAGCGCCAGGAGAGCTTCCCATCTAAGGTAAGATTTATTTATTTTTTTTCTCTCCATCTATAGGGAATCATCAAAATAATAAGAAGAATCATAACTGGCAAGAAATAAATGTAAAAAAAAAAAATAATAAATAAATCTAAACAAATCTAAATAATAATTGTCATATTAAAATATTAAAATGCTGATGCATTTAGACAGAGTTAGAGAAGGTTAGTACACGATTCACACTGTTCTTTGCTTTAATTTCTGTTGAAGTGCAGGCAGTCAAGCCTGTTGCTCTGGGCCAAGCTACGGCATGTTTCCATTCTTAAAATTGTGACAGTGCGTCCTCTCGTGGTGACAGCCAAATTGAGCAGATTTCCCTCCGTTGCAAGAGTTCAATGCGCACTCGAAGAGTGGCCCTACTCTCCAAATGTAGTAGGCTATTATAACTTGTCGTTCAGACTGTGTTATTTATGTAATAACTTATCCTCTGCAGTAAGTCAAACAGACAGGCAAAAACTGCATGTGTCATTATTTATTCAAAACACTGCATTAAATGTAAGACGATAGCTCTCAAAGGGCCAGATCATGTTGATATCTTTTATCTTTTTGTAGCGTATTATTTTAAGAACGGCACAGTCAGAATAGAATGGATTGGCTTCATTTAGCCGACTTGATTTGGATTCATGTAAAGCAGTGAATGCAATAGTACTTTGGGTTTATGTTATTGCACTGAATGCAGTAGTAGAAAGGGGGTGTGAGCGGATACACAGCCTTACCGACGCCACTGGACGTGACGTAATCACGGTGTTGCAAAAATGCGAGGAAATAAACTCAGTGGGGGAAAAGCTCATGGAGCTTGTGGCCTCTGTGACTTCAAAATGTTCGTTTTGTGGCTGCAGCTTGGTGTAAATACAGGTCAGGGCAGACCCGTCTCGTCAATTTTCTAATGGCTTCGTGTTAAATTGAACTGTATGTTTAAATATCGCTGGGCAACCTGCTCTCAATTGCTTATGTTGCGTGTTGTTAAACCTCGTTTTCATATGAAACCTTTACACACCACAAATGTGTGACAAGTGATTTTAACAGTTTTGATTCAAATCAAGAACATAATATGTTTTTAAGAAAAAGGCTGCGTGTCACGCAGTGTTTTCATAATAATTTACACTTAACACAGTATCAGGAATCCTATTAATTAATGCACATGTATTCTCATGTCTTTCATTTTACATTCTAGTTTTAAAAATGGATGATTTATTCTCTCGAAGATAAAAGGGGGTTATTGCTCTTCACTATTTGAGACAATCTGACAATGACCCACTCGGAGATGAGAAAATCCTAAATAAATAAACTAATAATAATAAAAAATAATAATAATAATAATTACTATTACTATTATTATTATTATTATTATTATTATTATTATTATTATTATTATTATTATTATTATAGCCTAAGCCATTCGCCCAGAAGTGACCCCTAAAGTGCTTTCTACAAATTTAGCCTTAACAACACATAAATGTTGAAATGTGGTGCACGTTAAATGTATCTAGTTATTTTGAAAGTTCGTGGCAGCCTATATAGACTGTGTGAGTCATTCTTTGCCTCTCTAGTCTTTTCAAGAAAAAGCATATTCTCTAAGTCAGCATGGGAACCTTTTCGGCTTCTTAGAACTAAATGAGGGCGTAAAAATACGCTGGGTGAGCGTGAAACTCCATTGAATACCTAGAATAACAGTCTAGAATTAAGCCTAGAATTAACAGTAAAATTAATAAGAAATACACCATTTTTAAGTCAGCTATTGTTACCAATTGTTGTTAGTTTTTTAAACAACAAAACGTCATTTGGAGAATTGTTGGAGAATTATGATTGTTATCTGCGTCACCAGCAGCCAGACGCACAGATATAATCTAAGAGAACGTGCTGGGCCTTTTCACCTTTTAACATCCATTTGCCGGAAAAATGAGGGGAAGGTGTTTAATAAAAATGTCACAGCAATTTGCGAATGATTAGGCCTACAGACACACATTTTTAAAACTAAAGCAAAAAATAAAATAAAGCATAATGAAAAAAATATTGGTACTGAAGAGCACGTGTGTTGTATTGTTGCCTAGCTTTAACACAAGCTTTTAGATTTGATAGACTATGCATCTAGGCCTATTAGCTACGTTGTGTTCCGTCCTGGTGATGCAGAGGCTTTAACTGCCCATCCAAACGCATCCACTCTTATCGACAGTGGTCTAGATGGAGAGAGTTAATACCTGGAGAAACGCAGTCTCAGCACGGCTCACTCTTTCTCCACGACCCGCAGGCAAGATAATCACATTCATTTCACGCCGCGTATGAGATTCTGCCTATAGGTCCACCAGAAACCTGGGTGGTAATGGGGAGCTAAAGCGCATAATCTTTAATCTTGCTTTTTTTTTTTTTTTTTTTTTTTTTTTGAAACGAAAATTCTGAGAAATATTTTAAGAAATAGTTAGACTCATTTGTAACACTGACATGGTAGAGTGATGACTAAACTACTGTGGTTTGCTGCAAAGAAAGTGTTACAAACACAATTAACAGAACAGACTTTGATATCCCAACAGACAATTTCGTAACCTCCAGTTCACGCGGACATACGGTAAGTAATCCCCCCCATCATAAATTACATCAAAAGTGGCATAGCGCCAAATGGTTCGTTTTGGAGAATGCGTTTGAAAATACGTGTCTGTCCGGATGTTGCCTATTGAACACAGTGATCGGGAAGCAGGTTTCAGAATAAATATTTACTGACCTGTAAAGGACGCTGGACTACCTCGCGCTTTTTCTCCACAGATGAAAAGAGAAAGAAGCAAAGAGATTGATGCGCCGTTGGCATTTAGAGAAATGGACTGAGGCAGACTGTCAGAGAGGGCGAGAGCCTCGGAAGGGAGGGTGCGCACTGCTGCTACTGGAGGAGTCGCACTGTGAGGAGAGGCGGCCGCGCACGCTCAGGCAACCGGGCAGGGTGCACGTACGCACGCGCACGGGCCAAACAAAGACGACCTCCGTACTGTACTGTACTATGAACGCGTCGTGAGTTTCCGGGTGTTAAGTGAGGGCTTGTCATAAGCTCTCGCAATACAAACAAATTTGATCTATAGGCTATGCCAATGTGCTCATTGTTGCCTTGTCTAATATTCTTTGCATAAATATTCTTTGTTTTATTATTATTATTATTATTAATATTATTATTATTATTATTATTATTATTATTATTATTATTATTATTATTATTATTATTATTATTATATTATTATTATTATTATTTAATTTGAATGCTATTTTAGTAGGTTGTTGTTGTTGTTTTTTTTTCTGGCCTACCTTATCTCAGCAGCCTATTTTGTTTGTTTAAGAGACTGACATTGACTCGCTCTCACTCTCTCTCTCTCTCTCTCTCTCTCTCTCTCTCTCTCTCTCTCTCTCTCTCTCTCTCTCACTCTGTTTCTCTCTCTTGTCAGATGCGGACTAAACCATGAATCAGAACGTCTCACTGTGAAGAAGGCACTGATTAACTAATGTGTTGTTATTTTCATGATTGTATATGGACTGCATTAAGGACTGTAGCCTCACGTAGTTTTAAACAATCAACGCTTCACACACCCGGAGCACAGGCTAGTAGCCTGTTACTTACACCACGGTTGATTGAAAGAAGCACCCAGCAAATCTGATCGCTTACCCTGTGCAAGGCACTGGAGGAAAAGAGGAGGATGTTGAGCGGAGCATCCTATCTCTCATGTGCCTAGTCTTTCAATGAGAATGTAAAGTGATCATACCCAAATCTTTGGGTAAGAGGAAATTGAGATACAGTTTTAAAATAAATAGGCCAACTCCAAATTGGCGATAAAAACAGATTCAGCAAAATAAAGACTTTTCGTTTTGTTTGTTCTCCTCCACGCAGGATAATGAAATTAATAGAATTACAAAGCCTACGTAGCAGACGGGATTTGAAGACGTATTCATCTGTTGATAACAAAAAAAAAAATAAATAAAAAATATTCTGATTTCAGGCGATGTGGATATTAGCCAATTCATTTTATGTCGTTTAGAGCATTGTGCACAATAACACTGGTGGTTTTGATAGTTAGATGATATAGGCCTAATTGGATTTTAATTAGATTAAGTCACATTAAGAAATGAACAACACAAAGATAATTTGAATAGGCCTACGTTTCTTTTAATTTCATAGACGTGAATAAGGTTTTGCATATGGGGACTGGAGAGATAAATCTCTAGCCTTGTAGGGCCTAGCCACACATTTTCTTGAATGTTAGAACACAACGAACTAAAGGAATTTCACTTCTGCTCTTCGGTAGCTCTTCTGCTGCACAGCCCCTGATTAATGCAGCATTTGACACGAGCTCCCGCGTGGCAAGTGCAAAGCTCATGGAGGACTGGGGCAAAACGAAGAAGGAGCCTGTGCGCATGCACAACCTGCTTGGTTGATTATCCACATAGAGGTTGCATAGGCTATGTGTTAAACAAATGATGATAATAATAAATAGGCTAAATACATACATACATACATACATACATACATACATACATACATACATACATACACACATACATACATACATACATACATACATACATACATACATACATACATACATACATACATACATACATACAAAATAAAACACACAAACCAAAACGTTAGTCTGTTTTTTTTTTTTTTGTTTGTTTGTTTGTTTGTTTGTTTGTTTGTTTTTTCATCTGAGGCTTAAAATGTGCCTTATATATTGCCATGAATCCTTTGCCATCGTTGGCACTAAATGCTAAACTAAACGTGTTAAGTTTAATCAAGCCTTTTCCAAATGTGAAATAATTGCTGCAGTAGCCTATATAAAGCTTTCGTCTCTGCCTACACAATTATTCGCGTAAATGTCATTTAAGATGACCTTAATTTCAAACAAAACGCCTCCAAAATGTATGGGCTACGTTTTATTTATTCTCTGATTTATTTCATCAATGTGTTTTATTATTCACGTCCTGTGAATTTGCCAAAGACGATGCGCTTTTTTACTGGTCCTTTCGATTTTATTTTAAAATATTAGGCCGAGGAGGGGAGATTTATAAACGACTGTGCTCTTATCTGCTCCCTTCACGTATCCAGGATCACAGAAGCTGATTAAGAAAGAAGTCACAGCCAACGCTGGATTCATAATGATTTGGAATAATGAATCCTTATCTCTCCTCTGCAGATTATCAGCCTTTCAGCTCGCCATGTTTTGTTACATGGGATAATTTATTGCATCTAATACATTACAATGAATCTGATGGGGGAAAGTGATGGCCATGTTAGGAGAGGCTGCGTTTTTATCCCGGGGCAATGAAATGCCTTTACGATTTTTAATTGGTAAAATATAAAGGGAATCTGATATAAAAAAAAATGGAAGCATAGAGGTATAATCTTGCTGTTAGTGTTCCAGCCTCACTATGCAAACGCTGTAATTAGTGTGTCAGTTTCAACCTAAAATTAACAGCATCGACCTGCCATCTATGCTTACGATGGTAGAGTCAGCGAGTTCCACATGATTTATTTTTCTCCAAGAAGAGATAATTAATCATAAACATTGAAAACAGTGCAAAGAATGGAGATAACCACATATTTGCATCTTTCTTGCATGGTGCTCCCATCACTATCCCCGTTAGCATACCTGATTTAGCTACTGTTGCACTTCCACCAAGTTTTTAATTTTCCGTGATTAATCTTGGAGTGTTGCTGTCTCATTAATCATACAACCCAAAAGAAGTGGGGGCGGAACAGTGACGTGTGCCTCCCCCTGCAAAGCGCGCGCATCACGAACGTGGAGCAAGAAATTCGGCACTGGCATTGCGAATGTGCCATCATCACGTGCTTGTGTCAGTGTGGAAGCCAGCCGTGCTGTCAAAGATTGCGGTGCCAAGACACACCAAAAATCATTTCAGTGTTTGTATTGACCTATATTAGCTGATAAATTGTTATTGTTAGCTGTAAGGCCTGTTTGACTGTGTTATCAGCCACGTGCTGTTTTTACCAGCCTTTTATTAGTCTTTTTGTAATGTGTCATAACTATAATAATAATACTAATACTAATACTACTACTACTACCACTACTACTAATAATAATAATAATAACAATAATAGGCATTATTATTATTATTATTATTATTATTATTATTATTATTATTTACATTTACATTTAGGCCTACTATAAAATATCTTAGATTGCCATGTGCGTAAAGGCTTCTAACCTAGCGTGCTAACTGTTCTAAAGCAACTCTAAAAATGTCAAGTTCGTTGAGTTTTACTTTTGAAGCTATAACGACAACAATAACAATAATAATAATGATGATGATGATGATGATGATGATGATGATGATGATGATGATGATGATGATGATGATGATGATGATGATGATTATGAAAAACGCATAATAAAAATACAGGAGTGGCTTCACTTTCCTCATGAACAGAAAACAGGCGACATAGTGGCGGTGTCTGGGCCAGGGTTAGAATGTCCCGAAACCCTTCAGAGGGCCATATCCCCCATTATCGGGGTTTCCGGATGCTCCTACAATACTGGATATGGGTGGGCCAATATCAAATTGCGCATGCAGCGTTTGAGTCCCCGCCCTCTCCCGTTTTTTAGTCTAGCTTTAAAATTGGCCAAATAGGCCTAGTTGTCGCAAAATAAATCACTAACAAGATTATTGGAGCTTTGAGGTTTGGCAACAACAACATTAAAATGTGATAGCCTGTGCTTGAACAAGTTCAGACTCAATGCAAAGTTATAAGCACTACAACAATAATCCGTATGAACAGCCAAAACTACTACTACTACTACTACTACTACTACTAATATATAATAATAATAATAATATAATAATAAATAAAAAATAAATAATAATAATAATAATAATAATAATAATAATAATAATAATAATAATAATAATAATAATAGGCTAATAGATAGGCCTACAACTTCGAACTTCCAGTCATGTGACCAGGAGATTGTGAAGGGGGAAAGTAGGCCTATAAGCCAAGTAGGCTACAACGCTGCCAAGAAGACACCCTGCTTTCGGGTGAGGCTTAACTTACAAATCGTTTTTGTGGACCTATGTCAGGAGTAACCTGAAGAAAAAAAAAAACATTTCAGCTGATCAGATTTAATTGGGTACGAAACTGGCTACAGGTTGTAGCCTATTTTCAGTTGCATTTAGTTGTGCAAATCAGACATGCAGGCGCTCTTTGCTACAGCGTTATCTATAAGGCCTTTGCATTGTCATTAATCTTCAGCAGGCTAATTAAATTAATCCATTGCCTCTTGGCACTAGAATGGCGACCATCTTTAAATCCACTGCTGGAAGGGGCATTTATTTTTAAACGCAAACACTGCGCTGCGTTAGCTTACACTAACAGGGTCGTTTTGTCATTATTTGGCATAATGAAGGTGGGCTATAGGCTACTTCATTCAGGATGCACGAGAGGGTGTGTTATGTGACCAGAACGAGGCGGAGAGTCGGATTGTGATTGACAGTTGGTCCGCAGGATCATGTTTAATCCGTGCCTCTCTCGAGCCTGTTCAGAACTCATTTCTCCACCACGAGATGGGGACTCAGATGGTTGCCCGGGTAACGGCGATAGTGCTAAGCCATTTCCATTTTCTCCGTACGAGGGGGAGAAACATTTGCAACAGAGGTCGTCACAAAGTCATTCACAAACGACTATGAGAGCTTGATGTTGGAAGCACTCCTTGTCTGATGTTTTGATTGTTTTCACAGTCACATACAAACCATCATTATCACTTTGATTGTCAAAAATAAATCTTAAAATACACAAAGTAGGCCTAATTGAAAACCTTGTAACTTTTTTAACTAGTAGTAAACTATGAGGGCAACATTCATTTTAAGTTACTAAATATCAATCAGTAACAAAATGGCCCTGAATATTACAGAACTATAAATACCTTAATTCAAAAAATGTATTTGTTATCACATATAGGCCATATCTGTAAGATTTGAAATTACATTGCTATGTTCATAGGCCTACTGTATTCACTGTAAACCCAAATTAATTAAATAGATCAAGTTATGAATACTCAAGTTTTACAAAAAGTCCTATTAACTTAAATATAAGTTGCTGTAACATGTAATATTGTAATATGTATGTAATATTTTGATTAACAACAATTATTGTGGGTTTAAGTAAATGTAAATTAAAAACATAGATGATATAAAACGTATTAGAATTAATTAAATATACATTGAAGAAGCTTCTGACCAATCAGGAACAAAATGCACTATGAATCATGGGTAATGACCACAAAGTCACTTTCTCAGATACATGACTCTTTGTCATGGTTTGTTCCCAAGAACTGCATTTTAATACATTGTGAATCCTGAATCCTGATTGGTCGGCGCATACTGAATCATGATTTGTTAGTCACAAAAAAAAGTGAAAAAGTTAGTTTTTTACACAAATCTACTACTTGTAGCATTACAACAGCGATGATAAGTCATTCTTTATTCTCACTGTGACTGTGACTGTTAAAGTAAAATGGAATCAGTGAGACGCATCAGGGCAGATGTACATTGGATTTCATTGGTCACGTGTTGAGCCTTGACAGAAGTGTCTATGGCAGGAATAGACTTCCTCGGGGATATTAACACTATTAAGAGGTACAGCACACACTATACTGTGGCACTAACATAGCCATTTTCATAGTTATCTCAAGTGTGGGTCAATACTTCCAATGCCTCATGCTCCATGGGAAAACTTTTGGAGACAATGAGTCATACCAACTGGTTATATCAATTGTGGCTTGTAAGTTAATCAAACTAATATCTATGAGTTGTACTAAATGGTAATATTTAGTTAGAGTAATTGGGACTTTTAAGTTCAACAAACTAAAACCTATGAGTTAAACCAAATGGTAATATCCAAGTTACACTAATTGTGACTTTCAAGTTTATTAACTTTAAAAAAAATGAGGCAATCAGTTTCCTCAAATTTTTTGAGTACTGCTAACTTGTTTGGGTTTACAGTAGGCTACATTAACATACAAATAGCAGCCTTCTTCCACAAGAGAGAAAGATGATCTAGCGTTACAGTAATGAAAGCTCTACTAAGGTCCTCCTTTACTTTCTTCATACACCTCACTCTCACACACTGTCAAGAAGTGCTATCTTCCTTTCTGAAAGTTTAGAGGTATGTATGCCTCTGCACCTTTCTCTCCAGCTGGAAGTAATGTGGGTGTTTAAAATGACTGAGTGCAGTTAGTTTACATGTGGCCTATAGCCCAATGATGAGACAGATCAAGGGCAGTTATTTAAATGAGAAGCACAGCAGGCAAAAAAACTACCTCCTCCCCATCACCTGCTCTCATTAATTCATGTGTCTTTGCCTTTCAGTCAAACCAGCACACCTGTCAGAACTGAGCTCACTCCTCACTCAGACCTGGCATCGTCATTCTAATTATTTTATTTTCCCAAGTTTTTGCTGAAGAGGGCCCCTGGTGTCTGTGGAGTTTGTGTGGCCTGTGTCTCTATGATAAACATGTAACGTTTGGTGAAGGACAACAATCTGGTGGAGGAGCAATCAGGAGCAGTAATGATAGTACAAAAAATGTATCTGTCTCCAGCACATTGTTGAGAGTATGCATACTGCCTATGAGGCTGCTTAAATTAAGTCACATCCAGCAGGTTTCCATATACTCAATATTCTAATACTTTTGACAAAAAGTGGTGTAATTGCAGCTTGTGCTCAAGGCCACAGAAGACTTTAATGCTTCTTCCTCAACAAACCATGAGCCACTTTTGATAAAGTGACTTTAAAGAACTGATAAAGTAAGAGAAAAGATATGGACGAAACTAACATTTGGGACTGTAAAGGGATGTGAAAAAATATGTCACTTGTTATAATTGTTTACTATAAGGTCTAAACATGTAGCTTTAGTTGCAATACTGGTATAAACCAAGCCATGTAACTGGAGTAAGCTAAATTATAAATTGTAACCCTACAGCTATCATATGCTCTGGCCAGAACCCAGATCATTAAGTTCAATTTAGTACATGAGAGACAAATAATTAAACTGATCTGAAATGTTACCAAGAAAAACATCTAATAGACATATTTTCACGTAATTCTTACTTACACCCACATAACTGTAAGTTAGTAAGTCAAAACAGATGCAACTACTATCTGATGAAAAAAAATCAAGTTCATGAACTTTTACTCATGCTCTACCTCCATTTCCTCCTTCTTCTGCTGTTGCTTTTTTTCTTTTTCCCCCTCTTCTTCTGCTTCTTTTCTTCTGCTGCTTCTTCTGCTCTTCTGCCTCTTCTTTTTCTTTTTCTTCTTCTTCTTCTTCTTCTGCTTATTTTTCTTCTGATGCTTCTTCTTCTTCTTCTTCTTTATCTTCTGCTTATTTTTCTTCTGCTGCTTCTTCTTCATTTTCTTCTGCTTCCTCTTCTTCTGCTTATTTTTCTTCTGCTTCTGCTTTTTTCTTCTTCCCCCTCTTCTTCTGCTTCTTTTTTCTGCTGCCTCTTTTTCTGCACTTCTGCTTCTTTTCTTCCTCTTCTTCTGCTTCTTTTTCTTCTTCCCCCTCTTCTTCTGCTTCTTTTTTTCTTCTGCCTCTTTTTCTGCTCTTCTGCTTCTTTTTCTTCCTCTTCTTCTGCCTCTTCTTCTGCTTCCTCTTCTTCTACTTCGTTCTCCTCTTCTGCTTCTTTTTCTGCTACCTCTTCTGCTTCATCTTCCCATTCTTCTGCTTTTGTTGCTTCATCTTCTTCTGCTTCTGATTCTTCTTCAACATCATCTTGTGCTTCTTTTGCTTCTGTTACTTTGCAGCTGCTTTTTTCTTCTTGTCTGCTGCTTTTGCACCTTCTTCTTCATCTTTTGCTTCTTCTGCTTCATTTTCTTCACAAAACACACAAATTATTGCAATGGGCCAATTCATCACTTTGAGGTCCAATAACAGTTGTTCTTAGGGCAAAAATTTGTCCTCAGGACATAGTTTGGATATGATTTAGAACAATGATTATGTTGTTGGAGCTTGAGTCCTCAAAAACATTCCATTCACAAAAGTATTTAATTAGTTTTTTAATGATGTTGCAGTGTAGGTAAAATGGCACTCAGACAGTGGAACAGGTGTAGTTTATTTCACAATGCCAGCATACTGATAAGAAGTCAGAGAAGTCAGGAAAAACAAACACACCTTCAAAACCCCAAAGTCCAGTAGGTAATGAGACTGGCTTAATAATGGTGCACCACTGCTAGCACTTTTACTTGAGAACACTGTGTCTTCCAAGAATATTAAAATACACAGAAATGGCGCAGCTTCGTGTGTAAACTGCTAATCTATAGCAGCAACAAACAAACAGCATATGTAGTTGTCCGTGCACAAACTGCACCAATGAAAAATACCTTGTTTGAAACCATGCGGCCGGGTAACTGCGCTATGTGTCTGAAGTCTCCCAGTCAAGGCCACTGTGAGAGGTTCATGTTCCAGGAGAAGAGGAGACAGTCGGAAAGTCATGGCAGGAGAAACACTTCTGAGATGGTACAGGTATGCTCATCAATGGAAAAAGTGTAGCTTATTTCACAATGCCAACAAACAGACTCGTCAAAATGTCTGGACTCACAATCTTTATGTTCCCAACAACAAAACACGAAAGGTGATGAGTGTAGCTTAATAATGGTGAGCCCCAATGTGATAAATGTTTATAATAAAATAAGATTTGATAACAGCCCTTTGTGACTATGTTTTTTGATGACTTATGACTCTCATTAAAAACAAGATTAATACAAATAAATTATGCTTAAAAATAAACATTGCTAATTAAATTACACACTCTATTCTTTTGATGCAAAAAGATTGCCAATGCAAGCTGAGATCTTTGAAAACAGATAATGTTATTTTAGTGAACTGAAAGTATTTCTTCCAACAAAAACAGCAGGTGTAGGCTCAGATGTGTGAAATATGATGGTTTGTTAAAACAATAAAGCCTCTGATGAGGTGTTAACATTTAACCCCATCAAAGCAACCTGTGGCATCTTAGGGCACCATCTTCTGGACACAGTCTTTGCTGATAACAGGCAGATTTAAGTGACACAGTGTGTATGATTAGTTTCATTAGACTGTTCACTCTAAACTGTGAAAAACATGAATTTGGTTTGTTCATAGAGCAGTGGTTCTCAAACTGGTGTATGGGACTGGGAAATAATTCATCAAAGCAATAATTTCCATCTTTTCCAAATTCCAATAAACATTTAAAAACAAGGACAGTATTTGTTTTTGTTTGTTTGCTTTTAAGAAAGTAGCCACAGATGAAGATAAAATAATCTAATGCCCCTGGGCACCTGCCACTCACCCTGTAGATCACATCTGATGTGAAGCCTTCATACTTGTTTTATTGGAGGATGATAAAAAGAAATGTGTTTTTCTGCCTGCGAGCAGCAGCCTGTCAGTCTATGCACACAGTGAATATGCTAAAAGGCTTTCGGAGCCGCTGGCACAAACACGCAGATACACACCAGATTATGCTTTATTAACTGTTCACGGGGGCTTAATTGGGAGATCAAAGTTAACACTCTTCCATCGATATGAAGCAGAACTGATTTTATTTGGCTGAGCAATATCAGTGCAATAGCAATGTAATCAGAAATTTTCAACCAACAACTGGATTTAGTCATTTTTAAATCTTATGATAGGCTATATTTTTAAATCTTATGATATATCCAGGATTTTGTAAAAAAGTATATATTTTTATATAATGCATCTAAACCAAACTACTAGTATAGCCAGACAAAACACATTGCCTCATTCTCACACATTTTCAGGCAAACACCAGGCATGTTTGTTTACTTTTGGGTATAACTCTCCTTCATTGAACCCACATTTGTTGCGGCATGCTATTCTTCTTATATGCACAATGTAACAATGTCCTTTATAAAAACCAAAGAGTCTGCTCTCAGTGTGCCTAATGTGTGGTGTGGGGCTTATTGTCCACATGAAATAGGTTTTTAGCTGTGAAGGAAACAAGGAAAATCAAACACTTCCTGGCTTTAAAGTGAAAACAGCGGAGACTTCCTCCCTCATATGCAGGTAGAGGAGGCTCCATCAGGGACGAACAAAGACGTGGAGTCTAAACAGCAGGCTTTATGTCATCACATTTCGGTCTTAGAGCATACAGGCAGTCGTGTGCATATCTGCGTGTGTGTAAGTGAGTATTTAGTGTGCGTCTCTCTTGGGGTGGTAACGCACACCACAGCGGCAGGAGGGCCAGGGGCTCAGCAGAGATTTCAGTGCAGCTCATTCCTGCAGCGGTCAAAGGGTTAAGTGGCCTAGTCATACACACACACATACACACACGCAGACGCTCTCGCATATGAACAGTGGAGCCATTGAGTCCAGTGTACACCACCAGAGAAGGGCTCCTGACGCACACACTGTCCCAGACACACAGTACAAGGAGCGCCTTGACCACACAAGAGGCTGCAGCGTTCTTCTGGGCATTTTAGTCAGTTTTAAGTTTGACAATCAATTAAATTAAAGATTAAGTACAACCATCCACCTAGTTTTAAGTTTCCTGTAATTACACTTTGATCAAATGAGAACAGTGTAAGAGAAAGAAAAGAGATGATGCAACAGTTTGATGCCACTGCTAGAAGAAGAAGAGTTTGCCTGGATGATTCTCACCAACTATTAGTTCATTTTTATATTCAGTAATAACAGTGATAATACAATATTTTTATTAGTTGCTTTGTGATTTGTTGTCTGTTGTTTTTTTTCTGTTTAGAAGTGTTACAAGAACACAAGTGTACACTTTGCTGCTGAATGATTATCAACATTCTTAACACAAAATATTTCAAAAGGAAGTCAAAAAGAAAAGTCTAAATGTGAACTTCAAATTTTACTTTCATATGGAAAAAAAAAACAATGTGTCAAGATGCATTGCAAAGCCAAGCAACAGCCGAGATAGTGAATACAGTACTGTGTTTAGAACCAAAATAGTGTCTGCAAGACTATAACTCACAACCAAAATAATTTCTCCATGACCAAAGTTAATTTCTAACACTGGCCAAAGTTCATCTTTTACAATTGCGTAGAGAGAGATAGTACCTTATACTGAAGTTGTGATACTTGAAAGTCAACACAGTGTTTGGCCTTGTAGCTCTTGTACTGTGGTATGTTAGAGACCTACAGACATGTGGCTTCACACTGGTCCAGGCTATCTAGTGTGGTACATGGTTTGGCTGGGCTGCGGAGCATCTGCCTTTGTGTCTTTGTGTCTGGGGTAAACCCCTGCTGCTGTTGGGCCTTTGTCTCATCCTGATCGCTTCTAATGCTGCAGCACTAATTGTTTAACACAGAAACACGTCTTTTCTCTCTTTAATGTTTTTGTTTTGATTGTTATTGATGCATTTATCACAAAACCTTTGTGGATTTTAAACATATGCCTTTCTCACTCTTGCCGTCATCTTCCTCTCACGCTCCCTTTCTCCAAAATGCCCGCCCTGAGAAAGAAAAAGGAATCTGTGAGCATCAGCAGGAAAAAAATGAATGTCTGGCAAGTTGCATCATTTTCAGAAACAAACAGTGTGAAACAGTGTTAGCCAGCCTATTAGCATATATACATAAAGAGCGTGTGTGCGTGCCCGTCTCCAAATAAAAAGAAAACACAAAACCAGGCGAATGTTACTCTCGGCTAGCCGTGACGGAGGTTTCTCAAAGAGATAGCACTCTGGGTAAACATGTGATCGCCACAGATCCAATCAGCTCAAACAAAGGGGATAAGCGTCGGCGCCGGCTCAGTGTTATTGTGTGAGAGAGAGAAGTGTAATGTAGGTGTGCAGCCCAACCATAATGTGCCATCTTGTTCACTGAAAAAAGTGCGTACTAAAATGAAGACAGAGGAAGCCAAGCATCTCTGTTATCATTTGCATCATAATGGCAAAATCATATGAATAGAGCTTTGTCGATGCTAAGCTCTTAATGTGCATGAAAAATCGCTTACCTTCAAGAAATATATGAGCATGTATTTGTGCTTATATGCGCATATTGTTTTGGATTTCATCATACTTTTCTTACAGCACAAAAACTTTTACAAGGTATCGTAGGAGTGATTTGGAGACGACGGGGCTGTGTTTGTCTATAGAAATAGGTTGTTGTGCATAAAAAAGTAGGTGAAGCAAGAGTTTTTTTGTGAAGCTTTAAAAACTTTTGGCAAAAGTCATTTTCTACAAACTTGCACACAATAAAGAATTTGTATTAAAATATTTCAATATCCTCCACGCCAGCAAAATAAATCTAAAAATTCATAGATGAACCTATGTGTTTTTCTTGAAATCTGAATTTTTGAATTATCATAAGTAACTAATACAAAGTTTACTACAACTTACCACATTGCATTGATTATCCGTTTTGTGAATAAATGCAACATCACCATGTCTGTTTTGTCAGTGCTCATATATGAATATTAGAATGATATCCCAGAGCACCCTCTGGCTTTAGTCTTCTCCCCAAAGCCTCTGGAGGCCCTGTACAGTTCAGATAAGACCTTCTCAGGAGGAGAACCAGGGGGTGTGTCGGTGGAGGAAAGAGGGGTGTAGGGCTTTAGGGTCACCCCAATGGCACACTCCAGATATCAGCTTATGCTAATTACCCTCTAAGTATTTCAGGACAAGAGAGAAAGATGGGGCACTATCTTAAAACATAACCTGCACCCTATCGAGATGAGCCCAAAATCTCTAAAATAGACAGTGACTATAGCGATGACAAAGAAAGGGAAGGGGTTAAATCGATTAATCAAGTCACAAATTGATGCTAAGCACCATCAAAGATATGTTTTTTTTTCTTTTGGACCATCTTGGTTTTATGTGGCTATTGTTCTTTCAATAATGGTGTGGATGGGAGGGGTGTCAGCGGTGCTTTGGATGTCTGAGTGGATATAGTGAATAGTGTAATATATGTAAGACGCCATTGTTAGCTGGGCTTACTGTACATGACAGGTGAAAGATAAAAAAGAGAAGAAACCAAACCCCTCTCAGTAAATTTTTGAGATGAAAAACCTGGCTGATTAGGCACCTTTCGGGAACCAGCGAGTTAGATAAAAGTCCCAATAATACTAGAAAGCTTTAGATTCTGAGTGGTGCATGTGCCTGCTGAAAAGAGAGAGAGATGACACTTTTGACTCAGATATTTAGACAAGAGGTTGTGAGCAGAGGTGCCATAAGATTTCCTCTCATTTCTATTCATGCTTTTATTTGATCAGAACTTTTGGGCTCAAACTTTTTCAAGTGATTAATGGTTAGAGGCCCACTTTTGATCTTTGCTCTCTGTAAAAGTCTGTAAGTTCATGAACAGGCTCTTAGATGATGATGCAACACCTGATGCAACAACGTACAAATTAAGGGTACTTGTTTATCTTTAATGCTTGAACAATATTGACATGCAGAACAGAATGTGAAAACTATAGTTCATATTAAGCTTTTGTTATCCTCCTTTGCTCATCAGAGCATCATTGCTGGGCTCTGTTTTAAGCACTTTTCAAAACTTTCAGATGTGTGGACTTTTCCAAAATTGCAAAGCTACCAAACATTAGCAAACAAACTGAGCACCTTTTGTTTTGCTGAAGGTTAAACCCTATTAGAAGGACGCAAAGCTATTACACACTCTTCAGAGCAAATTGGTTCTGGGTTCAACTTCAGAGTCTCATTCAGGCTACCCATCCCTGCGTCTGGGTAGATTTCCTCTGGCACTCAGGTTTTCGCAACCAACCACAACATGAACAATACAGAGAAAATCCTCCTTCAAAGGTAGTCTTGACCAAATCTTTAGCAGAAGATCTGGAGATGGGTTCTCAAATACTGTAAGACAGCAGCTTTTATCACGTTTTTTGGAAATTTTGTTTTTTCATTAAGTTCATACTTCAATGCAAATGGAGAGATCCAGGTGTCGTTTACTCAGAACAGAACAAAGACTGTCAGAGAGAAACAAATGATTGCCAAATTTTCAGAGAGAAACAAGTGATTAAAAAGAACCTAACCTTCGAAAAACAAAAAAACAGAAGCGACCTTAATATATTTTTGAAAAGTTTTTATAATAATTTATAATAATGAATTATTATTATTATTATTATTATTATTATTATTATTATTATTATTATTATTATTATTATTATTATTATTATTATTATTATTTTATTATTATTATTATTATATTTGGTGCTATTTAATATAACTGAACATTGAAAATGCTAAAATGTTTCAGTCATAAATGACTGTACAAAAATAGAAGCAAGCCCAAAAAAAATGCAACCCGCTGCCTTCAAAATTCACAAGCAACATTCCAAAAAAAAGATGCCCAAAGTTATAATAATAATTAAAAATAATGCATTGGATTTATATAGCACTTTTCATGACACCCAAAGACGCTTCACATTATGCATTATTCATTCATTCCACACTCAGTAGTTGTAAGCTACTATTGTAGCCACAGCTGTCCTAGGGCAGACTGACAGAAGCGAGGCTTTGAGCAATCAGCTCCTCCGACCACCACCAACCATGGCCTTACTAGGCAATGTGGGTGAAGTGTCTTGCCTAAGGACACAGCAACAAGTTTCTCCTCTGTTCGCCCCACTGTGGCAAATGAGGTTCTTCCACCAGTACTGCCCAGGCCCAACATGCTTAGCTTGGGAGATCTTACAGGATCTATAAAGAACTATAAAGAAGCAGACTTGGCAACTCTGAGACTGACTAATAAGAGAAGTATCTGTCTGCATTTGAACAGACAGATAGATCAATGATGACATGGCAACCTGATCTCACAAGAATGCTCACAATACACCACAACATGTCAAAAGCGTATTATTAGCATGAATCCACGTCTTTTTGTGTAAATATGACAAGTGTTGCAGCCCCAGGTCATTTCTATGGTGGTTGTAACGATATGTTATTATTTATGAATACTAATAAATCCTTATCCTAATCTTAACCTACCCCAAGCCCCACACTGCAAAAAAGGAAAATCTAGTTAGACTTGAATTAAGCTTATCAATCTTAAACGACTTTTTTCACCTAATTAGACCAAGTATTACTAAGATTATTTGACTTGTTTTAAGATATTCTATCCTGATTTACCTTATCTAGATATAAAAACTTATTTTAAGCAAATTTGTATTTGTTTAAAGCCATAATTGCTTGAATAAAATGCTAGTTTCAAGAGAACTTGAAACTAGCATTTTCTGCTCAAAACAACTAGGTTAGTCAATATTTCTTACTGCACTGGCAGATTATTTCACTTGAAATAGGACATTTTTACCTCAAAAGAAGCAAAATTTTCTTATGTTTGGAAAGGCTTTTTTTGCAGTGCAGCCCTAAACTTACCCATTTTAGTAACTTGAAGCCTAAACTTACTCCATAAACGTAAACAAAATGTTTCCACGTGGCTTCAACCAAAACTTTGTGTATTTTACGCTATGAAATATTGTGATTTTTACGCTTTTTCATACCATGCAATATGATATGTGGACACAAAAAAGGTATGAAATCGTGGTCATCATACGCTATCTTTGTGTTGTGGTGTATATACTCTTTCTTCTGATACTGTGTGGGACATAATGATGAGCTCATGATTCAATTTTCATCACAAAATTGCCCAGCCCTATTTACATATATGTTATTTATGTATTTATTTATTTATTTATAATTCAGTTATCTTCAGTCTTGTGTTTACAGCTATCTTTTCAAACTAGGCTATTGGTGTACAATGTAATTCTTGCCTTCTTTCTAAAATATTTGTAAATGGCCATTGATAATCCACAATCATCTTTATTTGGCAAATGTGTGACGCCAAAGGTTGAAGCCCACTGCACTTTCTTACAAAATATAATCAGTTATTATCAGGAAAAAATGGTTCGACAAAGAAAATGCACGGCCAAAATAAAAATGTGCTCGGAAGTTTGGAGTGACATAATAATGCTCTTTCATTCTTTTGCCAAGTGGCTTTCTGTAAACTCTGAAATTAAGTTTGGTCTAGAGCCATATCTTGGTGTTGTTCTCTTGTCCATCTGTGTCTCCTCACCTCAGCTCGCTCTCTTCTTGTGTACAGATACAGGACTGGGGAAACCTGGGGATCGAGGTGAGGTCCACAGATAGAGGACCCCATTGTGGTCCAACGGGAAACGCATTGTGGCTGGATTTGTCCAGTTTTATGTAAAAGCAATACTCTTTTCACCTGAACTAATACAAGCTGTAGCGTAAGCCCCTTACTGCCATGTGCTGCATTTTTCCCCTAATCTCACTGGATTCAGCAGCGTCCCCACATACCTCAGGGCACTGGCTGATAAAGCCTTAACTCCATGCTCATCCCTTTCTCTCCCTTCTCTCCACTCTTGTTTGCACACGCTCGACCGTCCCCTGCCCCTTTCTCCCTCTTTTCTCTTTCCCAGGACACCGACGAAGCAGCCGCGCAAAAAATTAAAGTGATCAAGAGATTTAGAAGGACGAGGAGAAATCACTTTGCGAGTTCCATCTGTTGAAGGAGATGAGAAATGTTGAGAGAGAAATGAACAGAGTCGAACAGGGATTTCACAACTTAGGGCAAATCTACTTCAACATCATCTCCCATCAGGTGTACGCGAGATTGTGTTATGCCAGCAACTTGGGTGAAAACAAACACAAGTCTACTGCAAACCAATTCTGACTTATTGATACCAGAAGAAGTCTATTTCATAGCTGTAGGTATACTCAACACTTGTGGAATAACTTTTTCATTTTAACCAAAATATGCATGAGGGTTGTTAGATGACCAATCTCAATGACCAAGTAATCATACACCTTCTTTTAAAAAATTCTTGTTTTCTTACAGTCTTTGTAATTCAAGTTTATACAAAGTAATTTTTTCAGAATTTTGAGACAAAAAGCTGTTTATGATCATTCAGGCTCCACGAGGCTTCTACTTCTCTTCACATTAGGGTTAGGGTTATAGTTAGGGTTAGGGTTAGTGACAATACAAACAAAGCAGACTTCATACTTTGCCATTAAGCATTCTTCTTCGTGTAATAGAATGTTGGTCAATCGCCCACAGCGCCACCTGGTGCCAGAAGTGAGTGAGCTGGAACTAATCCTTTTTTGATTTTAATTACTACAATCATTTCCTATTAACATTGCTAATATGAGAATCATATTTTTTGTAATATTTGTTCATTTATTTCTGGCCCTATGACCAATGAAATGCATTTTTACATTTTACATCAGTCATCTTATGTCTAGTGAAAATGATGATTAAACTCTTTTAAAGACTTCAAATGAATTTGAAGTGATCTGAATTAAGCCTTTTAAAATGATTAAAATAATAACATTTATTTGTTGATTGCGCTGAATTACTTATCTCTCTTATAAATAGCACACATTACCCCAGAGCATAATCAAGCCCATTCAGTATTTTAATCCTATTTGAATATTTCTTTGGCTTATATTGGCTACAAGTTTTAACTGTAAGATCATTTAATGCATGGAGACGTCACTTCAAGGACTGAGAATTACGAGGAACATCTCAACTTGACAAATGACTAAGGATGATGAAAGTAACATTACAATTGACAACTTGTGTCAAGAAATGCTCTGGGCAATATATTGATAGCAGAAATATCAGTGTTAAGAAATGAAACAATTTAGTTCATCCCTACTTCAAAGCTAAAATAAACATTTGTAATAAACGACTATGACATCCTTCAACACTGCATGCCTTTTGTTTTTTTTTTACTTGAGATTTTCATAGATTTAAAAGTAAGAGCAGGTGTATGAGCAGCAACATCGCTGAGCCGTCTCCCCTTGTCAGCTGTGATTTGTCAACACACCAGGAGCTGCAGCCGAAGGTAGTGTAGGTCCTCCTCTTCAGCACCAAAAGCACACAGCACTGACATAATCTGTATTCAAATAAGATGCTGTCAGGAGAGATTAACTGTTCACCAGCCCACACACTCAGATCCTTGCCACAAACTGTAGATATAGTACCTGACACACCATGTCCATTCAGGGCTTTCACGTCGTTTTGATCGCACTAAAAAGTTAAATGTGCCCTTTAATTTTGAGTATTTTCACACCTAAGGAGTGACCACCCACTGCTAGGTTCTGAGAGTATTTATATTTTATTATTTTTATTAATAATTTAGTCATTTTAAAATACATGTTTGAAAGCACACTCATGGCTAATAAGGTATGTAACAAATAATCATCAGTTCTTGTAGTTATTTATTTTTATTTTATTCTATTTTATTCTATTCTATTTATTTTATGTCAAAATATTATGTACCTTCTATTAACCATATGGGCAAGGATTGTTTGTTTGAAATAAAATCCAGTAAATATTTTGAGACTTGAAACATTAGCTTGGAAAATCCAAACTAGCACAGAATTTAGTCTGGAATTGTCCAAGCTAATTAAACTTCTCAGAACCTGGAGAGAATGGCTTGATGCACAATTACTTGGTTTGCACTTACAGTTTTTTGTGGAAACCGTAGATGAGGTTTAAATAATTTGAATATGAAATGCAAATGAGTGTTAATCATTTTGATGATGTATTATCATTATAAAATGTTTTGTTGTTGTTGTTTTTTTGTTTGTTTTTTTAGAAATGAGAGGTTAATCTTGAAGTTTGGCCATAATTTTGGCAATTTACCATAGTGATTAAAAAAAAATAAACCAACAGTTTTATGGGTGTTACTTATTTTTTTATTTTGTTTGTTTGTTTGTTTGTTTGTTTGTTTGTTTGTTTGTTTGTTTGTTTGTTTGTTTGTTTGTTTGTTTATTTGTTTGTTTATTCATTTTTTCTTTTATTTATTTCCTCATTCATTAATTTATGTATAGTTAGTTAGTTAGTTGGTTAGTTGGTTGGTTAGTTGGTTGGTTAGTTAGTTAGTTAGTTAGTTAGTTAGTTAGTTAGTTCGTTAGTTAGTTCGTTCGTTAGTTAGTTCGAACTAACTAACTGTAGTGACTGTAGCTAAAGCTTTATTTAAAATGCATTTTAGAAATGAGCTACAAAAATGAAACAACATCAGTCAATAAATAAATAAGATCTGGCTAAAATCTCCACATCTAATCCGGGAACAAAAACTACAAATAAACAAATTCATTTTAAGAAGAGGCTTAAGAGACGTGTTGAATGTGCAAAGACAAATAGTTGCTGCTTCAGTTTATTTCTATAGTGAATGTAAAAACGTGTAAACAATTTTCATAAATACTGACAAAATTATAATCCTAATCGTAACCAACTCAGAGCCTCACATCTAAACTTACCTATTTTTCTAACTTTGGACTTGAATTTAGCTGTTTAAACCAAATAAAAAGCATGTAACCCATAAGAACATGTTGCACTACTGAATTTCACCACTGGTCTAGAGCTTGATGTTGTAATATCACCAGCCCAGTCTCCAAAGAAAATATAGATAGACAACGAAATGTCAAAAGCATACGATAAGCACGTTTTCACGCCTTGTTTATGTAAATATGTTATGAAAAACCAAAACATAAAATAGCCACAAATCATGGTTAAAGCCACGTGGCGACATTTTCTTTGGATTTATTGACCCCAGGCTCCAGTCCTGAACAATGTTAGTAAGTTGAAGCCTAAACTTACCCATTAAAGCCAAAGAAAATGTCAACATGTGGCTGTAACAAAAAAACTCGTAGGCGTGAAAATATGCTTATTGTACATTTTTGTTTATTTGTATATTTACGTTTTCTTCAGAGACTGTGTTGGACATCACTTATCAATAGTTTGCCCAGTGCTTAACCAGCAGACGTTTTAAGATGCTAAATACTAACCGCAGAGTTCATTCATAATTTCTGACTTTACAGTGTGATAAAAGTATTTAGTGATTTTACAGTTGACAGGGTTTTTCGACAGCACTTTTATTTACTTCTTCTTTGTGTAGTTTTGTAGCTTTTCTCCATGTAGCTCTCTTGGTGAAAGTATTTTTTGATGTTCCATCCTGACCTCTGTTGATTGGTTTCACATTCTACAAAGTGGTGATGGGGGTAAGTGTCTGTATTTGCAATTATTCTAAAAATGCAATCTACAAGTGTTTAATCTAATAGTTGTTAGTGACTGTATCTATGGTAAGTATGATTGGATTGGAGGATATGGTCTTCTCATCTGAAACCCAATAGTCACCCAAATATTATTTTTTGCTACTTACATCACAACAGTTGACAGGACATAAACTACATTTCTTTTTCTGAAGTTATAATGCCGTATCGGTTCCTCCTTCACCCTGTCCTTCCTTTGGTCCAGTTTTTCGTCCTCAAGGCCACTGAGATGTATACTGTTTTGGAACGTTTTATCTCAACCTTGAGCCATCCTTTCCCATCGCTCTCATCCTCAAGTGTCTTTTGAAGAATCCAGCATTTTCTTCTTTTGCTATGTTTATATTTTACTTCAGCTATAAACAGCATCCAATCCAAGGTATCAAAATGAGACAAAAACACACACCAAAAAAGTTAAATTAGACAAACAAAAGCATTTGTATAAAAAGCTATTGGCAAGGGCCATAACCTGTTGATTATGTTCTTAAATATGTAAACAAAAATGATGACATTAGAAGGAAGGAGAAAATGCTGAAGTCACACGTTCTAAACTGCAAATGGATAAATAGGGGTGTGTTTGTGGATGGGTAAAAGCCATGTATCCACATATCACTGCACTTGATCAAAAGTCGCTATCAGCAGATGCAACAAGGAAGAACAGCACCTCCAACAAGATACACCCACGCTAATCTCCAACTCTCATCAGTGCTACCTTCATTTATATCTGCTCACCAACAGCCTTTCATATATAGCACTGTGTTCATTTTCAGCAAACACTATAGGCGCTTTCTCACTCTGCTTAAACATACGCACACATGTTCAAATATTATAGCTAGGAGAGCACAAACCCTCCAGAGCCATGTGTCGCTATGTGATACTGAGTAGTTAATTCAGCTCATCATAAAGACCAGGTTATAATCTCTCGCCTAACGACCTGTCCACGCGCCCCGCCCACAACCACACACATGTCCCCACGTGCACACTCTCATTCACGTGCACTCTACCTCTCCACGCAGCACCTACACAACGCACAGACCTACACAGAGACATAGTGACGACTTAAAGCTGCACCCGGAATGACACGCCGCATTATAAATAGCCTAATCTATATGGTAATAGTGTTGTATTCTACAAGCACAGAATAGGGATAAGATAACATTGTGACTCCGGGGTTTGTACTGCCTCCTATGGTAATTGTTATCAAAGGTTATTTGGGATGACATCGGCAGCTCCTTGTGATTGGCTCGGCCTGGTTATTTACGATATGAATTATGATAACCATGATGTCTCTGTGCTCCTCCACCTCGCTGCTGCCGTGCTGGCCGCCAGATACAATAAATTGCTATCGTTAATCACAGGGCTTTGTTCTGCCATGATTACCCCTCCACCGCAATAAGAGTTTTATTTAAGAGAGAATATGGATTTGTCATCCTTCTGGCGGCAAAATGAAACTGACAATATTTTATGTTCTGACATTTAATTTGTAAAAGCGGACGCAGGCGGCATTTGCATTTTATGACACTCTCTCTCTCTATCTCTCTCTCTCTCTCTCTCCTGGTTGACGTCTTCCTCTTTATACACGCAGAGTGAGGCTGACATTTGTGTATCAGGTCGAGGTTGCAACAAGAGGAGAAGAGAGCAAAAGGTGAAGCTGAAAATATTTTTAGATGTTGGTCAAATTTTTCAGTTTTTATGTATATTTATCAACAGATTTCAAAATTACAGTTTATGTCTTCTAAAATCAGAAAATAAAATTGCAATTTGTTATCTGCATCTTTTTATAGACCATTGTATTGCAGAAAAATAACTTAAGTGGGCTGCAAGCATACTATTTGTTATTTCTGCGATGGAAAAACGTGCCCTTGCCTTTGAAAGTTTCTAAAAATACTCACTAGGGATGCTAGAAAGACATGTGGATTGGTGCAAAGACAGCAGAAATCAACCTTCAAACTATACCATTGCTAAATATTTGTATTTATATAAAATTTTGAGGAAAGAGAAATGTTGAGATGCTGTAATGATGTAAAGACCCAAATCCAGCCCACATTTACAGTTCTCAGAGAGATAAAAACATAAAAGGCTATTTCCTCTTCCTGTTTGTTGATGCCAGGCATTAACGGAGGAATGCTGCTAATGCTGCCCCTCGGCCCTAACGTACACACACAAATATACGACACAAGCTGACAACGCCCATTTTACTCCACACACAACTTCACATGTCAGTGCGATGGAGAGGCAACTTCTCTCACAACAAAAAGAAGACTAGAGGACTTTGAATGACTTTGACCCGGACTTACTTTAACAGTGTCAGTGCTGCAGCTCTGTTCCTATGAGCTCCACCTTTCCCTCACTGCCTTGACCTTCCTGGGATAGAGAGGAGACAGTGAGCCCAGTGGAACCTTGGGCTGAGTTATGCAGGAGTGAGCTTTGAATAATTGTCCCGCAATATGAGTGTCTCTGATTAATTGCCTGAGATAAGAACTGCCTCCATCCCCTCCCCTCTCCTGCACCCGCTCTCCACACCCTCCTATGTGCACTGTCGCAGCCTGCCAGAGCGCCCGCAATCAGCCACTACACCAGAGAGAGAAACTGTTTAACTGACCCTGTCATCTCCACCATGGCTGTCCTAATTACTCAACAATAACAAAGAGCCTCATTTAGCTCTGATGCCTGCATGCAATCACCACTTCTATGAATAACCAGCAAATAGGAGGAAGCATGTACAGGCGCTTTAATTTGGGGCCTAAAGACAATGCACCATGAATTCAGGTGACAATCCAAAAGTGTACGTGAATGTGTACAATCAAACACTGGCCATCTCAAAGCAGGTCAAGAAAAAGAAAAAGCAATGACTAAAATGGTGTCCAAGTAGTCATCTAGTAATTCTGAATCAAATTAGCCTATATTTTTAAATCAGTGCCATATTTAAAGACAAAGACAACAAAATATGGATTTTATACGTAAAAGAAAACCATATTTTTCAATTATTCCAGGCACCATTACAAAAAGAACAAATTATTAGCTCTTTTAAGTCTGTTTTTAATGTAGTCATCGTAGACTAACCCTATTGATGCACAATATATTTGTGCATTAGATATTTATTTGTTTTTTTGTCAGAAAATACTACAGGAGGAAAATTAAACTGGAAACTTGGTTTGTTAAATAACAAAGTTTTCAATAATGCATCTGGGAATGTTTCAGACAACACCAAATAACTGCTGGCACAGTTTTGATCTGATTAAATTAATATTTTTTCACTGTACAAACTATTCCGTGCCTTGAGCTCACCTTGTTTATTGTGCACCTGCATGTTTTGCAAAGCGCAGAAGTCATCTTCTCCCCAAAGTATCAACTGCAGTGTGCACAGATAGCACCTTCTCTGTCAAACACTTTATTTACATATCAAACACACTGCTGCCTGTTGTTGCCTCCTGCGTCAAGACAGACAGAAAAGAAGGGCATTTTCCTGAAAAAAATCCCTGAAAAATAGCTAAACAAGAAAGTGTTATAATGGCAGCAGGGACACAGTGGCACTCGGTTTACAGATAAACACTGCAGGCCTTTAGAGAGTTACAATACAGAGGCAAACCTGGAAGCGCACACACACACACAGCGACTGAAGGCAGCAGACTACAAAGTTGGACTGGATCTTTGAGGGGATGGGGAGAACGAGGAGGGATGTGCTGCTTGTGCTGGGGGAAGGACGAGAGGAGAAACCAGCGTACACTTGACACTTGGCTAATGGTAAATCCTTTGCTTTATACTGTAATTTACTGCTGAGCCTTCGGGCCAAACTGCCTTTGAAGTGCTCCGGAATGTCAAATCAATTATTACTTAAATAAAAAAGAATTCAATTTACTCGTTTCATGATAATCTGTAACATTTTTTATCATAGTAGAAAGGCGAGGCAATTTGAGGCGATTTGAGCTCAGACTTTTTTATTCACTATTCACAGATATGCTGATTGGAATATAAATTTGTTGATGATTGCGTCTTTTCTCCATCTTATCCCTTTTTGTGTCATTCTGATTGTAATGTAAGAAAAATCAATTTGGTGCAGTAATACTCTTCATCAGTTGCTGCTGTGTGGTAATGACGTGGTACACCTGAATGTGTGTGGTGAAGTGAGGAAGAGGAGCGTGGAACAAAACACTGTGTTCATGATTCATTACATCCTAATGTGTCTGTCTGAATGAGGAGCGCACAGGCCTCTCAATGACACTGGGTCCATTCTAATGGCTCTGAAATAGAGGCAAACCCAGCCTCCATGTCCCCACACCCAGCTTTGTTCATTTTGTTCAAGAACAGGTAAAGTAGATGAAGCGTGAAGTTTGCACCCAGCACATGTGAAGCTGAGGAAAGTTACATCTGTATTAGTGTTCAATGCCTGAGCGTGCTGATATATTCATCAAAGACTATAACTACTATAGCCTGCTGTGCGTTCATTCACTAGTTATGCATCATAAATAAAAAAAAAAAAGGAAATGTTCTGCATACATTCAACAAAATAGTCTAAGATAAAGACGTGTCACAGCTGACATATAAAATTCTAAATTTGAGGTCGTACATACTGGTTTTGTTAAAGATGGTACATGTACATTTTTCAATAATAAATTGAATGCACTTTGCAATGCAAAAATGCATTATAAATCGCAATTGCCTTTTTTCATTTTATACTAAACTATTTAGCACCTAAATAATGTTAGGCCTCATTTTCGAACAAAGAGAGTAATTCATTTTAAATTTTGATGTAATAAAATGTCAGAGTAATTTGTTTAATAAAGTATGGGGAAAAAATAAATAACCACAAGGTAGTTTAAAAGACAAGGAAGATAGATTTTATCTGCCTAAAGATTGAATGCGGATTTGTCTGTTTAGTTCTGACTCTGACACCAGCAGGAGGCCGGTCCCTGTTTAGTCTTGACTCTGACACCAGCAGGAGGCTGGTCCATGTTTAGTCATGACTCTGACACCAGCAGGAGGCCGGTCCATGTTTAGTCATGACTCTGACACCAGCAGGAGGCCGGTCCCTGTTTAGTCTTGACTCTGACACCAGCAGGAGGCTGGTCCATGTTTAGTCCTGACTCTGACACCAGCAGGATGCCAGTCCCTGTTTAGTCTCGACACTGACACCAGCAGGAGGCCGGTCCATGTTTATTCCTGACTCTGACACTAGCAGGAGGCTGGTCCATGTTTAGTCCTGACTCTGACACCAGCAAGAGGCCGGTCTATGTTTAGTCTTGACACTGATACCAGCAAGAGGCCGGTCCATGTTTAGTCTTGACTCTGACACCAGCAGGAGGCAGGTCCATGTTTAGTCTTGACTCTGACACCAGCAGGAGGCCGGTCCATGTTTAGTCCTGACTCTGACATCAGCAGGATGCCAGTCCCTGTTTAGTCTTGGCTCTGACACCAGCAAGAGGCCGGTCCATGTTTAGTCTTGACACTGATACCAGCAAGAGGCCGGTCCATGTTTAGTCTTGACTCTGACACCAGCAGGAGGCCGGTCTCTGTGTAGTCCTGACTCTGATACCAGCAGGAGGCCGGTGCTTGTTTAGTCCTGACTGTTGCACCAACAGGGGACCAGTCCCTGTTTAGTCCTGACTCTGACACCAGCAGGATGCCAGTCCCTGTTTAGTCCTGACTCTGACACCAGCAGGAGGCCGGTGCTTGTTTAGTCCTGTCTGTTGCACCAACAGGAGACCAGTCCCTGTTTAGTTCTAAGTCTTGGAACCAGCAAAAGGGTAGTTATTGAGATCCATGATTAGCCCTGACTTTGGAACCAGCAGCTGGGTCCTGAGGTCCTCTGTGTGAGTTGTTTCATATGACACTAACCAGTCAAAGATTCACTTTGGTGCTCGGCCATGAAGAGACTTGTAATTAATGTGATCATTCTTTCAGGTTTGTCAGCACTTGAACTGTAGCCTTGTGCATGCACTCTAGCTGTGGAGCTTGCAGTTTGTTAGAGCAATTTAACTTCTAAAGGTTTAAATACTTTTGATTGTAGCTATGTGTTAAAGAACATTTTTATAATGAACATGTTAAGGATAACAAGTAGGCTAACCTATTTTTTATCAACAGTAAAGAGACATTTTTAGAACACAGTTGGAGGCTGTGCACATCTAATTGTAAATCTGGTTACTTACTCACTGTATCATCATGCATGTTTATTTTTGCCCATTAATGATTCAATCCTGAGTCAGCTGTGCAGACGCCAGACTGGAGGAGGTCAGAGTGGTGCAGAAGCAGAGAGGAAAAGGGGCAGACAGACCCTCATGTCGTTCACAGACTGTTCCTCTCTTTTGTGTGGCACCGTGTGGAATAACATACCTTTTATTCCCTCCTCCCTCCCAGTCTTTCTTTCAGTAAAGCGATCAGGGCCCCTGATAGTGATGGCGATTACAAAACCACATAGCAGCCTCCCCACCAAAACAAAGTGTTTTTCGGCTCCTGTTTTTTCAGGGCCTGGCGCCACCCGTAGTGCAGTAAACAATAAACATAGGGCATTGAAGGGCCATGCTGCCTTTACAGTGCACCAAACTCACTGCAGCATCACATACAGCTTTTCACTCGTACACTGGAAATCATACCAGTGTCAGAATTAGTAGTGGTGAAAAACAACTCAAAACTAATCTAGTATTAGATGAATGGAAAAAAAAAAAAATTAAGTCAAAAAGCCCTTTTGGACAAACCTTAACATGAAACCAGTGACAGGAACATAAATGAAAAAGTAGATTTTTACATAAAATTATATATTTAGTCATCATAATGACATTTCTTATTTAAAAAGAAGTTGTATATTGATATTGTGCTTAAAAGCATTAAGTGCATTATCTTTACATCAACTGTAGCAGCACTGTTTGTGTCTGAGCTGTGGAGTTAAAAGGTGAACTTGTAGCAAATTGACTATTACTTCAAAGTGGTCTGTGATTATGTTCTGAGTGATTAGGGGGCTGTTAAAGGAGACCACTTGAGCATTGGCAGTGAACCCGAGAAGGAATGCCGACTGGCGAGGGAAAAATCCACCAGAGACACACAAATCCCACAAAGGCAATGGCTCCAACTCAGGAAGTGAAAGATATTTTTACATTCAAATGTTCAGAAGAACAGGACTGCCATGGCAGACTAAATTAGCTGTATTTGAATTGTGTTTGAATCTCCAAATAAACAGTCCAGAGGTGGAAGAAACCATCTAGATGATAAAATCACGTGTTTGAGTGAGAACTTAACAATATTCCTTTACCGAAGTACATGTAACCAATAACATCATATCTAGCATTATTTTCAAATGTATTGCAAAACGTTTCCCATTCTTATAATATGTATTTACGATTCATTCACACACACGTACACGCACACACACACAAACTAAAATTGTACTGTAAAAAAAGGTATCGGAATTTCTAGACTATAAACTGCTATTTCTTTGCTTTTCCTTTTGTTTTTCAAATGAGAGAAGGAAGATTCCTTGAACATTTCATTACATGTTATTGAACATGTTTGTAATATTGCACGTGACAAATAAATCTATCCATATAAACAGTATGGAGCTACTTTTTTCATAAGCTTTGAATCCTGCAAGTTACAAAAATTAGGCTAAATTAGAGATTCTTATTGGCTACAGGTTCATTTTTTGTTTATTTTTTCTATCCAGTTGGTACAGCATATATACAAGTGTGCTCAATAGTGCAAAAAGTATGAACCGCGGTTAGCGCTCTGGCCGCAAGAAGGTCCCGGGTTCGACTCCCGGGCCACCCGGGGCCTTTCTATGTGGAGTTTGCATGTTCTCCCCGTGTCTGCGTAGGTTTCCTCCGGGTACTCCGGTTTCCTCCTACAACTAAAAACATGTCCAATGTGCCTCCCCTCTCCCCTCCTCAGAACTACAGATGTAAATTAGCTGTAAGCTAGAATCTGGTGCAAGCATGTCCGCCTTTGTGCTAAATGCAAAATTGTACTTTGTCCTTAAAAAACATTCCTTAACAAAATCCATATTCTTATGAATCCTTGTAAGAAAAGTGTGTTTGTACCTTTCACCTCAGTTAACACAATCATTTACTGAATGCATTTAGGGACAAAGCACCAAACACCGTGTTACTTCAACTGCTACCAGATTTCCCAACTTTTTAACACGAACTGTTCTCATTTGGCCTTTCCCCTTCATCTTCACATCAAACCAACAGAGAGCCGAGGCGCGCTGAGAGAACAGAAGGACTGGCAGAGGAGAGACCCGGGGAGCCAGGCCCCGCACGGCCCTTTTAATGGGAATAATAAGCTTCTATCTCAGGCAATTAAGTCTGCATCCGATCCTTATCACAGAGCAGAGGTCCACTGTGCCATCTAAAGAAAATGTTTGCGTTTGAAAAACTCCATCGCATAAACAAGATAAGAAGGCAAACACGTATGCGCCGCCACATACCGAGTCCACCCTTGGCTTTGTTCTGGGACGGATAAGTGACTGACTGTAAAGCAGGTTCTTGTGGACGAGCTAATGTCCTTGATTTCTCTGTTAACAGCAGGCACATGAAGTCCATTTACTCAAAGGGAGCTGCAGATGCTCCTTATTGACTGCAATACACGAATTCAAAAATAAACAAATTTTAGTTATCACTTATGATTATTTTAGTAGTCAACTAGTCAGCAATTTCGTTAGTCAACCTGTCAAAGTAATTAATACCAGAAACTGTGACTTTTTAAATGCAGTTTTAACCAAAGAAAGGTTGGCTTTATTTATTAAAATCGGAAATTGTTCACATGTTTTGTTTGTTTTGTTTTAATAATGCCATTGCTGCTGCAAATTAAAAAAAATAAATAAATAATTATATCTATGTTGTTTAACAATATATTTTGTACTTGATTGATTAATCTTTGCAGCCCTATTTTTTACATTTGTATTTAAAACAGTGTGTGTGGATGAATTCTGCGTAGAAACTGCACATATGTTGGTCTTACACACCCTTCCTGCTAAGCAAATCCACACAAATAAACGGTTGAAATGTAATACATTTTAGTGGACCATTACATAGAGTAAACTGCACTGCCTTTATTTGTATTAGCATTGGCATTTGAACTACATACAATAGTTAATTTCAGGTCAGAAAAAGTCGCTCTAAGTAACAGCATCATGTTTTAGGTCACAGATACGAAGAGTTTTGACGATAATGGTTTTGTTTATCAGAGCTGACGCCACAACGAGGACATGCATGCGGCGTGTTTTCATACCTGACAGTTGTCCTCCATGCATCGCAGCATCTCCATCAGTGAACACATCTACAGTCACGTGCCAGGTCCAGGTCATGAACCGCTCAGTCCAGTAGCACAGCACAGCAGACACATAACCATCCACTCCCTCAAGTCAGGCATCATAGACAGTAGTTCTAGAAAGAACAAAACGGCACTGGCATTAAAGTCGAATTACACAATTCAAGTAGAAACACAATGCAAAAATCAAATAACAATTTTAAAATTTCTAAATTCTAGCTGAGAAAATCACATCTGAAGCTAAAAATAATTATAAATAAAATAATAGTGAACGTTCAAACTAAACCTTTTAAAAACGTGAAAAACCGCATGGGCTGCAACTGACACACTTTATCTGAGTATCAAAGATTGTAAATTCTTTTTATGCACTGCAAAAAAAATTCTTAAACAACATACTTAAGAACAAAAAGAATTTCTAAAGGCAAAAAAACATTTAGCCACAGAAGAGCTGTATCATAAAAAGAGCAATGATAATTGAAATTAATAAATGCCACAATATAGGTATTGGTGGAACATCGACATAGCACCAACAAGTGTATGTTTTTGTATAGATCAATGCAACCCGAAGTCGCTCCGCCACTTCAGGGTCATGACTCCAGTCAGACTGTCTCTGAGGTCATGAGGTTAGGTCAAATAGAGGGGAATGTTATCCAAGGCATCAGAGTTTATTTGTTTAATTTTGTGGCCAACCCTGGAGTCTGCCTCTGATCAACAGCGCTGTGGATTATAAGAGGGCAGAGAGAGTGAGAACTGATGAGAGAAGAGCAAGGCGAGCGCCTACTGCTTCAAATTAGACTGCAAAAATAATCCACTGATCCTCAACTAAACAACACATTTTAAACTTATTGTCAAAAGTCAAATAAGCTTTACAAACCACAAAAACACTTTGGGGCCCGCTGCCCTGCACATGGATTGGATTCACATGAAGGTCAGATCAAGTGTCCGAATATTTCTACTTATCCACTCACATCGTTGAAAACACTAAACAGAGGTCAGTAAATAACTTTTACAAAAAACAATTTGGTGTTGAAAATGTGTAAAAAAAAAAAAAAAATTCTCAGCAGAACATTTCCTTTATTTGAGAGTGACATAACGAGTTTAATATTTAGGACATCATTAATCTGATATTATATTAGGGTTAGGGTTAGTATATGGTATATGATATGATATGATATGATATGATATGATATGATATGATATGATATGATATGATATGATATGATATGATATGATATGATATGATATTATATTATATTATATTATATTATATAAAAATATTGAATGTGTATGTTGTTTGCCAGGAATATTAATTTCTTATTGAAAAAGATTAAATAAACTTAGGAGAACTTTTGAGCATTGTTACCTTTTTTATAACTGTAATCTTTATTCTGTCGCCATTGCTTTAACCAGTATAGTGGATTGACCTATATTATATTGATAAAAGAAAAGTCTATAATGAACTGTACCAGCAATGGAGCAGTGGATTTCATTGATTTGTTTTATGGCATATTCATTCATTCATCCATTCATCTGACCCAGCATGACATAGGAGTTGCATTTTTTTTGTAGCTTTACTTTCAAAAGTCACATTGATATTGGCTAAAAAAATAGGATATAACACAGCTGTTCAGAACTTTACGTACGTTTTCCTTTTATTTTGCCTACCCAGAAGTTACCTTTAATAACCCAGTAATGACTTTTAACCCGATCACGAGTCAATGCAACAATACATGCAATTTGCTTTGTTAGAACCTGCGCTGCTTTGTATTTGTGAATGTGTGCGCGGATAGTGCTAGAGCCCAAACAGTGCGGCGCCAGCAGTCTGCCCTTCCCTTGAGAACGTAACGGCTCAGTGCCATCAGAAAGAGAGAGGGCTCGGAGGGTGGGGTGAGGTGGGGGTGTCAAATCGGGGGTAAGAGTGTTGCTAAATGTCCCGTGCCAGGGCAGGTAACAGGTACAGCAGCTCAGGATTAAAAGGTGAAGCTGTCTGTGCGGTTTTGTCCTTCCCAACATTGTGATGATGCAGCGGAAATACTGCAGTGACAAAGTGACTCAGGCTGACTAAGACATCCACTACACTTTGGCGTTGCTCGCAGGATACATGCAAAGTTCATCCTCGCCCACAAGAAATCCTCTAAACACGAGATTCCTTTTGAAAACAATCAATCAAAACCACCAATCTTTGATCTTCTTTAAGAGAAATTCCGGCATTTAAAAGAAAAAAAATCAAGTTCACTTTATCTGTGCTTTTGGACTTGAGAAAAACCCTCAGAGCCATACGATAATCCTACTGTGCAATGCGAAGGCAGAAGTGCTGTCTAAATTCTTATTTTAATCTGTAGAAGAGGGAAATGGATGTGCGCGGGAATATGAAAATAGGGTGAACTCCAAAGCCCTCTCTGCTTACCCCATCAGAAATACATTCTGCTGCGATCGGCAAAATCCTAATGCCAAAACATTCAGACTCTGACTCTTTACAACCTGGCTCTACTTCATTCATTTTTAATACAAGTCTTTTTATTTTGTGTCTTTAAAACAAAAGCAACAAACATGGCAGTTCAGTCCAGAGTGCAATGCCAGCAATTACTGAAATTAAATTCGTTTTTTTTTTGTTGTTTTTATTTTTGTATGATCTGTAGGCTATATGATCCAAAGAACACATCAACTAACAACTAGCAAATATTAAATCAGAAAGAGAAAACAACTTTTGGCTAATATGTTAACCTTGCTCTGAATCGAGTTCTACTTACATATCCATTTGGGACTTCACTCTCTGAGAATCTATAAGGAAAAGGCGCAGCATCATGACAAACATTTGAATGGTCAAAGTATTACAACATACAGAGAAATAAAACTCTTGCTAAATCCAGCAAATTAAAAACACAGATATCTTTCTTGTTCACAAATGTACAAAGCACCTCTTTGTGCATGTTTTTTGAAGCAAAAGTAGTCTTAATTCTGATCAAATAGGCCGAATCATGGTACCACTACCACCATATTTGTTTTGGTCCTCACATGACTTAGGCGGCTGCCCAAACCTTTTGGATTAGTCCACTGTGATTGGTTCGTGCAACCGGTGGTTTGAAATCTCCAAATGCAGAAATAAAGGTAGGAGAAGAAGACCCAGTTAGATTCTCAAGAAAAAATAACTTTAAAAAGCCCAGATACTGCATATTGTTAAAGCATTGATTGCTGTGAATATTAGTTAGCTGTGTCCTGTCTACGTATATGTATGTATAAAATCTAGGAAGAATTTACCTTGTTAGCATTTTGGCTAACTGTTGTTAGCATACGGAGATTCACTTAACCTGGGGCTCAGACTGCATCAAGTCTAGCGCCGGTCCGTGTTTTGATCCAGTCTTTGCGCAGAAGACAGCTCACATTTTACTTTTGTGGTGGCGAGATTGTGGACCCTGTTTTGTGACTGTGTGCGTGACGTACCAAGCTTCCCGCGGTAAATAGTTTACAATTAATTTGGCTAAGTTTAGGCATAATTCGAAGTTTAGGATTGGGGCTTGGGTGGTTAGCAAAAGCCATTTGAAAATTTAAAAAAAAATTACAGACTTTCTAGCACTAACTTTAAACAAGGGGGGGTCCAATCTCAACAGAGCACCTGCACACGTAAGACTACGCACTCCCATGGTAGTGTTGTAAAGGTTTTAGCTTGTGTTTTTTAGTATAAAGAAATAAATTCCAGTATTTCAACTATTGATTCATAATTGTATAAGCCTCTCAAACATGAACAAAGAATTAGAAAAAAATTATTCTGTTTATTTATGTATTTATTCTTTTTTTTTATTTATTCTTTTTTAGAAGTTAGTGAAACAAAAACAAATGTTGGGTCATCTGCTCCTACTATAGTGTTTGGCTAGTGCTGCCCAAGGTGATTATGAGCTATAAATACACTGTTACCCGGGCTAGAAAGTCAGCACTCTTTGCCCTCGTTAAGGCACATAATTACCTCATTTACATCTCGTTTCCTCCTGAAAACCGGAAGCCATTATGCACCCTCACACAGGACTGCCCCTCCTTCCTCCATTGCAGATGATTACAGTCATCATCCAATCAGCTCCTGACTTCAGTGTTGAGAAAGGACCAGCTCCCAGGAGTCTGAGTGGGAAAGAGTCAGGGTCATTCAGAAGACCATTAAAAAAGATGTTCACACAAGAAATACAGGGGTCACTGTGCTGTAAGATCAATGCACACAAACACACTTACAAATGCTGTAACTGGATGTCTAAAGGGGACATATTTCGGGGGGGTTTTCTATGTATTTAGAAAGATGATACTATAAACTATAATACTGTATATGTGGATGAGTCATTTACATTTAGTTTTTTTGTAAAGCACAAAATGTGTCATTTTGTTATTGTTGTCAAGTGACTATTTTGAACCATATAATATGCTTTACTATGAATCTGAATATTTTGAAAAACCACAAATAAAGTGGGAAGGGATAGGTGGTAGGTGAGGACAGGGCTTTTGTTAGCACTCAACCATCAGCTGCAGGACAATACAAGATTGCTCAAACATGCAAGAATCATTCTTAGTAAAACTGTGATGAGAGAAGGCAGTTATAACATAAAACAGATTTTACACAAAAGGTCTCCTTTAAGCCTGTATGCAATTAAACTGTACACATTTAACATCTCCAGATCTGTGGATGAGTTCCTTGTCGAGAGGTTTGTCCCATCACTTTGCCACCAACACAACCCCAAGAAATAGTGTGATTAATCTGGGAAGGTAGGAACAAGACTAAGTTGGAAAAAAAAATGGGGGGGGGGGCTACTAGTATGTTTTTTATCTTTTTGCATACAAAATGCATTATGTTTTTATAAAAACAAAACATGATGGAAAAAACAAAACATGATGGGAAAAAAATCTTACATTTATGTGAATAGACGTTTTACACTGATGGCTTTAATTTTTTTTCTCTCTCTTCACCTGCAGTGTCTCGCCTTAAACAAACTTGAGAGTTTATGACCTGCCGATCACCCCTACCATGAGCTAAAGAATTACATGCCATGATCCCAATCACCTCACTGTAGTTTGTGTAAAGACACAACAGACAAAACATGCTCGAGTCTGTGAGCCATGCATGGACAGATCTGCGGAGCTCAATCAGCTGAAGCAATCGGTCAGATTTCATTTGTCATATCGACGACAGATCTGTGCTCCTCTTTTTAGGGACATCAGACGCCAACATTGACAAAACATAAATAGTCAAAACAAGCATTTAATTTGACCAGATCTTTAACTTCTTCACTCCTTTGCCTCCCTCCTACAAACTGTGGCTTACCGTTATGTGGTGGGAGTTGTGTGAATCTGTGTGTGCGTGATCGTGCCATTTTTTGTGTATGAAAACAGCAGATAAGAGCGGCGGATGATGAAATGTGAAGCAACCACGTATGACCCAGCTTAAAGATCTTTGATAAAAAACAAACAAGCTTTATGCACACAGAAACACAGAGAAGAGCAGAAACGAAAAACTGCTGTGGAGCAAATGAGCGTGCACATTCATAGACAAGTGAGTTGTTTGCCTGCACCTCAGTAATGACACATGGAGACCAGTTCAACGGAGTAAATGAATGGGGCTGGATAAGATCGCTCAGACAAGACGGGTGACTTGTGGTTTATGGTGGCCTGCTGGGGACTGGGTGGGAGATTGTACTTTTTTTAAGAAGATGAACCTTTGGGGTCAAAGATAATAGTATCTGATTTGCATGGTTATTATTTTTATATGTTAATGCTGGATTGTGTTCTGCTTTTAATATTGCTCTATGTCTATTGCATTCTGGTAGGTTACATATACCAAGGTAATACGTATCTTCTACAGACCTTTCCTGAAACCTAAGTTTAAAGTGAAGCTAAACTCTAAAACATAATTTTTCAGCTGTTAAACTATGTCTATGTTGTAAAACAGCATTGCATATTACTCCAAGTCATTTTTTGGTCGTACAAACTGACCAAATTAGCAAGTTTCAGGTAAAAAACAGTCACACGCTGACCGTGTCTCACTGCAAAAGCCAATGTCATTTCTATGTGACGTCAGCATGTATTGTCCGGTCAAAACTGAGCGCTAACTTCAAACACCTGCTGTCAAACTAATTATGCTGTGGCTCCTGACCTTTCTCCCTTTTCTCAATGGTTTTCAATGAGTTTGCTGTGTTTGAAATGTGGTTGTTGAGTTTAGGGGGTGTGCTTGACTTTAATCTAAATACTATCCCCACATTATTTAAAAAGATATGGTGAATTGTATGTATTTGTATCATATTGATCCAAGGACCATCATTGAACTATGTCTTCTTTAGAACTATTGTATTGTTGACACATTACAAACCTTGGGTTTCACCTAGAATGCACGCCAAAAACAGCTACGTAACGTATATTCTATGTTAAGTTTGTGACTCATGTAAAAAGAAATTTGCAGAATTTTCATCCAGAAACTACGTTCACATCAGAGTTTTCAAAATTGAAGCAGAAGGACGACAATTGTTTTTTGCTGTGTTTGTTTTGTGAGAATTCCTTGTAAAGCTTTCTAAATGTGCTCTCTATGGGTGCTTTTTGAAAACTTTTTTCTCCTGCACTTTTCAACATTCTGTAGCGCTCTATATTCTGTACTGATGTGCTGCTCCCTCTAAAACAATCAGTTCCTGTCGATCTGATAGACACTTGATCACAGAGGCAGAGCCAGGGCCTCCACAGCCTGCACTCACTCATCTCCTTGCTCTGATAACAGCCTTTTGGGCAGAAAAGGGAAGTTGAGGGACAGATATGTTTTTCCGGATGGACAAGTATGGTTTTGGCCACGCTCTGCTTCTCTGGTACACCTCTGTGATTGGCATGGAGGCTTGGTCGCCTCCTCCACTGACAGATTATTCATATCGCCTAGTTAGGTTTCATGAAGCAATTATATGTCTTCACACTCCACCAACTTTGGGAATGGCAGACTATAGGAACACACACACACGCACACTATATGGTCCACAGTGGCAGGAAAATCATGATGACAAAATTAAACTAAAACATCAAAATCTAACAATCCTTACAAAGCATAGACTGTTGATGTTTTGTGCCAATTAGAAACATTTTTTCTTGAGATCTTAAATTAGGCTGAAAAAAATTGTACGCAACTATAGGTTGTGTTCAGGTTCTAAAATGTGATGTTTAATCTTGTGATGTCTAGTGACTATTAACTTTATATCAGAAAATTGTACCTAAACTATACTGATCACAGCTGCTTATCTGTACTAAATTATCAATACATTTAAGTCACATCATCACATCACGAAATGCTTCACATACATAACACAATTACTTTACTCTATAAACTTGTCTCGCTGCTACGTTCAGATGATCTAGATTATCAACATTTTTGTAATGAGGTGTGAGTCCTATAGCAAATAAATAAACTTGCGTTTTACAGTAAATTCCTGATTCCTGTTTAACCTTCTCGTGAAAGGTCAGCCAAATGTCATGTCAGCATGAGACAGGACTGGTTGAGCAGAATTGCCCGATGATTACCAAACCACTACTGCACAAAGTCACTGTAGCCTGACTGCCTCTGAAAACATACCTGCTGAAAGACATGTCTACAGGTGAGCACGTAGGCAGTGGCATTTCCAGTGAGGAGCTAAAATAAACCCAAAATCAACTCCAAACGTGACATCATGGAAACAACAGCTTTTGTTTTTTGGCCGTGCACCTGCTGGAGACATACACAAGGTGGACAGGGGTGATTTGAGCTCCTTCTGCCTCAGTCACAGCTCACCGTCAGCTGTGACCCGGTTAGCTCTAAGCCTCAGTTTGAGCCCAGCCCTTAGTCGAGGTTGGTTGCTCAGACAGGGCAGCAGTTAGCACACGCAGAGACCTCATACACACTGGTACAGACCACAGTGGCTAATTGAATGGCCAGGGCAGGAGGGCTAAGTCTTTAAGAGCATACCGAGGAGGCTATGAATAACTCAGTTTCATTTGGAGCCTAGAACTGGAAAGGAAAGGTGAGGGAGTGTGGGAACAAAGAGTGGATTTGAATGTTTACCTCCAAAAAAAAAAAAAAACGCGTGGGAACAACATGTAGGGAGATAGAAAGCACAGGTGACAGAAATGTATAGTCTATGTAAGTCTGATCTGATCATAATTCCTATTCTGGTTTTGGCAGTGCAAAAAATGAAACTGGCACTATTTTAGAGTTATTTTAAACGTAGACTTCATTAACCCCACATGGATTTGTTTTCTCTGAATTTGACTGTGACGAGTGAGATCCCAATGTTTCCACATTTTTTCTATCTATGAGTATGGAGTTCTTTTGGCTTGAGGATTAGTCTGCAGTACCAGAGCAGGTTCTTGTGTATTGACTTGTGTTATATGATGAATTATTACATTTGGTTTGGAAATGATTTGAACTATTTGCTATAAAAGAGATAAACATCTTGAATTAGTATTCTGAAAATTTTCTGAAAATCCTAAACTTAAATCTTTGTCCTTCACCTTTCTACAGTTTGTGTGGTTTTGGTATAAACCTGTGTGTTTTTGTAAAGTGCTCAAGCCACCTGATTGTTTAGTCATTTCCAAACAATTAGCTTTCTAATTTGAAAGTCGGTTTAGGAGTAGAGTTGAGGAATGCTTAACTAAATAGTTTAAATGGTGTATTACAGATGGCATAAGAAATATATAATCATGATAACATTTGGTTTATAAAAGACCTCATGGTCAGTACAGAAGAGTGACATGACCAGTGAGAGGGTTAAACTTCAGCCCTACAGGCCACTTTGTGCTCTCTTGGGTACATTTAACATACTTTACTCCAGACTCCATAAACAAACAATTATTGGTTTGTGTATTTCCTCATCTCTATTTGTTTGTGGGGGACAGAACCAAAAGAAAATGATTTTCTGTCTCAGAAATTGAGTTACGTGGACACACAGACACGGAGTCAATGCATGTCCTCGCATGGGCATATGCAGGCCTAAACATAATTTTTCATAACAGTCTAATATGGTTCATTTTCAGCTATCAAAACACACATAAAAAGAGAGTTAACGCTGTCAACAAGCGAGCACGGCATGTGAAACCATCGTTTTCATTCTCAATATGTCAAGGTTGGGGTGTATTCCAGCAGGGGAGGGTGAGCGGGTTAGAGGCGAAAAGAGTGTCTTCTCCATCCTCTGCTCTCCAGAGGATCCCATCATGAAACGCCAAGGCACAAAGAGCTCACAGCCTTCCCAAATGAAACCCTGGGACCTTTTATCCCAAATCCGGGGAAATGATTGGAACAACAGCACCACCTAGCAAACCTCTTAAGGTACTGCAACACAGCCCCATCACCCTCTGTAGTCCTTTTAAAACAAGAGAGTTTGTTATTACCATTTACTAATGCATTGATCAAAATAAGAAATGTGCCAGCTTGAAAGACATCTATCACAGGAAAGGTAATCAAAGCGTAGGTCTTCTTTCTCACCCTTAATAACTGCACCACACAAAATCAAACTAATTACAAATTGTCTTTTCTCTTTTGTCCTTTTCAGACTGTGCCTTTTTAATTCCAAACCAAGAACACATTAAAATGGGGTGTGTGGTGGTGCTGTGGAGGGGGGCACACATGGATTTTCCAAAGAGGTAAAATAACAGAGTGGAATGTATATCAGCTTCCCATTCTAGCTCATTTAAATAAGCGCCAACACTGATTTTCGAACAAAAATATGGTACTAGTACAATAACAATGAAATAAGACCCTGTGAAAACTTGCAGCCCGGAGCTAGTATTTAAAATATCATTTAAAAAGGCTGATCTGTAATTCAGAGCGGATATGGTATCAGACGGCGTGCTTGTCATACCCAGCTATAATCTCCAGTGCGCCGGGGAACACACTGTCTGCTGGCATCACTCAGAGATCAGGGAGAAGAGGGAAGGATTTCACTATTTCTACCACTGCAGTAGGTGTGGTCTCTGTGCTGGGTATCAACTCTGTGGATCTAACACTTGAAAAAAGCTAGCAGGATGGAAAGATGTATACCAAACTGTGAAGATCTTTAGATTGAAACAAACAAGAAATAAATGTGATATCGGACTATTTCAATAAATATAAAGTGATATTTTAAACTATAGAGTCACATTTTACACTTTGTTTTACATTCCAATGGTTAAATTAATACAATGCAAATAATTTGACAGGGATATTGTGGAAAAATCTCTCCTCAAAACTGCAATAATAACAAGCAATATGTTTACACCAGCTTCAATTCAGAGGCTGATGTTGATGTAAGGACCAGTTCAGCAAACAAACTGTTCACACCATTTGCTTCAGACAGAAGCCATCAGGATGCTGTTCTTGCTATGAAATATAGTAAATAATAAATAGCATTACCTCCTCATGCATTTTAACATTAAAAAGATTTGTGCAACAGCTTATTTTAAATATGTATCGAAGTGTAAAAGGCCACAGTATTTATTCTACTTCATCGTAATGTTGTTGTTTGGCATGAGTTTTCTGTGATGTGACTACGATATGTTACAGGCCAGTTTGTATTGTTTGTGTATTCTGTTGTAATGTATTAGGTGCAACATTTTTGAGAATTTGTGTTGGTAGATTATGACTGAACTGGAAGTTTAAATGTGAAGAAAACTCAAATAAGTTTGTTGAGTAGTTATCTTTCAAGAAACACACTTCTCCAATATTGACTTTTTGTATATGTACAGTCAAGATCCCAGGCAGTAAGTAGAGCAGGGTAGTTTCTTTGCCCTTGCCTTGGTAATCCACACATTGGGTTTTGGTTAGCAGTGTGGTCTGAGCAGGAAGGGGCTGAGGCCACCACACTCAGCAGGACACACACAGATCCGCTGCCAGGCCATCCTCCTGTACCTCTCCTGTTGCAGCGGGAGTCGGAACTGGCCAGGCGTCCCCCGAATCATAGACATCCTCATATTCCAAACATGCACCCAGCGCACTGACGGAAACTGGCAGTGACATGCTGTCCAGCAGCTCCGTCTCAGGGCACGAGGTTGGCCTGAGCCATCTATCATACAGCCAGCAACACAGTAACCCAAGACATGAGTGGCAGCAGCGCACACACAGCACACAAGTCTGTGCAGCATGTGGAAGAATGTGTGGCTACAAATAGAAACTGCTGGCTCAAAAACAAATACAGAAATAAACATTTATTGGATGAGTATGGATGGTGATCTTCTATTTACACTATAGGCTTTTAGGCATAGATCTTTGGTATATGGATTGGTGTGTTAACAGCTGAGACCTGAAAGACATTTTGGCATATTTGGGGTTTTGACACTTCCTCTGCAAAAACTGAAGGTAATTGGGGCAAAAATGACTTTTAAAGACCTACAACTAATAAAAAAATAAATAAATAAAAAAAAATTAGGCGAATCCTATAAACTAGGGATGGAAAATCTATCGAAGTATGCAGCAATCGAATCAAAAAGTCAGAATTGATCTGTTTTGCTCATGTAGCCACAGACTTAAATACACACTCTGCCATGATGCTACAAGAAAAAAACCATCAACTTGTGCAAGACCTGTCTGAATGTGCGTTATTATGTTGCAATAACAATTGATGGGTGGACCTCTAAAGATGAACACCAAATATTACTGTTCAAAAAACACACAAGTTCTGACTCTAACAACAGAGGCTTTGTTTAAATGCCACTTATATAGTTTATTTTGTGTCTTAAGGTAATAAAAAAATGTTAATCCAGACAAAATAACAAAATCGAACAAAATCAAAAATCGTGGCTGCAAAATTGAAAATGAATTTAATCGTGAATTTAGTGAATCATCCCATCCGTATTATAAACTCATATTTTTTATATAATTTGTAAGATTAGGGTAGAAACTGAGTGTGATTCATCTCAGAATGGCTGATTTGACTCTAAATAAAAGGGTTACAGTGTTCTTTAACATGTCCGGCTGCTTCATACCTTTTATCAGAAGAGAAATCAAAAAAGAATGGGAGGCTTTCTGAATTGTAGCGGAAAGACTTATTACATTGATTGATTGATTGATTGACCTATTGCAAGTATGTCTATAATCTGTCATCTAAGAATTTATAATAGTTCAGACTGTAAGGCCATATATTTGAGATTTGTTGGTCATTATGCAAGACTTACTGAAACAGCACGATGTTGTCTTGTCTATAACTTCTATGCCTTCTTTTATGTTTGATGAGAACAATTAGCATGACGCTGGTTCAAGTTCCTCTGCAGACTTGGCTCCTATGGCTTCTCTCTCTGTTGGCTCCCACTGCTCAGGGTCAGATTGATAGAATGACGTCTTCCAATTGGAGAAAAGTGGCCAGTTAAGTTTTCAATGAGCACAAAGCTATAGGGAAACCGATGCATCCTCCAGCAGCAGCACTAACGCCCAAAGAGCACAGGGGATAAAATGAGGGGATGAAGGAAGGAGGAATAAATCTGCGTGTTGGCTGCCATCGATCGTGTCTCCCTCCCTCTTCTCTGCTATCTCATCTGCAGGGGCTGAAGGAGGCCGAGCGGTTTAAACGATCCTGACCTTGTCCGACATAAATAGTCAGAAAAGTCCACATTGCAGATAGCTTTGTGTAGGCTTTAAGGGGAGAGATAACAGGAGGGGGTTAGATAATGCCCCGGTGTTACTACATCACAAGACACGCTCCAGTCTTTACAAACACACATGGAAACATCCCAGAGCCAGACTTCCACCTAAAAAAGTAGATGATCTTTCTTTCTTTCAAAGCTCTGCAGACTCCGTCAAAGCCAGGGACGGAAGCGCTCAATTGGTTCCCTGTTCTGCGCCCCTGAAGCAGACACGAGTGTTTTAAAGTCGAAGAAAGGGAAAGGCTCTTTTGTGCGTCTTCTTTTGAGTGTAATGCAGCTGTACCTGACAGTGGCGTTGCCCCCAGGTAAAGCCTCAAATCTCTGCCTCCATTGTCACCTGTTCCTCTAATCATTTTCCGCCCGTCATGCCACAATGGAGCGGGGCGATAACGATAACGAGGTGAAGCTAATACAGAGAGGCACAGACACTCTGTTCAGATATGTCTTCACTGGCTCTTACTGCGCGCTCATACTCGCACTTTTAATGCACAGACACAGGCGCGCGCACATTTGGCCTTTCTTTCAAATTCTTTCTCTGATGTTCACTTTTATTATAAGGCTGATAAAAACGAGTGCATAGGCTATAGGCATACATGTAGCCTACAAGCCCAAGGGGTGCGTAGGCCTATTGATTACTCTTTGGGTCATGTGGTCATTTATTTTGCGAGTTTTCTAATGAACACTAAGATAAGATTTTGTTTCAGACCTAATATCTAGATTAAGTCTGAAGTACACAATGCAAATAAGTCCAAGAGAAATCTGAGAGAGAAATGAAATATGATCTGCTTGCCTAAAGCCTGTGGAGACTGTAGTAATTGAATGTTTTGTTCTTTGCAAGAGGCATTTTGTTGCAAAATGTGATTTGACGAATTTGTGACTTTTCAAATTGTGCTATCTTTAATTCAGCAGCCCTTATACCAAACTAAACCACTTCAAGACAGCATGTTAAACCTTTTTCAATTAATTTAAGCAAGCCTAATTTACCAAAAATCAATATAGATCCACATTTTGTCACATGCTCCAGGTGTGTTGTGTGGTCATCAATATCCAAATTTAATTTTGATATCTGGCAGCAGAACTTGTAGGCCAAACTACAGTTTTTATTCAGTCCTGGTCATGACTTGTGGGATTGTGTGGCCCCGGCACAAAGATGGAGATGAGAGGCAGCATTTATCTAAGTCTGGCATCGCTGTAATTTCAGTGTTCAGATCCAATCGCTCTGGCTCCCCTCGGGAGTAAACAATAACAAGCACAGATACAATAGACAAACAAGGCCTGCACTCGCACAGACTCACAGATGCAACACGTCTCAAGTAGGCCTATACGAAGCATTAGTGCTTATTACCATTAACTGTAGTCTATTTTGTCTCTTTAGCAAATATAGTCTGGATTATTAACGGATAAAAAATCTAATATTTTTAATCAAAAGGCCCGCTCATGTCTGAACTGGCATCAAGTTCAACGGGCCTACTGTTTCAAGCAAAAGTCTTGGGTCTCTCTGTGTTTGTACGCCATCTGGTGGTTATAGAAACTATTACATATAAACAAGTTCATTTCCATCAAATGAATGGTTTGGGGTAGATTTCTATGTAATGATTATAGATATAGATCTGGTGAGAGGGTGAATGGTTGGTGGTGGTTGGAGGGGCCAATGGCGCAAAATGGCAGCCTAACTTGCGTCAGTCTGCCCCAGGGCAGCTACGGCTACAATAGTAGTTTACCAAAGAGTGCGAAATTAAAAATGCATAATGCATCTTAGTCATTATCATCATTATTATATCTATCTCTTTCCGTATCTACACATATCTATACATACGATCTATATGCTTGTAAGTATGCATGCATACAGCCTACATATCAGCAAATATGGATATATATACTGTATTTATATGCGTGTGTGTGTATGTATGTATGTATGTATGTATGCATGTATGCATGTATAGGTATACATAGATATTCAGATTACGTATACGTATATAGTTGGAAGATTCATAGTAAAAATGTTTCACAGTAAACAACGGATTGGTTGAACCTGAAAATTGACTAACATTTATTTTCACCTAATATAAACAGATACATGGCAATGCAAGAGACATTTTTTCCCTCTAAGATTTATTGTCTCTGTATATTTTACAAATAGAAGCACATATGAATATATTTACTTCTGACAGGTCTGAAGAACACTGGAGAGCACTTGTTACAGGAAATGATGACCGCTCCAATTTATCTGTAAAGAATAGACAGCAATTGTAAGTTCATAGAATAGGATTGTCTTTCACGCAGTAAGCACACAAAAATAAAGAGTTTGGTCGAAAGCTATAGTCAGACTATCCTATGCTAAACTTTCTAGCACACAATCTAGTTTCTATCAACTTTTGTTACCTCTTCAGTAAAGACATGCATCAGTTCCTTTGTTTTGAGCAGAAGATAAAAGTAAGCCGTAATTAGTTAAAAAATCATTATCTTTGTAAATATGACAAAAGAAAACTCTGATTTGAAACCAAAAAACAGAAAAAAATTCTTTTGAGAATAATAAATATTCAGGCAACTCAAGCACATATTGACTTGTATAGTATTCTTAATTTGTCAAGAAAAAGCATACATGCAAGTGGACTCAAATACTGCTTGCTTTCTTGCAACTGTATTTAATGCAATGTGTTGAAACTTACAAAGCAGCCGCTCCAGAAATGATCTCAATGAGCTCCTTGGTGATGACAGCCTGTCTGGTACGATTGAAGGTCAAGGTCAGTTTGTCAATCATTTCAGCTGAAGGAAACGATGAAGAACCATTAGTGTTCAATAAACAGCACAAATAAAATAGTATTTTAAATAGTCTTTACAAGCATTCTTGCTGGCACTGTCCATAGCAGTCATGCGAGCGCTCTGTTCACTGCAGGATGACTCCCTCAGGGCCAGGTAGATGATGTTAACTAGGGCAAACTCCTGGTAGTTCCTCAGAACATCAGCATCAATATCATCATAGATGCCCATGGTCTCTACAATACACAGTTAAATACATTTGACATGTATCTGAAATGAATTACAAGACACTGCAATCCTACAGAGGTTACGCATTGGCATTATTTTATTCTAACAAAAAAGAACATCTGACTGAGTGGCAAATTTGAACACCTGATAAGATTTTTTTTTTAGCCACAATTCATCAGTGGAATTATAGTATAGAAACTGAAGGTAGTTTTTTTGTCAAAACTGTGTAGAACTGTGTAGAACATTTTAACTGTCGCACAACAAATTATGTCATCAAACATCTTATGTAAGGAGAGTAAGGGAAGGAGTTTAACTGTGTGCAAACTCAAAATCTGATTGTGAGAAATATGAGAAAAGCAGAAGGGTTCTCAATGTTAATCTGCTTTTTTACTTTTACTTTATTTTCTCCTTTTACATTTCAGATACAAACTTAATATTTAGTTTATATAATCAATTTGAGCTCAGGGGAACCACTCTTTTATGCATTTTTGCCATTCACTCGTGACGTCGTCTGCATAACCTTTAATCTTCAATTCTTAACTTGAACTTACCTGCGTTAGCAACAGTGTCCGTGGAAAAAACAGGTTTTTGGTCAGTTTTGTATGAAATAACAGACCTGTAGGAATAACACACAACTTTGTGTTAATTTTCTTTTTCTTCTTAAATTTCTTAAGAAAAACAGGCTAAACATATACCTGAATCTGTTGAAGATAACAGCGCCCTGGTCAAACTCATAGCCAGAGTTAAGCAGCTCAGTGGCAATTATGGAGGCATCACCAAAACTGGGAGGCTTGCGACCCACCTCCTTACAGTTAAGCATGATGTGCTTCCCATGAGTTCTGGGTAGAACAAATCATATTTTACAGGAGTCGAAATGATTATTCTCATTCACATTTGTATATTGAAAAACTGCAACACTGATCGTACCTATGCAGTAGCCCCCTCAGCTTGTCACCCACATTTACCACCATGACCTCCTTGCCTGTACCAGTGAGTGTAGCAATTTCACTCTTGATCAACTTGGCCACTCCAGAGTGAATTGCTCCACAGAGGCCACGATCAGAGGTCACACCAATGATGAGATGTTTGGCGGTCTTTTCTTCTGGTGCTTTGATCTCAGCCTTCTCATACAGGGCTGAAATTTGAAGTAATTATTATTTATGTTTACTTTTCTAACAAATTATTCTCCAAGGCATACATACCTAGAGCACCAGTTCCATACACACGAGCTGGCTTCAGCTGCCTCTCAGCACGAGCATACTTTGCTGCAGCCACCATCTTCATGGATTTTGTGATTTTCTGGATGTTCTTAATCGACTTCAAACGAATGGTGACTTGAAGAAAAAAAAACCTCAGTGGCAAGTCAACATTACATGCAGCTTCTAGTGATTTTCAACAAGCTCAAAAACTTTTAATTGCCTTGAGTTGATGCCAGTTTGCTGTGCTATCATCTTGAGACTCATTTGCAAAATTTTGTGTTTATGAAATAATAAAATTTTCAGAAATCTGCTTTTAGACAATCTTTACTCAATATTGCTTTCATTTCATTTCAAGTATTGTGTCAGGTTTAGTGACTGACTTTTGTATCTTGTTTAGTACCTGATGATTCTCGGCTACAGACTTAATAGAGATTTATTTTGGGAATGTAATGTAAAGAATTTAAGATTTATTTATTTATTGTGCATTTGACAGAAATGGACTGTTACTGTATATATTCTTAACTTTTACAACTCAAACAGAGTAAAAGTACTTACTGTCCTTCAAGGTAGCCATGTTTCTGACCTGCCCACTGTGGAAACAACATATGCATTACATACAACTAATTACACATGTAGTACTGTTATTACATGGGGTGAAGAGTTCATGATACTTAGCTAACTTGCATCGATTTTGTTGACGTATGATTATACTTGCATTGCTGTGCTAATGAACTAACCTACGTTTTTAACACATGTAAATTCATTCTGTATATCCCCGCGGACAAACCTTTACCAATTCAATAGACTGACAAATAATAGCATATTTTAAGTCTTTCACATGCTTATTGTCAGATGCTAGAGCTGCTCTGATCGGCTGAACATGGTTTATCAAGACTGTCATTCATTAGCATGGGCCTGCACATTAGCACGTCCTTGTGTGCATTTGCACAGTCTACAGTCATCAACAGCAACACGAAAGTTCCTGTATAACGTGACAAATAGAACAGCACCCTAAAGCATATTAACTATTACAATCAGTGAAACTTTAACTGAATTTAGTTTACCATTGTGGCGAGAAAACCAACGCGCTGGTCCTAGCGAACATGGTTACTCCAATGAAGGTCAGACGCGCCACACTGCGCAGGCGCAGGATAAGAGGAAAATGGACGAAGGCTGCTTTCATGTCAAATCGTATATACTAAAATGTTGGCTTTTCTACACAAATATATGCATATATAAACTCCAAAATATATTTGTTGATTTAAATATGGAATATTATTTTCATCTCCATTTAATGTACTAGTTTCTGTAAATTACAATAAGACTTACAATGAAAAAGTAATTGCAATAAATAAAAACAAGTGCCACGAGAATGCGACTTGTTGTCTCGCGAAAAATTGCGAGATCTTGAATACCTCCACGCAAAAACGCGTATGAGCAATTTGAAGAAAACGTTGACCGACTATCACGAAAATAATCTAAAAAGTTAGTTGCTTTGATCTACAAATTTGCAGCATTGATCACACGTTGGCCTAAGATTTTCATTGCGTGATTTTCCGAGATGGGAAAGGCGGATTTTCTGTCTCCTAAAGCTATTAGTAACCGAATAAAAGCCAAGGGTCTACAGAAGCTAAGATGGTATTGTCAGATGTGCCAAAAACAATGCAGAGATGAGGTAAGCCACCCTTTTGTTCCCTCACTTTACTAAGGTTTATATTCTCTTCTTATATTTTGCATGTCTTATTCTTGCTTTAGAATGGTTTCAAATGTCACTGTATGTCAGAGTCCCATCAAAGGCAGCTACTTTTGGCCTCAGAAAATCCTAACAAGTTTATGGACCACTTTTCAAAGTAAGCTTTTTAGTTCATTTCAATTCATGTAGGTAATGAATTATATGAGTAATTATTATGTACTTTTTCAGTGAATTCAAACATGATTTTGTTGAGCTGCTCAGAAGACGCTTTGGTAGGTTTAAGGTTTGTCTTTACATTGTTTTGTTTAGTATTTGGTCTTTAATCAAATCATATTTTTAGGGACCAAGCGTGTCCATAATAACATTGTATATAATGAGTACATCAGTCATCGAGAGCACATCCACATGAACTCCACACGATGGGAAACTCTGACAGATTTTACCAAATGGCTGGGGAGAGAAGGTGAGAAACATTTGCAATAACTATATTGTAACTATATATATATGTAAACTGTACTGATATGAAGTTTGGCTATTTTAAGGCTTGTGTAAGGTGGACGAGACTCCTAAAGGCTGGTATATCCAATACATCGACCGCGACCCAGAGACTATTCGTCGCCAAGAAGAACTGGCTCGAAAGAAAAAGCATGACTTGGATGATGAAGAGAGGAGTGCACGTTTTATAGAGGAGCAGGTCCGAAGAGGCCGTGATGGCAAAGAGGAGGAAGTAAGTGCTACTCATCAGCAAGTGCAAAACAAAAACACCTCAAGGAATATAGAGTTGTAATATAAGGTTGTATATACATTTTTTTATGTGTAATGTTATGTATCTTTTTTTGTTTGTTTTTTATTTTTTCAGGACACCCCATCTTTTACCGAACTTAAAAGAGAGAGCGAAGAAGAGAAAGGTTTGATTTTGTGCTTAGCCTATGTTGTTGGAAGTGCTGTTGTAGTAATGATAACAGCAGCAGTAACAGTAGTAACATAATTATTATTATGATCATCTTTATTTAATGTTATTCTTTTTTTAAATACAGTGGCCTTTAACCTTGGTGCAACATCATCTGTTGCCGGACCATCAAGGTAAATAGTCTTGTTCAGGTTTTTAAATACTTTGTGTGTATTATACATTTCTCACTTGCGCTGTTACATAGTTAAATGTGATCAAATATTATTTTAGTTCCTTATTGGGTGCAAGTGCGTTGAAAGCAGCAGCCACGTCAACCAAAAGAAAAGACATGTCCTCAAGTTCAAGCTCCAAAGAAGGAAAAAGGAAAAAATCTGCTCTTGAAGAGATCAAAGAGGTAGCACCTCGCACTGAATTATCTCTACAACAAATACTGTTTACGGATGATATCTGAAATACTTTAGTGTTGTTGTTTTTTTTTTTCGTTTGTTTTTTTTTACAGATGGAAGAGCAGAGGAGGCAGAAACAAGAACCAGTCAAAACTGACTATTGGTTACAGCCTAACATCATTGTCAAAGTCGTTACTAAAAGGCTAGGCGACAGGTACCACAAGAAGAAGGCTGTTGTTGTGGTAAGATTCACTCAGTGGTTCATTTAAAGTCAGGGTTCATACAGTCATGGAAAACCTGGAAAAGTCATGGAAAATGAAACTTTAAAAGTGTTAAAGGGGACCTATTATGTCAAATTCACTTTTGTACGTTTTTAACCTTGTTATAATGGCCTTCCTTCATCATTAGTTTACTCAAAGTTTTTTGAATTTTTGAGTTATTTGAATTGATTCATGCATGTTGGAGTAATCTTGTATTGTTCTTCAGCTGGAGCTCAATTCTCAGAAATCCCCGTTCTCACGTACCACCTATCCCCTCCCACTTATCTGTATTTACTTGTTATAGTTCAAAAGATTAAGACTTAAAGTGAAGCATATATGGTTCAAAACTGTCCCAGAGACACTTTCCAACAATAAAAAATAGTTTTTAAAAATCTCTTCCTTTTTAAAGTTACATTTTAAAATGAGGAGGCGGGGCCTATCAGATCTGCAGTTTTGAACAGGAAGTCAGTAGAGCTGTTTCTATTTTTAAGTTGTTTTAGATCAACTTTGTGTTTTACAAAGAACAAAAGGTAAATTACTGATCTGTATATGTTCTAGTTTCATACTAAATAATTTTAAAAAACACAATAGGACCCCTTTAAAACTGTGTGTGCTGTTAATAATCATATCTACTCCACAGGAAGTGAATGATAAATATACAGCAGTGGTAAAGATGGTCGACTCAGGTGACAAGCTGAAATTGGACCAAAATCATGTTGAGACAGTTATACCTGCACCAGGTACTAAACTATAGTTTCAAAATCATAATGTGAAAACTTGACTTATTTTGATGTTTTAATTCTACAGGCAAAAAGGTTTTGATTTTGAATGGTCAATACAGAAATACAGAAGCCATTTTGGAGGGTATAGATGAAAAAAACTTCAGTGCTACGCTAACTCTTGACTCAGTAAGTAGTTTTTATTTAACTGAAAACACGGCTTTTATCTTCTCTTTGTGCTGTCTCTGTAAAGTGCAGTCAGAGCCATGCACCAAAAATATTTCAAAAATGCAGAGTAACAAACATTGTCTTCCTACCAGGGTCCCAAGAAAGGACGCACAGTGAATAACATCGCATATGAAGATTTCTCCAAATTGGCCGTATGACTGGCACATTTTTTGAATCTTGGAAAGCGTAGGAGGCTCTACTGTGTCAGAGTTACAACCTTACATCTTTCTCTGTATATTTTACCTATTTTACAATGTCTATTCCAGCATCTGAAAAAATGAGTCCAATTAGCTTTTAATTTATGTAATACCAGTTGATCATATGACTTTTTAAATAAAGGAATTGCTAAATTCTGATTTATAGTATTTATTTACAGACAGATGAACACTGGTTATTTCTTTCACATATATAACATTTCCCCAACCACCTAATTCATCTGAAGAAAAGTGTTCAGATCTGGCACTATGTAATCAGTGTAGTGACCATCAATCAGTCCTTTTCCGCTGTTGTGCACAAACCAGCAGTAGATGTTTGAGCCATGTTTCTTTTCAATCCTGTAGTCCTTCTGCCACCCCCTGGTTTACACAGTTGATCAGTTTGATGCAATAAATACCATTTGTAATGTAATGGAATATTTTGTAATTACCTTGTAACCTGAAGCTGGTTGCCTTTAACATCCATTGTAGCCTCTTTCTTTAGAGGATCCACTCCCTCTCGAATATCATGGACTCTAATGTCAAGTTCTCTAGAAAACTGTCCTGTAACATTATGGTATGGAGTTTAAGAAATGCCTATGCACCCTGACTATTTTGATAATCTTTCCATCTCAGAATCTCTAATAGTTTAGCTTTGCATAGGTATGTTACTTAAGATTCTAACTTAAATTCTGTTTCGATCTCTATTAAAGGGAGAAGCTGTGTGATATTGCTAGTTGGTCAGAAGTTCTTAAAATATGGCCCTGCGCTTTTTGGTGGTATATGTAAGCTGGATTTAGAGCAATTTGTATAATAATTTCTGATTATTTCTTAAAGCTACTATAGTAGTTATTGTATTTGAAAGCCGAATAATATTATTATCATTATTATTATTGTGATTATTATTATTAACAGAATAGATTTGTTGGATAAACTATACAAAGACTGCACCACTCACTATCTGTGTTTGTGTTACTCAAACTGTGGTACATGTACTCTGGTAGTACTTGGAGCTGTCTGCAGTTTGAATATTTGTTTTGGTCCTTATTTGAACTAAGCTTCTTTTAGAACTGCCTTCTTCGTGTTTAACCATTGTATAATGTATGCTAATTTAGGCCTAATAAGTTTATGCTACACTTCAAATGAAAATAATCATAATGATAAGGAATTAAAATGTGTTGTATGATGTTACCTATGAGACCGTGAATGAGTGGAGAGTAGTGGTTTTCCGTAGGTATATAGATCCCAAGGAAGTCAACATTTATTGGGTGTTTTTTCCAAATCCGATGAAGCACCACTGTTACTTGAAAGTTGCCATTAATTGTGATTGTAACATTTGACTTCTTTAGAATGTGTATCCTCACACTAAAACAACAGAAATAAAATGCAAATAAACAAATCTCAGAGCCTTGTATAGTCAAATTATAAACCTACCCATCCTGCATAATATCTGTTGTAGCATCCCAGGAAAAGACATGAGTATTTCTTGCGTCTGAAACTGTGATGTTTTCAGTGCTAGTGGTTACACTGACTCCATCAGGCTGGAAATATACCGAAATAGTCCCAAAGTAAGTGTTCAGTTTGTTCTTGTGCAACTTCTTTGAACCAACGAGCTGACCATTTACAACAACACCTGCAGAAAACATACATAACCAGTCAAGACACTGCCAGCAAAACTCATTTTTGGTCTCTCAGTTTATACTCTTCATTTGTAGAGTTCAATTCAACATTGTAACTTCAAAGGTTGTTTTCTCAAATTGCATTTTCCTTCACCATGTCATTAATATCACTTCCTACACACACCAAACATTACACACTTGGACTGAACTAGATTTTGAAGGTTTTTGTAGAAGGACTTGTTAATATAAAATTGTACGCCTCAAATTTTGAATGTGCAAAATTTCAGTCAGGGTCTAGCTTACTCAAAAACTAAACATATTACTAACTATATCACTATAACTATTTCATATGGCTTAGATGTTAGGTGCATTGTGTACCTGTGCCACTGTCAGACAGAAGATTGAGGATATGTCCTGGTTTTGAGTCAATGTTAAAGCATACATCCATATTGTGTCTGGGCAGGTGAATGATGAAATGAGGGTCATTATCCACTGGCAAGAAAAGTATTATTAGGTCTCTTTTTTTCTGTTTTTGCATTGCACTGAGGGGTTTGTGTATTTACCCAGGTTGACTTTTTGGGGTAAGACCCACTCTTCTGGACCCTTTTCAAATTGGCTGGGAGGAGCAGGAGTTGTTATCTGAACCCAGGGGGATGCTGATAAACCAATGTTACTGGAGACAAACCGCCACCTATAAAAGAATGTGAATTTTAAAAATAAACATAATAAATGCAGTTTGTAGGTTTAGATCACCAAAATATTGCTTTTACCTGAGCAACAGCCATGTTTGGCATCTTTTGGAGAATCAGCCAACAGTCTCTCATTTGTTTCTTCACTTTCCACTAGTAAAGCAGTGAGCGGAGTGACAAACTGATGCTCTACCGCCAGAGACAAGATCTTTTGAGTGATCTTTCGCTTTTTTGCTGCTGTTGGAGCCATAGCCCTAACGAGACACAACATGACCACAAATGAAAATGAAGACAATAATTGGACCAGGTACTGCCTACCGTTCACCAAGCAGCTGTTTGATGGTTATGTAAGCCCATAACTGTCGAGCAAAACCTGGAAACGAGTGATGCAGTGTGGCCAACCTCTCATCCAGCTCAGCTGTGTCTGTTTCTGTCTCCAAAGTGAGATCCAGATTAGCCTGATATAAAAAAAAATAATAATAATAAAATCTACTCTGTGTTTAGATGCTTTGTTTCTCTGTCTACAGTTATACATAATTTTAATAATAAAGTTTGTAATGTTCTTTGGATAGAAAAAAATGATAAACACAAAAAAACTTTGAGCAATATCCAAAAGAACACTTTGATATCACCTAGTCATATTGCATGTGCATGTTGTGGAGTATTAGAATCAAATGATTTTGTGTAGATTTTTTTGTGTGATTGACACATTGACATGTGTACTTACGGCAGATGCAGTGGTAAAGCTGGTCAGTGTGTTTGTATCAGAGGGGAGTACTTTCCCAGCCACCACCAGCTCCGACCCACTGAAGAACTTATCAAACTGATTCTGGGTGACATCAGACACCGAATCTTCTGGGAACTGAACTGTGATTCTCCTCAAAAGAGGAGCTGATACTTGGCTGTAAAAGGCCTTGTGTAGAGAAAAACATTATCAGTCAAGGGCACTGACACCTCTCTAAGTATTTTTTTTTTATGTGGATAAAATATGTACTCGTAGTTGGTCAGCAGCATTGTGATTTGCATAAATTCTCTGTGCCGTTCCACGATTTTCCATAGCAATCCTTTCCAGGAAGTCATAGTCCACATCAAATCCAATACCCAAAGAAAACAGTGAAAACTCCTCTTTCATCACTCTCTTCACATTCTTCTGGATAGTACTGAGTTTGATTTCACCTGCAAAGATACAGTAACTGTTATTATCTGATACTTTTGTGCAAAAGACATACATTTTAGTGAAGATGCCTCACCCACTGTAGGATCTCCATCAGACACCAGTATTATCATGGACACAGATCTGGGGTCTATGAGACCCTGGTTGGATGCTCTCACTAGAATCTGCACCGCCTTCATCAAGGCTTCATTGATATTTGTGCCTAAACACAATAAAATTAAGCCCCTTTCTGTGGTCTAAAGTAAATGTATGAAAATACTTTGATACCTCCATTTGGCTTGATGTCTTGGATATATTTCTTGGCATCTGCAACTTGTATACTTGAGCCTGGAAGTAGATCTTCACTCCAGCATCTTACATTATGGTTAAAGTCAATGACACTAAAGTGATCATCAATAGTCAAATCATCTAGTATAGCTTGCATGGCCTCTACTGTCTGAGAAAGCAAACCAGGATTAAAGATATTCCACACAAACGCCACATGGTGTCACTATTTCATCGTAAACAACCACTTACTTGCTTCATTTTGACCCCCCACATAGAACCACTGACATCAATCACAAAAACTATGTTTTTAGGGAGAGGAGAGAGATTCGATGGTGCAAAGAAATGAACAAAGTGGCCATCAGAGACCTATAGAAATGAAAAGCTAGTAAGATAAAAGCTTAAAAGCTTAAATGTATGTGATTACTAACCTGAAGTTCTCCATGGCTGTCCCTGTTTACGTCATATCGAACAATAAGGTCACCATCTACAGCACTGTCAGTGCAGTTATTGCACCTTCTTTGCTGCTGCAGGCTGGGTTTGAAGACTATATGAGCCTAAGAACACATGTTGCAAAACACAAGTTTTACATTTCTATTTAATCCTGTAAGAACAATAATAGGTTACCTTTTCATCAGTAGTAGTCACTTTGATACTGTCTGAAAAATGATCACCAAGAGTATTTGTAGTTTCTACTTTTGAAATTCCCTTTGGTTCAAAAATATAGACATCAACCTGGAAAGACATGTTGGTCATGAATTGGCAATTACTTTGAAACAACAGCTTTAAAGTCAGTCTACCTGAAACTGTGGCACCAGTCTGCCAGGCTGCAGGTGCAGCTGGTGCTCATAGACGCCCAGCTTGCGCTGCATCATTTCCTGATAGTTAAGCTCAAACTCAATGTTGCTTCCAGGTGGTACATGAACTTCTGTTTTAAAAGTTTCCATATCCTGGGAATTAGCCCTATGAGCAAAGTATTTATTTTAAATCTTGCACAATTTGACTAAAGTTCTGGGGGTGTTTTGTACCTCACAATGCCAGCTGCTTTGCCCTTGGCTTTGGCCTGTGCATAGAGGTTCCTTGCTACTGTCTTCTCTTTAACTGATCCCTTAAAAACAATCCCATTTACATTCCTGTAGGAAGAGGAACATGTTACACATGGTTCAACCTCAAGAAGATGGTTAAGTGACCAAGGACAAACATGGTAAAGTTGGAGATGAAAGCTCTTTTAGGGATCTGGACGTTGAAGCCGATGCTCTGGGCTTTGGTTCCAGAGTTGACCACATGGCTTCTGACAGTGGTGTGAGCAAAACGTGACGTAACATGGCTCTCTATTTTGTAACTTTTGATGGTAATGTCATCACCACTGACAACCTAAAGCAAAACCACATACTGTTATGAATATTAACATAATTTTATTGTCTAAATTAACACATTTGACCAAAAACCTTTAGAGAAAATATCACAGGAAAGTCAGTAACCTGACAGTCATTCAAAATTTGTCAAACAAGACACACATTGATTTCTAGATAAGAATAAACTCTGCCACAGTGGAAGAGGCCATACCTCAAAGTTTTCCTCTTCTTCACTTGTCAAAACAGCTCTCTGAAAGTGTATAAAAGTGGGGTAAGGTTTTAACATCTTGTTTTTTTTCTTTAGAGACTTATATCTTTACTCTACAATATTTGATAATAGTGAGATAGACTAAAAGCTATTTTGTAATGCACATAGACAAAAGCTACCGGAAAATCTTACCTTGTATCGGTCATGCTGTTCTAAACCTGACACCTGGAAAAAAAAAATAATAATAATTGTTTTCATCACTGTTGAATTGATTGAACTGGTTCTTAGGATTTCAGAGGCTTGCTATATGACACAGGCTCATCTAACATTACAAAAAAAAGGGGGGAAAAAACAGCCTTACCATATCTTCCTCCCACTCTCCATCTATAACAAACTCAAATCCATGGTTAGAGTTAAGGAACAGGAACCCTAAGATCAGAAGTGATGTTAGAAACTTCATGTTGCTGTCCACACAGTCTGACTGTGTGAAGCTCTGTTGAAGTATGGCTGGAGGTCAAAATACACTGTTCTGATTGACTCTTGGCCCAGTCAATATTTGTGGTGTTTCATGTGGCCCACCAAGAAGCAGCAAACTTTGAAACTTGACCGGTAGAGTAGAGTGGGTAAATAGGACATTTAAGGTCATTCTTATGATGTTTCAGAATCAGAAGACATCATGTACACACTACATTTTGTGAAAATGTTTCTATAACCTTTTTTCTATTAGTCCTCAAGCGTTTCATTAACACAATGTTTGGTTTTCTGATAACACCAACACCCATAGGACCAGGGCTGTCTGATCAAAAATGAGAATTATCCATAGTTCCAAATAAAGGATAGCCCAAAGAATGAAAAACAATAATCTGCACATCAGCGCAGTGTCCCAGAGACAGCTTCAAAGGGCTATGTTGAGACATTTATGATTTGTGTTGTATTTACAGTTAATATGTTGATTTTTATGTTTCTCATAATATTTGTGTTGGCTGAGTATATGCATCATTAATAATAAGTTTAAAAGAGGATAATGCAGTTGTATCTGTAAGTATCTGTAACATAATCCCTAATTTTAACCAGCCAACTTTGTCTTTATAGACAATTTCAATGACTATTACTTTCTTCATTTCAGTGTCAACTTTATTTGTATAGCACATTTACAACAACAGGTGATGCCAAAAGTGCTCCACATGCACACCAATAAACAACAAATATAAAAACAAAGTCAAAGAATCAATAAAATAGTTCATGCCTTAGTAAAAATAGAACAAAATATATGCTGTACAGTGTCTCAGCTCAAATAAATAAATAAACAAACAAAAATGCCAAAAGGATGGGTTTTCCATTCTTGGCCCACTCATAAAACTCCTGATGCTCATTCAAGAGTGCTTATTTGTACACTGGTTATTGACACAATTTTATTGATTTGTGTCTTGGCTTGATTTGTATTTTGAGTTCATTATCAATATCAGCAGTTCCAACAAGCTTTGAGTTGTCTTATTCTTGCTCTTATTTTAGCTAAATAAATTCCCTTTGCCAACATACCAATTCTTAACCAAATAGCCTACTGTATGTCTGTCAGGTCTTTGAAAACAAATATTTTACACCATTTATAATGAGTGCACTGGACAGAACAACACCAAACAATTACCACGTTGTCTTTAAAATTATTTTAAAACTTTTTGATTTTGTTCGCTTATCATAGCTTAAGCCGTTTGTTTTTCTTTAGTGCTTTGAATTCTTAGGTATAAATATTTTATCCAGAAAAGCTTTACAAATTACATGAGTCCATTACTGTATAATCTTTGACCAGGTGTAGCCTCATAAAATGTACTTTGATCACCTTTAGTTGGATCACAGCAGCCATACTTTTAAGCAACAGTGAATGTAGAAAGACGTGAGAGTGAATTTTGGTCTTGACCACTAGAGGGCAATTTGGTTAATTTTGTACCAGGATTATGTATGTATGTATGTATGTATGTATGTATGTATGTATGTATGTATTTATTTATTTATTTATTTATTTATATTTAATTTATTTTAATTTAATTGTATTTTATTTTATTGTATTGTATTTTATTATATTTTATTTTTTGTAAAACACGGTAATTAGAATTTGTGATTAATCTTAAGAACTAAATCAAACTGAATTTCTCCACAAAACAAATTCAGTTTGTTTTTGTTTTGTTTTTTTGTTTGTTTGTTTTTTATGTTGAGAAATAACAGACATACACTGAACTATGTATTGTATTGTAGCCTATTGTATGTATGTATGTATGTATGTATGTATGTATGTATGTATGTATGTATGTATGGAATTATTTATTTATGTATTTATTTTATTATTTTTTATTTATTTATTTTACTTTTCATCTGTAAAATATCCCTCGTAAACACGCTTTGTCTCTCTTAAAGTCTTGCGATGTCCCTCTTTTGGCTGGTTTTCATCTGGTCCCCCTACAACCACCACGTCATTGATGTAGGCCTGTTTGAGCAGTTATCCGACGTGAACTCGCATCTGTCCCCGGTGGGCTGGTGGGTGGGCGTACACTCCACTCCACTGTGCGTCCCTTTGGTCATTCTGTGGAGACTCTCAGAAGAATTAGACGCACGCGGATTGCCATGTCACATTTAGCTTCTTGATCTGGAGTTTGTTTCTAAAATGCTGCGAATCGGTTCATTATTTTTTTGTATTTTGTTAGCTGCGGGGGAATGGGACGAGTTCCAGTTTGATGAAGATGTGGACTTGACTGACTTTGACTTGGGAATTGTAAGCAAAATTAACTTTTTATTTAAAATGTGCGTTCCACTTACTATTTTTTTCTGATTTTTTATTTTTTTTCCCAGGCTCAACGTAGAGTTCCAAGACAGATCAAAACTATTTTAACAAAGGTAGGCCAGCATTTTGTTTACACCCTTGCTTCTGTGTAATGTTTTTATGATTCGGTTGTTGCAACATTTATAGAAATTGAATTTAAACAAAAATGCAAATAAATAAAACAAAACTGTCTTTTTTTTTTTTTTTTTGTTGTTGCTGGGAGTGATGGGTGTGGCGCACAGTCGGTCTGCCAAGTGCATGCAGTGGTGCCAGAGTATTTGTAATGTAGCCTAATATTATCACTGAATACTGCTGTTTTCACGTTTTAAGGGACTAGCTTGACATAATAAGACCAAGTGGCTAAAATGTTTTAATTTTTCTAGGGCTTTAGTTCTGAGCACCGGGCAGCAAAACGGCATCACAAACTTGTCCAACATCCACAACTTGACATGGTGCTATTTGAGATAAATACAATTTTCTCTTAAATAAATTAAAGAGAAACTAAATCAAAATTATTCTATCTTAAAAAAAAACAAATAGGCCAGAGATAATAGTCTAAGTAGTAGAGACTTGAACTTGAGCAGATCATAGCAGCAGATAAAGGACTAGGCTAATTCTAGAGCCAAACTAAGTCTATGTAGGTCTGTTCCTTTTGAATTTCTTACTAAACTAAGCCAGGACTAAACCACGACTATGGTCTTATTATTAGTGGCATTAAAACATCTTATTCAGTTGATCTTAAAAGTAGGCCTTTTGCAGAACACTGAATAACAGATGTAAAATAGCACACTAAAGACAAGCAGCGTCCGTGGCCCACTTACTATGATAGGCCAGTCTTTACTGCTTAGCCCTGTGTTGCTGTATGTCCACCACTGTAAGTCAGTGGCCTGGGAGTGTTTCCTGGGTGTCTCTCTATTTTACCATGATGGGCCACATCATTTTGTCATTTGATTAGTCCCAGGCCCATATGTCCAATTTTAGTCCCACTTTGATGGGAGAGTGTGTCTCTTTTGCAGGAGACCAAGCCGCATATCCAGGAGCTCTCGATAAAGACCACTATCATCTCACGCTATGCCTTCACTGCTGTGCACTGTTCCATGCTCAACCGACACACCGCTGCTGCAGAGGGGGTCTTTCAGTACACCATTCCCGCGGATGCGTACATTTCTAACTTCACTATGTATGTGCTTTTTTTGTGTCCTCATATACTGTTATGTATATACAAAACTTACTCTGTGTGCAGCACTGCAGTATTTTGTTAGAAAACTCAATTAAAGATGGTCTCTATACATGAGCATTAGTCTAATCCATCACCTTTGACCTGTGAACCAGGATTGTTGGAGGTCGCATCTACCAGAGTGAGGTCAAACCTAGAGAGAAGAAGGTCAAACAGGAAAATGACAAAACAAGAGGCAAGGATTCAGGTGACACAAGGTAAGATAAACGTGTGCGTGTTTGTGTGTGTGCGTCACATCTTTCTCTGGCGCCTCGTCTTTATTACATAGGCTACTGACTGTCCAGTTTCTTCTGGTCTCTCTAATTTACTTCAGCTGATCATATCCCACCTGAAAGCTTTTACCACAAGCAGTCATCTGTAAAGATCAGTGTCTCTCTTGGATTCAGAGACAAAGGTTGCCATGTAACTTTCTGACTTTGGAAGGAGTGACATCATTCCATCTGTAATGTGACATTGGATAACATTGGATTTTATGAGATTTAACTGATTTAAACAGCAGAGCAAGTGTATTTTACATTCACAGAAACTTTAAGACTTTCTATTAGGCTATGCACACTGTAATTATTAGCTTTCAGGGGCAGGTTTTTGTCAATAATAGCAAATAGACAAAAAATGAATGCTGTTCATGTGACTGAAATACTGTAGCTTAGCAATATTCATTTACTTCACACTCATTACTTCATTCAGCTACTTCTACTATAGCCAAAGCTATAGTAGACTGATAGAAGTGGGGCTGCAAACCTGCGCCACTGATTACTATAAATGAACTCACATTTAAAGTGTTTTCTCCAATAGGCACAACTAGCGTTATTTGTTTTCCATATTCTTGTGCCATGGGTGGCTACAGGTTCATAGACTGTAGTAGTATTTTTTTAAGCGATTCAAATGTGTCCAAGTTTTGCACAATGAGTTCTAAAATAGTGTTGCATTTAATTACATCCATGCAAATCATATTGTTTTCTTATTCCACCTTATTTACACCTTCTTAAATGCAGCTCTGTGCATAAACATAGTCATACGTTTACCTCATATTTATTACTGGTTATTTATTTTGTTCATATGCTGCAGTTGTACATAATCATAGTCATATATTGTACATAATATAATACTATATATTGACGCCACTTATCTATTTATCCTGTCATATCCTGCAATGTGCCATAGCAAACATTTATTGTAAATAAGAGTTTTTTAAGTATTTTAACTTTTAAGTCTATTTTAAATAATCTTGTTTGATTTCATGTTTCCTATTTTCCCGCTGTTCTTAAATGTGCGTTGCAACACTGAAATTTCCCCATTGTGGGACAAATAAAGGATATCTTATCTTATCTTATTCCAGTGCTGAGTCAGAGCAGGAAGTGTTTAGAATGGCGGTCAAGATCCCTGGGCGAAATCGTGCCATCTTCTTCCTCACATATGAGGAGCTCCTACAGAGACGTTTGGGTCGATATGAACATGTGACTAGCATCCGGCCTATGCAGCTAGTCAGCCGCCTCAGTTTAGACATCACCATCGTGGACCACTCGCCCATCACACATCTGGAAGTAATGCCTCTGCGCAATGGGAAGGGCACTGCAAGCACACTAAAAACTACAGGTACATTTGTTTGTTGCCTTACAAGCGAACAATGATCACAAATGTGTATTTTGCCATACAAGCTATAGGCCAAGTTAAAACACTGTGGAGAGGCATGCATGCTCAAGGTATTTTTAGAGAAGTCAAATACTGTATGTTTTAAGTTGGGGTAACTACATTTTTAGTTGTATATAGGTAAACTATCTTTTCCACTGAAAAATATATGATAAAAACAGCACTTTGTGAGTAAATAAGACTACTAAATTTTGTCTGAACTAAATAATAAAGAGTTTTAGTTCTAAACAGGAGTCGAATGAAGCTCTCTGATTGGCTGAGCTTGGCTGGTCCCTTCCAGTTTCATATTTTTGTTTGTAAAAAGATCTTTTTTTGAACATACAGTAATTGCAACAAAAAGAATACATTTTATATTAACCATGTGCCAAAGGATTTATGAGCAGAAGTAGTCAGATTTGAATACTACATTTTATTTTGCTGTGTGAAAATCATGCAACATGCTGGTCTCTTTACGAAGGAAGTTACATATTGCATCTTTGATTGACAAATATTTAGGATAACTTTAAGAATGTGTAATAAAAAACATTCAACAGTCATTTGTTTCTCACATCAGGAATTCATTATTTTTTTTAGTCCAAAGGGAAAAGAAAAGTCTCTCACAGACAAAAATTTGACTGTTGATGTGGAAATGTTTGTAGATGATCAAAAACTCAAAAAATAAAAGCACATTTTGTGTGTTCTTTAAGCTATGATGCAAATAAGAACACGCAAAAATCAGTGCAAGAATAGGCAAAATATAGCAGTGGACAATAACATGTGATGTTAACTTTACTTATCAAATGATTTTTTTAAGTGTGAAGTGTACTTTATGAACCAACTTTTAAGGCTTACTTCAGTTAGTCATCCGCTTTGGTTCTGGCAACCCCGGCTTCAACAGTCTGATTTTAATCACCATCTCTATATTGTTCTTATTCTTGATCACATCCATCTTCACTAAGGCCACTGCCAGTTCAGCTGCTACTAGCTCTGACTTCTGTGTGATTTGTCCACGATTAAAGGAGACCTGGTGTGTTTTTTCCAACTATTTAGTAAGAAACTAGAACATATGCAGATCAGTAATTTACTTTTTGTCCATTGTAAAACACAAAATTTTATCTAAAACGGCTTGAAATAGAAACAGCTCGATTGACTTAATTCAAAACTGCAGAACTAATAAGCCCCGCCTCTTCCTTTTAAATATTTACTGTAAGAAGCAACGGCTTTTAAATAACTAATAATTATTGTTGGAAAGTGGTTATGGGACAGTTTTGAACCATATATACCTCATTTTGAGTATTAATCTTTTGAAATATAACAAGTAAATACAGACAAGTGGGAGGGGATAGGTGGTAGTTGGGAACAGGAATTTTCTGAGCAGTTGAGCTCAAGTCGAAGAACAATATAAGATTACTCAAACATGCATGAATCGATTCCAATATAATTTTGAGAAAACTAATGATGAAGGGAGGTCATTACAACAAGGTTAAAATCTTTGAATAATGCATTTTACATAATAGGACGCCTTTAAGCAGAGCTAATTTCTTTTTCTGTTCATATTGTGCATCTCTGTGTTGAGAAAATTGCGTGCTTAAAAACATATCCACATTTTTTAAATACAGATATCAACTAAATATACTTCTTTTCCCCTTCAGCCAAACCTGAGCCTCCCATCACTACTACCATAAAGAATCATAAGAATGTGTGTACCATCACATTCAGCCCCAGCATCGTGCAACAGGTCAAAATCAGCACTAGTGGGAACCTTGGAGACTTTGTTGTCCGCTATGATGTGGAAAGAGAGTTGGGAATTGGAGACATACAGGTGAGGGCTGATGTGTTATGAATAAATGTTTTAAAGACTGTTTTCCATTTGATAAAAAAGCTCAGATTTTATGTGTGGACACTATTCTTCAGCACTCTGCTACACTCATATACTTGTGTCCACCCACCTGCTAGTCATTAATTCAGCCGGCTTCCTGCCACCTGCTCTGCTATTACGCCAAAATCCAGCATCTGTCTTCAGGATAACCTTAAATCTTGACAATCAGCTGACCTCACTGCCTGCCTGTTGTGTGTGCACTTTTCCAGGTGTTAAATGGACACTTCGTTCACTACTTTGCTCCCAAAGATCTGCCGGCTGTTCCCAAGAACGTTGTGTTTGTCATTGACACCAGTGCATCCATGCTGGGGACCAAGATTAAACAGGTATAATCATTCATTAGAACAAAGTTAGATTATTTTACTGCAGTAAAATTTGTTTTGTTTTGTGTTTCCAAGTCTTGCAGTGGATTTTGTCTGTCTCAATATGTTCAGTAGAAAGCTTAACTAACCCTACACCTCAGATAATATAGGATCATTCTCACTTTCTCTAGAGTCTCTGAATTTAACTTCTTGTTGAGTGTGTATGTAACTCTGTAAATGTGCATAGCATGTGTTTAAAAGACATTAAATGACTTCATTCAGTAATGCAATAGTCCACTATCTCACTCCACCGGTGGAATATCAATACCAGAGTGTTCCCCTATGCAATAGCATGAAACTCCCTTTTGGTCAGTCACATGTGATCTGTGCAGCTGCTGAGAGGTAGAGTCAAAAGTGAAAAACAGAATTGTCGAGAGTGGAAACACAGTGCTATGTTGTGAGAATGGAAGGTCAGTTTGCATGGGGTAATGGAACGTTCCAGACAACAGCCCCCTCGACCCCTGATCCCTCTCCCCACTTATCACAGACGCACAAACAAGGGATTTTTGATGTGGCTCCACAATAGAGGCCTTTATAATAGGTCAGCATGTGGTCCTGATCTTTCTGTATATCGCCCATATAGACTTCTGTAATTGGTCTAAAGCCAAATTATAGCTATCTTACACCCACACACCAAATGCAGATGTTCAATTATACTTCTAAAGCTCACAGGCAACTTTTCACTTTGTTTTTTTCTGCAGACCAAAGACGCTCTATTTACCATCTTGAGTGATCTCCGTGCTGGTGATCATTTTAACTTCATAAGCTTTTCTAACAAAGTTAAAGAGTGGAAGGATCGCCTAGTGCCAGTCTCTCCACTAAATGTCAGAGATGCAAAAAAATTTATTTTCACGCTCTCACCCACTGGAGGTGAGAAATTACTAGATTTGAACTCTATTAAAGTGTTATAACCCATAATGTTTCCAAAGCAATTGTTTATATGACACTCTTTTGCAGGTACCAACATTAATAGTGCAATTGAGACCGGCTCCTCTCTGCTTCAGGATTACCTCTCCACATCAGAGGCTAACCCTAACAGTGTATCTCTCATTATTTTTTTGACTGATGGACGTCCCACTGTTGGAGAAGTTCAATCTGGAACAATACTGGGAAACACTCGCTCTGCGGTGCAAGAGAAGTTTTGCATCTTTACCATTGGCATTGGGAATGATGTGGATTATAAGCTCCTGGACAGAATGGCACTGGAAAACTGTGGAATGATGAGACGAATCAGTGAGGAAGCAGATGCTGCTGCCATGCTCAAAGGGTAAATTGGTCTTTATTAAGGTGTAGAATTAGCTGTTAAAAGCAGCTCTTTTAGGGACTGATCTGGAATTTACACTTTTTCATGCACTGTAGCATTATCCTCATTATCCTCTTTTTTTGTCAGACATCAGAATCAAAAAAGGTTTTTCTTGGAATTATCAATAAACAAAATACGAAATAAAATAGGCTCAAGTACTCCACAAACTACATCTCTTAAATATGTAAACTAATCGTATTTTAAGCTCTCCAAAATTCCTCCTTTCTCTTATGTGACATAAGCTTCCGTCTGTCATCGTGTTATAAAGGAACGAAGAACACAAATGTGACGGTGCTGACAACAGAGGTCTTTAATCAGTGGCAGCCTGTCACAGTCTCCCTCTGTTTGGTACAGACCACCTTTCTTGTGTCCTTTCCAGACTGGCCTCTCCTCTACCTAGATCCCTCTTCCGCACTTGGACACACAAGGTGTTTGTTCAGTTGCTGGAATGTGTGTGTTGTAATACCTGTGTCTGAGGGGATAGCCTGCACTGATAATAGACCTCCTCCGGCTTAAACAAACACGCTGGTTAAGAGGTGAGGAGGTTTACTACCATACAAAAACATGGAACAGGACACAGACCCTAGAAATATGCATGCATGCGTGTATAAGAATGTGTGCACAAACCCTCAAGTGGGATGACAAACTTAGTGAGGTTAGACAAGCAGGCTTATACCCGGAAAAAACATACCAGCAAAATGCCCCTACAATGTCTGTCACATGTCCTCAAGCTAAGAAAATATAGAATAACATCCCTTGTTAATCTAAGCAATGACTTACTCACATAATGAACATTGACTTCTGCAAATTTTAAAATGCCAAAGACAAATATTCATATAAAAACATATAGCCAAAGACATTTTTTTTCTATGGAAACAGAAGGTCATTTGAAGACACAATTTTTTTATTTATTTAGAATGAATGAACGATTTATTTTTATAGCACATTTACAAAGACTGATGTCTTCCAAAGTGCTTCACACAGTAACACCCCCTCACTCAGAAGCAAACTGGCGCCTCAACCTCCTGCCAACACCAAGTGTTCCCTAACATGCTTTTCATTAAGGAAGTTTTTGTCCAAAAGGTTACACAGTGGGTTTTTAAATTAACGTTTAAATATTTTGTGTTTGAAAGACAATAATACAAATACATTTTTAAAATTTAAGTTTTACACTTAAAACAGCAAGGACACCCTACAAGCATCAAGTGTGAGATGAAACCATATATGTATTTGTACTCCCTCTGTACATTGAGACACGTGTTGTTGTCTGCTCTTCTAGTTGTGTTGTAAAAACTCCTAAAGGTATAATTTTCAAGGTATGTTGTCATGCTCATATGTTCACGGCACACTGTAGCTTTTACTAGTAGTAACTAAATAAGCCTGACTATTTCCAAAAATATTGTATTATATTGTTCTCTATCTGGATCTACCTGCAACATTTCTAATTCCTTGTTGTATAATTTTACCAGGTTCTATGATGAAATAGGAACTCCTCTTCTGTCGGATATAAGGATCAACTACACAGAAGATTCTGTGGAGTATGTGACACAACACCTCTTCACCAATTACTTCAATGGTTCTGAGATTATCATTGCTGGAAAGCTGACAAACAAAAGTGCAGAGTCTCTGCATGTGCAAGTCACTGCCAGCAACAATGACAAGAGCATCATTTTGGAGACAGACGTGCCACTGCGCCACCGCCAGATTGAGACAGAGAAACATGTCAAAGCAGCCACATTAGCACTAGCGGGCAGTGGCAGACCTTCAGCCTCTGTGAGCTCCTACAGATGGGATGTGGCTTTGGGGGCGATTGCTGAGGACTTTACCGAACGAGTGTGGGGCTTCCTCAGTGTTAAAGACGGTCTTCGGTCAAGGCTCAAAAGCAAAACAAGCAAAGAGCGAGAAGAACACATCCAGCAAGCCACTAACTTGTCTCTAACATACAACTTCCTCACTCCGCTCACTAACCTGGTAGTGGAGAAGCCTGAGGTCTTGGCTGATGGTACCATGGCCCCAGTACCCACTATCTCTCCTGCTCCAGTGGCAGGAGATTCTGCCAACAGCCTGTCAGAGGACACAGAGGAGGGACCGCCACAGAAATCTGACCAAAGGTCGACTGCAACTTCTTTTAAGAGCAACACAATTGGTTAGCCCTTGCCATTTCTAGTGTGGTTAATTGACAAACGCAACAGCTTTTTTTTTAACACTGAAAAAACTAAAACTGTTTTCCTATGCTTGTGTTTGGTTTTAGCTAAGAGTCTGACCAAGAAACAAATTACCATTTCCAAGACATCAGGTGAGTTTTTAATGAAGAGGCAACTATAAGCGTTTTCGCACATGAAAGTACCAAGAGCTAGTCCCAGCATTCCTCCATGATTTGGGTTCCAACATTTAAATAAGTAATTATGTGGTGTGAGGAAAACAAAAGTTGACTTTTTCGTTTTAACAAAAGCTAAAGAAAAAAAGAAAAAAAAAACATAATTGAAATTAACAATAAAACAAAATTTTTTTTTTTTTTTAATTAAGGATATGGAATATGGATATGGGAGAACGTATAAAACATGTTTCCAACAGCATTGTAAATGTGCTTTCTAGTCAGGTTCCTGAAACTAGTCAGGTTCCTGACTAGAAAGCACCTGCCCCAGAGCAGGAGCTAAAAAGTCCGTAAAGTGTGTCCCCAGTCCATAGTTCTTGCTTTGTGTGAATGTATCTAAAATGGGGAATCTAACTATAAAAAGTCCGTACAGTGCAAAAAGGCCTTATGATAAAGAAGAAAATGTTCCTGGGATAGAGGGAATGTACGCTGCCTTTTTTTCCTTCTTAGTTAAAGGTCTGTAATTTGGATGCTTGACAAGTAGACAGAGGTGATCGCGCAGACAGTGTGAACAAACAGCTTAGGGATGGCTCTGAACATGACCTGGAAAAAGGAAGAACATACAAGGTCTAATTGAAATACCTACAAAGGCACAAAGTGGTACTTTACACATGCAAGTGCACAGGACTCAGTTTGTGCTACAGCAAGGAGAAGAAACAGTTAGCAAAGCCTAATGACCCTGTCATTACACTTACTCTATCATCTCTTGTCTCATCACTTCTCTTTTCATTTTGTTGGCTCTCACAAGAACAAATATACACTAAAAGATCAGAAAGCTCTATATTAAAGCAACAAAATAATGTTTTTCACTGTTTAAGGTATACATGTAGATATGTTTTAAGACACACATATTGACATATGTCTTTCCAATGTTCTTTTGTAGCTGATGGTGATCCCCACTTTGTTGTTGAAATTCCACTAAGCAAATTGACAGTGTGCTTTAACATCAATGGTGAACCTGGACACATCCTGAGTCTGGTCTCAGATCACAAGAATTCTGGTATGTTTTTCTCACAGACTGGCTGCACAATCTTACATTATTAGTTTATGAACTGACCTTAATGAGAGCTGCATGTTTTTACTATGACATCTATCTGGTGAAAGAAATAAAGAGCAACATTTTTTGTTCAAAGAATATTGTTGTTGTCCTCAGGTGTGACAGTAAATGGAAAACTAATTGGCGCTCCAGCTCCTTCCGGCAGCCATAAGCAGCAGCGTACATATTTTAACACAATAACAATTGTAGTGGACCATCCCAAACGATCTTACATCGAAGTGACTCCTAAGAAGGTAATCCTGGATGGTAAAGATCGCATGGTTTTGGCCTGTCACTCCACTATCACTGTGACCAGCGGCGTCCTGACTGTAGCCATCATGGGTAATTCCAATGTGACTGTAACCGTGGGAGACAACATAAGCTTCATCATTCTGCTGCACCGATACAAGAACCCAGCACCTTACCAAAAAGACCATCTAGGCTTCTACATTGGCATCAGTAAAGGACTGTCCCCCAACTGTCATGGGTTACTAGGTAAGAAATCCATTTAAAATTATGTGTCTTGTTTGTGATTAAATTCATTTTGAGGAGTCACCTGTGTGGCATATTTTCTTTTCATAGCTTTAATTCCCCAATAGTTGAGCAGTAATGGCATTGCATTATTCTAAAATCATTGAGAAAAGGCCAAACTGTGTTCTGTTAAAGTCATTATTTCAGTATAGAATATAGAATATAGAATATAGAATATAGAAACCCAAATGAGTGACTACTTTTTAATAGTCAGTAGCTTTAGAATCAACTGGTATCAAAAATTTGGACAACCCTAGTAACAGCTGGAGAATTTGGTCTCTGGTGAGAAAACTGAACATAGAAAGAATGTGTAGAATATTCTTAAATAAAATAATTTTCACTTTCAGGTCAATTCCTTTATGAAGAAGTTGGCCTTGCCCAGTCAGGAGCAGACATGGCACCCTCTACCATCTTGAAGGTCAAAGAGCGCTCTGTTCCCGTGGTGCAGAAAACCAGAAAGATCTTCTGTGGAGCACAGAGTGTGGACTGTTGGTTTGCCCGGAATAATGCAGCCAAACTGATTGATGGACAATATGAGGACTATGTAATGTCTCACATGTTTGATACTGGACATTCACCACATGGGACAAACAGACTTTAAAAAATCAGTTTTTGGTTGTTGGATCAAATGTTGTATGTTTAACACCAGTCTTTTTTATGGACTACTATTTTGTCAATACTTTTATTTTTGTATTTCTAATGAAAGTGTGATATTTAATTGAATTAAAAATGTTGTTGTTAAATGGCAGATGTGAATAAAAATACTGACAATGAGCCCTTTACAACAGGAAAATAGGCAACATGCCTTGTCTAACTCATTTTTGGTAGTCTGCAGTGTTCTGCAAGCTCACACCTGGTTTCTATGGATACCCGCAATAATAAGTGGCGCTCACACAACACAGCAGCCCAGGACCCAGACACACAGACTGAGCAGTGCACTCTGTCATCAGATGGAGGTCACAAAGTGGATCGCTCCGCCCACACAGGTGTGCACTGGCCATGTCCCACTCAGAGGATCTGTCGACAGGCTGCACTGCTCTGGCTACTACAGGAATCCACCACAACATGGCTGAATGTCAATCCCCTTTATTCAGAGAAGATGAAAAAGATACATTCAGTAAGAGGCACCATAGACATACTGTATGCAGCACACTGGTACACTCTCTTCTGTTTGGTCAAAAATTACAATTTTTTGTATTAAAAAACAACCTTGTAAAGTAAATTAAAAAACAACCCTGTAAAGTAAATGTACAAATATATACACAACACTGAACAAAGAATTGTGAATGGTAATATGCAAAAGGAACAGTTGTAAAAAAAAAAAATACTTGCACCTGGTTACACTGCTTTACACAGACTTTCCATTACCACAGTTTGAACCTTTGTTTTTGTTTTAAACACATTCTTCCGCTGTGAACAAAGATCCCACTAACAAAACAAAAAGAGTAACATTCACCTGAAAATAAGGTCCTCAAAATAGTTAAAGGCCATGAACAACGCTGTGCTTGTGTAACTGACTTCTGTTAAAACAATAAAGAAACTCCAAAGTTGTGCTTATTTAAGCATAACCTCAGGACTGTAATTACAGCTTAATTAAAAAGGTGAACTGTGTAAAATAAAATACTTTTTTTTTTTTTTTCAAAACAAATAAATAAATATATTTGACTTTTTGATGCCTTTTGGAGTTTGATATCTTTTCTGAGTAAAGTTCTGTGGAAAAAAAGCACTCACATTGGCCCTGCAGGAGCTAGTTATTAATGCTTATTCACAGACTTTTCACAAGTGGTTACTTCATAGTCATTCTCCACACAGACTGTTGTATAACACATAACTGTGGAACAAACAATTGTTCTTTATTAATGTAACAGAGAGTAAACCCTGATTGAAGTTTGATATTCAGACTCTGGCGAGAGTTTTGAGTACCTTTGGTTATTGGATGGATGAACATTAAGTGATAAAAGATTTAAACTGTGACCCAGCTGGGTCTCAGCGGTCCTCCTGAATACTGCACTGGAGGAACCGGTTCTTCACTTTCTGAAGCCTCTTCTGTATCCGTTTCCTCTGTTAAAAGAACCTAGGGCAGAAACAAAGATTATAAGTTTTGTCCTTTATTTTATAATAACACAGAGGAGTTGTTAGCAACAGAACTCCAGAAATGAACAGTATGCTATTTTAAAGTGAATCATCACACCAAACTGTCAAGCTTCTCATGCTCTACACTTTCCATCTCATCACTGTGTTGAAGCGCACCCCGAAATGTCATTTTTATTCATTGAATGAATCACTGAATTGTGACATTCAGGGGAACAGAATGCAGTCATCAAACTTAATAAAAAAAAAAAAAAAAAAAAATATATATATATAATATATATATATATATATATATATATATATATATATATAAAATGATCCCTCTCACCCTACGCGGGTGGTCTCATTCGCTTTCCAAGCTCGGGTCCTCTACCAGAGGCCAGGGAGCTTGAGGGTTCTGCGCAGTATCCTTGCTGTTCCTAGGACTGCACTTTTCTGGACTGAGATGTAGATCCAGGGATATGTTGTAGCCACTCATCCAGTTTGGGGGTCACGGCCCCCAGTGCACCGATCACCACGGGCACCACTGTTGCCTTCACCTTCCAAGCCTTCTCTCTCTATATATATATTTATATATATATATATATAATTCTTTCATGGATAAATTTGGATAGTTTTCAGTCCAAAAAGCAAATCTATAACTTGAAACTCTGCATTACGTTTTAATAACTTTTTTATCTTAAATAAAATTATAAGTCTTATGACTCACCACACAGCTAATCAGTCCCCACTACGGGGATTTGTAATGGGGGAGTCAAAAATTCCAGAACCAAGGGGTATGTGTTCACTTTTTTCTCACACGTGTATGATTGTCACACATTAAATATTGCTTTACTTTCTTTCTCAATGTAACTACCAAAAACCTCAAGCTTGTCTCCTTTAATACATCTCTTTGCAAGACGGAATGCTCACCTGTGTTTCATCTGGGCTTAGAGAATCAGCCTTCACTGAGCTGTCACATGTGTCATCCAAACTCTTCAGTGTCTTCAACTTCCTCATCATCAGACTATCCACCACCCAGAACATGATTGCCTGCACAAAAACCATTGGCGATTGTAAATGACTGAATATTTTTGATGAAGTTGTAACTATAAATAAATACCACTTACGTTGACAATAAATGGCACAATGAGCATGACCAGCACTAATTCCAGTTGTGGATTTGCAATGTAGTCCAAAAGCACTTCCTGCAGCTAAAATGATTTTTTAAAAATGTAAGTATTAACATAACATTAAAAGTATTCACTGTATATTAGAGATTTGGGTTCTAGCAATAGTTGAGCAGGATATGTTTTATGCTATCACTACTTAAATCGTAATGCTTACTTCTGACCATCCAGGGATGAGCAACACCAGGCTCACAACTCCTTTTTCCATCACCATAATGAGCAAATAAATACCACACTGACCAAGCCATGCTGCAGCTTGTGGAGGGTCACCTAAAAAAAAATCAAAGTTTTAGACATCTTAGAATTCTCACTGAACGCAGTATACAGTAATGTAATATAAAATAAATAAAAATAACTTTCTCTTTAAGCTGTAGCAAAAAAAAGACTTCCTGCTGACAGTGAGCAGCTCTTTAATGCCATCTAAAGGCAACATATAAAAACGCATCTCAACACTAAACTGTAAAAGAGCTTGTATTTTTGAGATAACAGACTTTTGGCTTTTACTTACCATATTCTCCAAGAATGAGCAGTGTCCATTGTTTGTATTCAACAAGTCTGGACACTAATTTTAAAGCAAACCAGATGACCAGCATCCCAAGTGTAGCATCCAGCAGAAAGTTCATCAGATACCTTTAGAACAAAAAGGACATAATAATTATTACAATAACATAAGTCAGCATTCTGCTTTGGGATGGGACATACCACAAGATCTTTCAATATCAACATTTCTGCAATATTTGAACATGTGATAAATTGTCTTTTTTTGGTACTTGCTAATAATGAGTCACATTCTAAGAAACCAGAGTTTATAGCTTGTCTTGTCCTGTTTCCATAAGCTCAATCTTGTGTCTCATCCCATCCCTAATGAAACTTACTATATAATCATAATATATTTATGTAGCTTACAGGGAGCATGGATCCTCTGTAGTGAAGGTGGACAGGAAGACGTTGGCAAAATGAATGAACAGAGAGCCAATTGCCTGCTTTGATGTGTCATAAAACCTATTAAACATAATAAATATGATGAGCCAAAAACATAATGTAACTTAAGGTAACTAATGAAGGGCAATATCTCACCAAATCCTCCAGGGCCGTCTTACTCTTGCTGGTTCTCTGAATCTTTTTACTGCAAAGAACAGAATAAAAATTCAAACATGAAATCACTCAAGATATTAAAAAATAATACCTGATTGCAGCCACTAGTCTACTATTCTTCTTCATCTCATGTGATTAAGAATGTGGCTCAACATGTGGAACAGGATTTAAAAGTAATTTATAGGCACTGTCGTAATTGTTTCAATGCTTTTCATAGGCTCCTTTTAAATGAAGTTTAACTAGATACATGTTTTGAGCGTGATAAAAATTGTGGTCAGAAAATGGAAAGTCTCAAAAGCACACAGCTGAAACTGTAAAATCAAAACTTTCACATAGCGGGAATACAGTACATTCTGCCGTTTTTATTATCTACCTTGATACACTGTTGCAATAATATCAGAATCACAAATGTTTTATTGTTTTACATATATGCCGTGTCCTGTTTTGACAATTGTGGCAAGCTTTGTGTTTGTGTGTTTGTATTTTAAATAGGGCTGGGTGATCTGGGAAGAAATAGTATCATCAATCTCAATTTTCGATTTGATTTTGTTGAACTTTTTCAAAAACAAAGGAAAAATGCCATACATACACAAAACAAAGACTTTTAATATGTCTTATTTATTTGATTTTTTTTTTTTTTTTTGATCATTATATATCGATATTCTGCCTCAAAGTTTGACTTTTCCTCCTAACTATACATTTTTGCTGACAAAAGATTGGTTTTCGATCTTTCAATTCAAAACCCACCATCAAATAATTGATGATTCAATTCGATTCAATCTCGATCCTTCGATATTTCGATTAATGTCCCAGCCCTAATTTTAAACCAGTGAACGGTAGTCTATCAATGCAAAGCTTGTTCATTTTGCCTGTGGACACAAATCACCAAATCAAGCCATCAATGACCGTCTCCACACACTCTTACAAACTCCACTGAGAGCTTGTGATCATTTCTCAGAGACAGTCACTGACCCACATACAATTTCAGACTGTTTTTACTCTTGTATAGCTTCAGTGCTGAAGGAACACAGCTCAAACTCATGGGTGCCAGAGCCTACAGCCTGCTCCAGCACTGCAATCATGTCAGCTGTTTGAGAATCACAAGGTTCTACTGAAGAATAGCCATTGTTCAAAATAACCAAAGTCCATTCTGTCTCTGTCTCTGAGTAGCTTATCTTGGTTTGTGTTAATGTACTCATCCAAGATATTCTTTCTCTTTATAAATCTAGAATATGATTACCATTTAGTAATATGTTACGATTTAGCAATAACTTATAAATACTTCATTGTTGTATTCATCAAGCTTTATTGTTTTGTTTGTGACTTGAATTGATTTATTGACTTGCTATGAGGACATTTTTAAGGATGTTGAAATATGTGGTAATTAGTAAGAGTGCATAGACTAATGGGTGTGCATGTGAATACCAGTGACAATCATCATAAGGTTCCAAAATAGCACAAAATGAATGGTAATAGCAAATTGCAAAGAATTTATTTAAAATTACCAATCTGGATTAATTTAAATCTCTACAAACATGCATATGATTGCTGTATTTGTTATTCAATGCATAGCTCATTTAGCCTAGGCCTATTGGTGCCCCTGGACAAAACATCTTCACACAGGAACCAACTATAGGCGATTAAAGTGTAAATTGCAAATCTGGTTCAACATTACAACTGAGCTTTGTGTTTAATACAGCTCAGGTGAAGACTGTTTTAAGAAAGAGGAAATGTGGCATACTCACACATCAGAGTGCTAAAGGCGATGATACCGAGCAGCCCCTGGATTAACACACCGAACTTGTCCGTGAGAGCGCCGTTTTCACAGCCGTGAGGACTCGCTTTGTTGATGTCCGTCATGTTTGTTACTTCAGTTGCAGGGGCATCCAAAAACCTCCTCACCAAAAGCATCTCGCTGTTTGCCGTGTCCATATTGACACGACGGCAAAATAACACAACAACGTCACGAAATACAAGGCAGTAAGAATATCTGACCGTCACAGCTTCATCTCCTGTAAAAGTTTCAAAGTAACTGCAATGAATTGTTGCCAAAACGAGTGCGACATCCTATTCAGGGAACTGGGAAGGCACAACAAAACACAACACTGTCACCCATTTTTAAGAAAACGAAAACATCCACCACGTCAATGGATCAGAGCTTGAATTAAAAAAGAGCATCCGGAAGTGACTGTCAAAGTAAAGGCGTATTTGTTGCCAACGGCGCAATTAATGATTTTAGTCTTTTAGATTTTAGATATATAGTCTTTTAGATTATAACTATAATATATATATATATATATATATATATATAATATATATATATATATATATATATATATATATTATATATATATAATATATATATATATATATATATATTATATATATATATATATATATACTTAGTTAGTTAGTTAATTAGTTAGTTAGTTAGTTAGCTAGTTAGTTAGGCAACTTGTGACATTTTACCTTAAAAAAAAAGTAATTTAGCAGTCTGACAAATTGAGTCAATTCATAAGTGAAGATTTTAAGATTTTGACATAAAAAAGAAGAGGTCCTCTTTTATGCAACTTGTGGAGTCGCAAATGCGTGTGCGTAAAAGGTGGACATAATCCCTTTCGGTGCGCGCTTGGAAAAGCCTACTTTGGCAGATTAATGAAGCGCGGCACGCGCTTGAACCATCTGTTCTGCACAAGTCCTCTTCGTTGTATCATAATAAGTCTATATTTTAATTAGACAAGTGTGACCTCTTCACGTGACTGTCACCAGAAAATGTTCAGGTTCAGCGTGTGGACATAGACAACATCAGAACACAGAAGCTTCCCACAAAAGAGTTTCGTGTTTGTTTCAGTCTCTATAGTAAATTTGTTAAAAAGAAAATAAATAAATAAATCACACAAAACGTAGCCTTTATTTAAATTAGTAAAATCAAGCCTTTTTTCCTGTAGGTTTATGAGGTTTAAACGTCTCGAAAGATGTGAACGAGTGTTGAAGAGTGCTCTACCACTAGAGGTTACTGTTGACTTTAGGACTTAACTAGGCTATAAAATAACCCAACATGCTTTTAACTGTTTAATCTGTTTTGATTAAAAGAAAAGTGTTATTTTCTTTTTAAAAGTGATTAAATAAAAAAGATAGATTAAAAAAAAAAACTAAACAAAATGGTGTTAGGATTTGGCAGACAATAGCTCAAGCACTTATTTGTTTGCCTACATAACAAAACCAGATGTTGTGTTGGAATATAAATTTGAGTTGTTTATTGGATGTAAACTGATTTTTAAAAAGTATTTTAAGCGTGCCTATTTTTTCCATTTTAAGATAAATGTAGGCATACATTGTAGTCTATTGTATTTGTGAAACAAAGACATCAGGTACAGCCAGCAACAGAGATCATTTTCATTTTTACACCACACTGAGTACTGTAATGGCTGGTCACACTTAAAGGTCAAAGAAGGAGTTGGATTGGAAATATTTGTAGATTTTGTTTGGACATGCGCAGATCACAGATGCCATATTGAAACGGGGGCAGCAGCTGAAAGACGTCGCTGCGCTGTGCTGCTCGGACTCGCGGACGAGGAGAGGAAACGAACAGGATCCCGGAGAAGCAGAGGTGACAAAAACTTAGACAGGTAAGACAGGTGATGGCCCCACGAGCCCCCCGCGTGTTTTCCGTGCTCACACTCTGTTATTTTCGGTCTTATAACGAAATAGAGACGGGTTGAGTTGGTTTTGTCCTCCTCCGCGTAAAACCGTGAAGTGCTCCCGAGGCTGTTTCTGTAGAAACGCGAAAATAGTCCTGAACGGGTTTTTTTTGCAGAGTTCAACTTGTCCAAAGTGTCTCACGCAGCGCAGCGAGCAGATGGACTGGTGGACATGGTGTAGGAAACACAGAGCAAGCTTTCTTGTCATTTTGTTAAGTGACTTGTTCATTATTTAGTATTATTTTAAGTTCAGATTTTTAAAAGAAATGTTAAATTTTGTTTTTTTAACTAAAACGGGGGAAATACAGTGTCTTATAAGGTGTGCAATTTAAGTTAGTTTGTTTTCCAGCAAAGGGGCGAAGAAAGCAGGTTTGGAAACGCAAATTTCTGACTTTGTCTTTCGATTTTGAATTAGCCTACTTCTGTGGTGCTTTGTTGGTACATCGTCAAGTCTTCGGAAAATACCTCACATTGCCAAAATGTCAAAGCACTTTCAACATGGCGGGTAATGGTGTCCGTATAGGAAAAAACTGCGCCTTAAAATCTTTGAACGAGGAAAAAATACAATGATAGTAGTTACGCTAATCAATTATGTTTTGTTTGGTGTAAATACACAATGTTTATTGAATTAAATCCACAGTGTGAATTTGGCGGCTTGGTGGGAGTTTTTTTCCGCTGCAGTTTTGAGTGTGCAAAGTACATGAGCTGTGCCAGTCAGCCTGCTGTTCAGCTGCCTACACCCCCTCCCCTCTGCCTCTTCTTCCTCGTGTTCACTTAAACGTTTCCTCTTTCACTTTATCTCAAAACCATACTTTCGACCGCACATTTTTATTTTATTTTCACTTTTAGAAAGTAACAAAAAATAACTATAATGACTTTATAGCTTTTCACCTTGCTTACATCCCACATTTTAACAAACCATGTTCTACTGTGTTGCATATTTTTTTCTCTATATAAAAAAATCATAGCGTCGTTTGGATCGCATCTGTCACTATATATCACTATTCTGTCGCGCCTCTGGAAATCTGAGCTTTGCCAAAATCTATTACTCTCAGGAAAGCTCCTACAGATTTGAATTGGCACTATAATTATCTCAAACAATAAAAGCCCAAAAGGATCTATGAATTAGTCATGCTGATCCGTTTTCTGTGCCTTACCAGAAAGGTTGGAAAAGGGGAACTCTGAAAGGAGAATGGATATTTTATTATCTGGAGAAATCATGCTTCTCCTAAACTGTTTGCTGATCATTCCAAAGGTTAGTTTAATTAGTTCATTTTTAGAATATATGTGCAAAAAGTACTTTTGACTGTTTCTTGCATTGGCAAACAATTAGGCTACAAAAAAAAAATTATAATAATAAATCCTTCTGCCTTCTTGCTTTTGAGATCTGCTGACCCAAGCTGGTTTACAATTAGCAATTAGTGGAACATTTACAACAACAAAAACACCTTTTAACTACAAAAAAGACTTTATAGGATTTATTTTTGCACTAAAAAGCATATAATGTTTCCTTACTGTGTGTGGGCTTGAATCTCTTCAAAATGGAATCTTTTATGACCTGGAAAAGCCTCTTCTTGGTCGTTTCCATAGAAATGTTGATTTGGGTTGCTATGTTTTTCACATTACACCATGAAATCTAACTGTTCATTAAGACTTGTTCAATTGTTTTACTTCGTATTTCTAAGGAACCATGCAAGTGATTTTTATTCTCCAGAAAGTCACACATTGTCACTAATTGTTTTGATAGTGTGTTGCTAGAAGAACTGAGGCGAATGTGACGGAGGAGGGCCAAATGGGAAGTAATGCAATAAAGCCAAGACCGTGCAGTGGTAGTTAATCTCCTAAATCCTCCATTAAATCTTTGGCAGGATGGGTTTAGGGAAAGGCAGGACAACACGTGGATGTCCAGCGCTCCCATTGGGGGCTAATCAATAAAAGCCTCTGCTCTGTGAGGACCACGGGGGCACAAATGTCCTGTATTTTAGATTAACCTTCCAAGAGCATAATCCCCAGTGTCCAATCTGGGACGCTTCTGTCATTCTCTGTGGGAGGCTGATCTGAGCCTAAACTAATGTTGTAGTATTTTTGTAATATTTTGTATGTTGTATGTTTATTATTATTATTTTATTATTTTCTATTTATTTATTATTTATTTATTTATTTAGATTTGAGTCAACCGGAAATCAGTATGACTTGACTGAGTTTACTGACTTGGACTATAAAACCCAAATAATTCATATGGTTGGAATTTTGACTTACAAATTAAATAAAGTTTTTAATTCATGAACAGCCTATTAACATAATCTTTTTTTTTTTAAGTATCAAGAAAAGATTACACAATTTTGGTTTATCTGTGCATTTATATAAAAAAAATTCCACTGAACATGTGACTAAAGTATGATTGAACTGCATAACCAGGATTTACAAGAGATAAAGCATGTGACCTTTCTATGTTTGCAAAGCACACATCATGGGGATTTTTTTGTCAGTAATGCTGTCCATGGGTATTCCAAAAGTGATATAATTCTCTTTATTAATTAAAAAAAAAGAGCATGTTCAGAAAGTAAACATGGTTGTCCAAGATCAGTGGTGTTTATGTTACGTACAGAAAGAGTGACAAAACTAAAAGGGGATTTTGGGGGAATCCGGTAAGGTGACTAGTGAGACTTGATGGATACTTTTTATTTTAGTATGGGGAGTTTCATGATTACTGTGAGTGATACTGATAACTATTGGGCACTTTGGCAAGAAAAAAAACTGAAAGGCTGTGAGAGGGGAGAAGGGCAATGTGCAGCGTCATGTGAGCTAAATTAGCTCAGCTTGTTGTTTACGCAATGGATGTATGCTGTAGCCACAGAGGGACAGCAGGGGGTGTGAGGGGGCGGGGTGGTGCATACAGGCTGCACACTGGGGAGACTGTCACAGTTTGAAACCTCACTGGTCTGTATTGTAAATATCCACAGCAGAAGCTCTATGTCTTTAGGCTGGAGAGTTTAAACTACTCTGATTGTTTTCCCCTCATTAGATACTATGCTCTTCTGTCTTTTGTGAAGAAACAACTTTTTTTGGGTGAAATTGTGTAAATTATCATAAACGTATACAAAAAACAAACAAAAACATTGGTTTCTAAAGCTGTAAATTTTATAACTGGCATGAATTCGTATCTTAGTTTATTTCCAAAGTTTAGGCCATTAATAGAATTTTAAAAGAGATTGAGATTAAGGTAGTTATCAATTACATGATTGAGCTGTTTTTAACAAGAAGTCTACACCCCATCTCCCGTCAGTAGAAGCATGTGGTTTGAAGCAGAGTTTGGACTTTGGAATAATAAATTGAGGCTATTTTATGTGTTAAATGGCAATGATTAAAAGTCTCTCTTGTTTATGATCCTGAAATCACTAGTGAATAATAAAATATTGATTTTATTTTATTATTATTTTTTTTTTTTTTTTTTTGCAGTATTTGGCAGCTCTTGTTCCAAGGATAGTGAGGATGTGTTTCAATGTTGATATTTGGACCAACGTACCAAACATTAAAACAAACAATAATCTAAAGATTCACAATAAATTATAACCCTCGGCAGTTTGGATTTCTGCACAGGAGTATATTAGATTTTTTTAGAACTATGATCTCACATCAAAATTAAATTGTTTTGTTAATGACTGACAGACATCAAACAAAAGAAACCAGCTCTGTTTTATTAGACTTTTCCTCATCATAATGTTTTCCTTGCCAGCAGTGTTCTGTTTCTGTACTTGAGGGATGTTATGGTATCAAACAAAGCTTAAATATTCTTTTGCTTTTTATTCACTAATAAACTATGACATGTGTAGATCAGTAATTTATATAGTGTTCACTGTAGAACACAAAAGCTATGTAAAGCGGCTTACAAAAATAAACAGGTCGGTTGAATTCCTGTTCAAAACTGCCTCTTCATTGTAAAATTCTAGCAGATTTTAATTTACTCATTTTGTTTGAAATAACAGTTTGATTTGTTACATTGACTTGAGACAGTGTGGGTGCTGTTGCTGTTGCAGTGGCCATCTTGAAAAATGCTAATTAAAGATAATGTAAAAAAGAGCCCTTAATTCATAGATTATATTTGTGATCTTCATAATACAGATCTGATTATAAATATTCAACCTAAAAACCCAGCGCTGGGCTATATTTTATGCAGAATGTAATTATATTTATGTTCTAGAAGAAAAATGTAGCCTATTATGTAAAATAGAAAGTAGTGTTTTGTTTTGTTTTTTGTTCTTTTTTGTTTTTTTTATGTTTGTTTCAACAGAGGCACCAATAAAAATAAAATAAAAAATCGTACAAATACGAAAAAAAAGTTTAATTATCAAAGTTTTGTAATTTGAACTTTTAAATCTTATTTTAAAGCTCAGCTTTCCATTATACCTAATTTATGTAAGTTCTTTAGTAAAACTTTCAAACACAACATGGCCGCTGGAACCAGACATTTGCTGCTGTAGGTTACCATGGCTACTCTGGCCAATCATATAATATAGCTCATTGGCTTGTTTTACTTGGAATCAGATTTTATATTTTGTAATTACCTCCCACAATTATTTATTTATATATTTGCTTTTTGGTTTTTTTTAATAATTGCAAGGGCAACAGGAATTTGAGCATCAATACAAGAATACTCAAACGTGTATCAATCCAAATACAATTTTTACTATTTGAATTGGATTTTAACTTATAAATAAGGTATAAAAAAAAATACCAAACAACTACAGTACTAGTAGTAGTAGTAGTAGTAGTAGTCATAGTAGTCGCAGTAGTAGCAGCAGCAGCAGCAGTAGTAATATTAGTAGTAGGACAGATGGATGGATATGGATGGATGGATGGATGGATGGATGGATGAATGTACTGTATATGTTACTATTCCTCTTGTGCCTAGGTTTACATGTGTCATGAGTACTATTTTTATAATATTTTATTGTGATCTAAAGAATCACAACTTGTGATTAAGATATTTTTTTTTTTTATGATATAGCTCAGAAATCATGTTATGCTGCAAAATCACTGGTTTTGTCACAGTGTAAAACATAACCTAGATAGAGTGTGCTTTATTTTGTTATGCCAACCTTTATTTACTCTAGAACTACATTTGTCTGATATACTGCTAGTATAGTATGTAGCTAACACAGACATGTTTTCTTTCAGTTGCCTTGGGGAATTAAAGAGATGAACTAAACCAGACTTGAAGAACTTGGAGTCAAAGGATCTGCTTCTCAGGATATAAAAACATGCAGTCTCAGAACTCAGCCTTCACTGTGGTCAAGTCTCACAGTCCAACCAATGGCAAAGAAGAGGAAGTGAACACAGGTGCGTCATCCATTGTTGCGTATTGAAAACTGAACAACAAAAGAGACATGTATTGATGAGATCTGTTCATTTACAATAGAAACAAAGAAAGCTGTTGTTTAGCCTGAAGTTTTGCACTATACCTTATTTCAATTCAAAATATCAGTTGGAGGGACCTTATTTGAAGAGCTAGACTTAGACCCTTACAGAAAACCAATTAAAGTGGTTAAGTAAAGAATCTTTGAGTTAACAGCTCCGTTAACTAGAGAAAATAAGAATAAAAAAGAGATTGTCACAATTATAGTCCTATTTGCGTGCAAATTTAACACAATAATCCACTGTCTGTGTTTTAATGCTATTTTACACATTTATTTTTTTACACATCATATATTTAGACCCATTTCAATACAGCACATAAACATAAAAATATGCATATCGACCTCAAATAAAAAGTAAATATTTGTAATTCTTTTCTTGCACTTGTGTAAGATGACTGATGAGAGATTGTGATTGCAGATGCTGATTCTATCGAGGAGGAGGCTGAGTTTAACTGGGACGAGTTCATAGAAGAGAAGGGTGGGAATGCTGCCCCTCACACCAACTTCAAACATGTAAGACACACTACCCAACACCCTGCTCCTTTAAACATATCCTTACAGCTTGGACCGACGTGCAAAATCCTTAAATGACACATTGAAAACAGTCTGGCTGTGGCAAGACTGAGATAATGCCAAGACAAGGGATTGGCTGCTCCTTAATGTATGACATAAGTTGCCTAACAAACCTTGCCAGTTTTATCTGACACAACAACACACTTGTATTGTTTGTTACTGCGGCATGGACAAAAACTATTTTGTCTGTTTGATGTTATTGAAAACTTTGATTCATCTGGGATTTAAAAGTGGGAAAACAAAAGCAAAACACAAACAAAACAAAAATACAAAATGCATACTGGTAGATGATCTTACTAATAATATTACAATTTAAAAGGACACTGTGTAAGATTGTTTTCTATTTCAAGTAGTTAGAAAAAAGTGGCAAACAATTGAAAATGTTACTTCTTCATCCTTTATCAATTTTATGAAGATTTTAATAAAAAAAAATAAAAAGAAATAAACATTATAAGCTGTTGCATTGCCTCCATTACTTCATTACATCAGATGACAGGAGCAGATGGGAGAGGGCACTGATGATGCAAGACTTTATCCATCTCAGTTTCCTATGTGACCCTCAGAGCCCAAATGTGGTGAGGAGTTTAATTCAACATCTAAACAAGTGTGTCAGCATTTCACCTCCTTACATCATTTTGGGTGATGAATGTAATGAGGTTAAAAGATATGTTTTATGAAAGCCCCAATGTCAGACAAGCCCATTGTGCAGTGCTTTGAGCGACTGCGGCCTCTCGGGAAGCCAAATTGCTTTGTTAGTAAGTGGATTGAGTCACTGGCAAACGGACCATGAATTCCCCAGAAAATGTGATTCAGTAAAGTGCAGCCCACTCTCTCACTAGACAAATTGAAGCAGTGATTTTGTTTTTGGGCCAGTACACTGAGAGGCTAAGGCTAACCCTAACTGTTGCACTGCCTCTTACATAAGTGGCCTAGAATGATGCAGCCCGTTTGCATTGTTGTAGCAGGAAATCGCAGGGCCATTTGCATTGTGTTTATTTCTAAGATGTTGTTTTTTTCTAAGTACTTGTGTGCGTGCATGTTGAATGTGAACATCCTGTTGGTCTCAGAGTGACCTACAGTATATGGCTGCCTGTGGCTATGGAGGGAATGCACTATCCATTTCAAATATAATCATAGTTCTGTTCTTCTCATACACTCCACTTTACCCTGTGGATTATGCCCAGTATAAATCAACAAGACGACAGAAATAACACTTTTCCACATCTACAGGTGGAGATTAGTCTACAGAGCAGCTTTCAACCAGGGATGAAGTTGGAAGTAGCCAATAAGAGTACTCCGGACACATATTGGGTGGCCACCATCATTACCACATGTGGCCAGCTGCTGCTCCTTCGTTTCAGTGGTTATGGGGAAGATCGAAAGGCTGACTTCTGGTGTGATGTCATGACCGCAGAGCTACATCCAGTGGGCTGGTGTGCACAGAACAACAAGACCCTTATGCCCCCAGAAGGTAAGCCTACGTCTAGTCAGGCAACCTTGTATGAAAGAAAAAACACATAAAAAAAGCATCAGCAGTTTTTACATTGGTAAATTACTCTGTATCTTTGATTGTTATCACAAAGTGTCAGAAAGTTAAATTTCCTGGTGATTTATGATAAACCCAAAGTCAAACATCATGTGACTTTCAGTGTTTGCAGAAGGACTGAGTTGATAGTTGGACTTAATTTATCAAATCTCCTATTTTTACTTGTCTATGGCTAGATGAGGCCTAAAACGACTCTGGATCAAATTCTGTGTTTATTTTAAGTTAAACATTTAAACGATGATTCATATATTGTGAAACTCCACTGATTTGAATCTGCACTGTGTAGCAAACATAATTAATTATCACTTTTCGTTTCTTGAATCTGACTTTCTTTTTAAAGACTATGTTTATCACAGCTGATTTTGCCTTATACTTTTGCTGTGACTCATCCACTCTATAGCTGTACATGCATGTACTTTTGTTGACACTTTTTCACTGATTGACGGATAGTGTGCATCCCTGTTGTTGTGGAGATGACCTGGATCTATTTCCATCCGCCTTGTGCTCACATATCCTCCTCAATCATTGATGGTATTTTAACCACTTTCTTGCTTGGTTGTTCATGTAAAGCTTTAGCAAGTCAATCACTTGACAAGTACTTGCTTAATTTTCTTAATTATTTGGGTTTTTTTTTATTTTTTATTTTTTAAGTGTTGTGACTTGTGAACCACAGTTGATGCTTAGTCTCATGTTACACTGCTAATTTTAGAGAGATTTCTTTCTTCTTTCAATTTATGTAGTCTTTATTTTTCTTTTTGATCATCAGAGCGTTCTTTTTCCAAAAAATGCATTGTAGTGTGAAGTAACATGATATGTGTACAGGATTGCATTGGGTTGTACGTTTAAAATTTTGGGGTTGTATATAGACAGCTGGCATTGTTGCATGTTGCAAATTGTTTGGATTACAGTGAAATGCAAACAAAGTTATTGCTGCTTCATGACAAGCATTTGCAGCATGTGTAATAACATTTTGACCTAATAACCAACCTTATCTCTATTTTATTTGTTTCACTGTGAGTATTTCTCAGACACTTACCTGAGAAAAGGTAAGCAGTCTCGACAATGAGCAGGACTAGTTTAGCAGCACTTTAATGACTATAAATGAAACCATGTTATAACAAAATATGTGTACAACGTGCTTCCTCACCCCTGAACAGGAAGTGACCTCACAGCTCTTTGACCATGTGTCGCCTCATGCTGCATGTGACTCACTTTCTAGTTTCTCACCAAGCTGCTCACTGAAGATAACTCTACTGCACAGACAAATGCAATGTTTTTGACAAAAACACCTCATGTCGTGTGAGATAAGTAAACGGTAAAAGCCACACTGCATCAAGTGTAAAGCAGAAAAATGTAGTGTATATAGTATAGGTTTTTATTTTGTTTTGCTAATATTTTACTGTATGATCAATATTATTCAAACAGTTTGGAAACTTTAATTAATGATTGATTAATTATTTGATTGACTGATTAATAATTGATTAATATTTTTGGAAGATGAGCGAATATAGTTTTTCAATAATTGTAATTTTAAATAAAATGATTTACTGTACATCAAATTGTTAAAAAAAAAAAAAAATCTTGTTGACGTATCCATTGAAAAACTGTTGCAAACCCCATGCAAACCAAATTATTGAGAGCCACTATAGAACATTTATTGCACATTACTACTAATTCTAACTGGTGACACATTTCCAGAGAAATCTTCCCTGTGGTGAAGCTGTGCGTCTTTGCACCAGCACAGAGCTCACATACTTCCTGCAGTGGAAAGCAGTGGAATCTGATGACTCACAAAAACAAACAGGCCTAAATCTCTCATCGAACTTGCACAGTCACTGTTGCCTCCCACAGTTTTCTGAGCTCCTTCACTTCCAGAGCCCTCCTGCTAAGTGATGTATTCAGCAACCCTGTACGCTCTTATTTAGGACAGCCCAGCCTGTGCGGTGTACAGTATTCAATACACTGAACGAGAACTAAAATGCATCCAACACTTACCATACATCTAGTTGAATGTATTGTTTATGACCAAGATATGACCAATTAGCCATTCAAGTGCCAACCTAGTGCACCCTCCTCTTTCACAGTATTTCTTTTTTTTTGGCCAGTCTAAGGCACACCTGTGCTATGTGTATGTTGTCTAATCAGCATCTTGATATGCCACTCCTCGGTGGTGGAATGGATTAGATCAGCCGAGAAATGCTGCAAACACAGATTTAGATTGATTTGTAAACTTTATTTTAAAGAAAGGGATCTTTTATATATTGATGTAAGTGTTGCTTTTCTGCAGTATTCAGTACACACAGTAGTCTTGTGGAGGGTCCATTACTTGCTCCATCTCCATGGAGATGTTAATGCCTTGTCTTAAATGGTATCTGTTTATGTATCAAGCTTTTTTTTTCTTTAAAGGAATTATGCATATTAATGAACATACAATGTAAATATGCTAGATTTAGCCAACTGGCTACTTTCCATCTGTAGTATATGTAAAAGAACTGGATTATTACTCACTAAAGTGCAGAAGTGTTACTTTGTTTGCAACATAAGCTTTTTTTTTTTTCTTCCAATTTTTTTAAAATCTTTTTTCTTTTTTATAAAAAAACAAAACACTACAGTAAATATTCAAATTGTGCACTTCTTCATTCACTATATTGATATTTTGGTAATTTGCCCACATCCCCAACTTACTTAAAAAAGTTTTAGTCTTCCTGATCACAAGTTTGGTCATGTGGTGTAGGTGCTGCCGGCTGCACAGATCCTGACAGATATCATTTGCATAATGAATTCACCACACTGCTTCCTGTCGAAGTCTGCTGCAAATGACTGTGTTCTGCCTGATACAACTAAAGTGTTTGTGAAGGTTAGCGGTGATCCAGGCTGTGACTCCGACCTGTGAAAATGTCTGGTTTGAGTGACATTTAAACTTGTATAGTCTAATTCTGTTTTGCTAATTGATAGTCTATTGGTGCATTCAGCTTACAACTTGTATGCCATTTAATACAGCAAGTAAAAGGTTTGTAGAGATTTGGGAAATAAATATTGATTTTTAAAACAACAAACATGAGCTTACACACAGTCAAAACATTTGAAGTTTTTCTGCCTCTCAGATTGCTTGTGGTCAAAAAGGGTGAGTGGTGTTGGTTGAAATTTCTAAAGTTAATTATACATTTATAAAATGTCGTACCTCTCAGGGCTGTGTCATATGCTCCCAGCAAATGAACAAATTATGCACTCAAAGCACATATTTAATACACCTGCAGAGAAAGTGTGGAGGAAACCGAACAAAGAGGAGAGAGCTGGAAGGTCAATGTTGTATGTTTTGGCTTCTGCCCTGAACCACTTCATGACTCCTGAGTAGGATCTGTAAAAATAGTTCATCTATTTCTGCTGGAGTCTTTGAGCTGTGTCTTTCGCAATAGTTCAGCAGAAGAAAAATAGTCTCACAGGAAATTGCCATTATTAAAAAAAAATGTGTCTTACGGGAAAGGCTTTGCATGGCCCAGTGTTGGCAACAAAATTAATTGCCTGAAACCTCCAGCTGTTAACTTGGATTCTTAAAGACTTCTGGGGTATCACTGTGGAGAGATTTATTGTTTTGATATGTTATCATTATGTGCGGTACTTAAACTGTGGATTTTCTCAGTGGTGTAAAGTGTCCACTGACTGAGTTTTCATTGCTACGATAACCTCTTCTCTACCATATCTTTTATTTCTTATAGTTACAGCAAGTATGTTGTAGTTTTTAGAGTATTTAGATTTTGTATATCAGGTCCAAGTTCATTTGTTTTCTAGAAATGAAATGAAAAGCGAAAGAGAGAGGAGGACTGAGCAATACCAACAACAATTCAATTATCTTGATTTTGGGGTGTTGAATTCATAACAATATTATGTCAATCAAACAGAAATGTGTTAAAACATGCCTAACATTTTGTGTGTATGCTTAATAGGTTGCGTACACATTGTAGAAAATGTCCAGAGATGATGGGCAGAGACAGTTTTGTACTTTGCAGTGAATGAAATATCTAAAAGGTCATTTGCAATCTGAGGATTTCTGTTTGTGATAACACCCATTCACTTTTGTATTACAACAACAAACTGTATTTAAACAAGGTACAGCTGCCAACCATCTGTATTAAATATGATTGGCCTGGAGAATGTTGAACGCAACATGAATGAAATATACATAAAAAAGATCAGTCTTAATTTTTACATTTTAATTGACTCTTTTTGTAGCATTTTTACTATAAGCATAAATCATTTTTGTATACCTTGAAAACAACCTGGACAATATTATCTAACATTTGATATATTGCCCAGCTCTAAGAGAGAGTATTAACACAAAATAGAACAAAATATTTAGCTTTGTTTCTCTAATATTTAGCTCTGCCACACACCGATGCATTAAAAAGGCTACAACCACCATTACAGTTTTCTACTTTCACTCTGTCTTTATGCTCATCTTTACTCCAGGGGACATTTGTTTTCATGTTGTAGTTATTTTGCAAATGTGACTTTGGCTGTGTGTCAGTGACTTCAACAAGTGTGTGTCTGTGTGTGCGTTTGTATGTAAGAGGTTTTTGTGTAAATTGCTGACTTGCAGAGAAAACCTGCAGTGAAGGCCACTCAGCACCTTTGCCTCAGAATAGACTAGAGTATTTTTGAAAAGAAGGAAAGATAACAAGGAGAGGCTGTTAGGATGGATTGTTGCCTTTGAGTATTTTATCAGCACTGAAAAGATTGAATAAATAAGACAACTAAAAACAATTGAAACGGACCTACTTTGTTTTGTCAGTTTTTAACCATGTTATAACAGTGTCCCCTTGTCATGTCTTTCTAAAGCCTCTTGATTAGGGCTGCACATTAAATCAAAATCAAATTGAATTTGAAAATTACAAACTACAAAATATCTTGGTCCTTAAAAAAAATAATGATTGATTAGAGCTGGGTGACATATCGAATTTTAGATAATATCATGATTTTTTTAAATACAAAAAGAGGCAACTAAAGATAAAAGTTGATGCTGTCTATTAAGGAAATAAATTATTATAAATTATTTTTTACACTTTTATGATTAAAGCAGGAGAGCAGCAGCAGAGGTTGCATTCACATGACATTAACACATTATATAGGTCAATTATAATTAATACAGATTGAGATCAAGTTTAATGACATTTTAAACACATTTTAGTTGGATTGATAAAATATTGTCTGAATATTGTTATCGAGATACTTCAAAAATATTATCAATATCACCCAGTCCTAGATGTGATAAATTACTTGATGTGTGATTTATAAAAATATTTAGAAAATATAAACTTTGAATTAAACTTTGCAATTGAAAGATAAATTGCAACAAATTTAATCATCTCTTTTGACTCTCCTACATGTTTTTACTCCTTCATCATTATGTTTGTGTTGTTTATTGTGTTCTCCTTCTGTTTCAGCCATTAAAGAGAAGTGCAATGACTGGACTGAGTTTCTTGTTCAGGATCTAACAGGTTCCAGGACGACACCCGCCAACCTACTGGAGGGGGTCAGTTTCCAAATGCAGCTTTATACAGATCTAACTAATTTAGTCAGGACCGTGCACGAATGCATTAGTCTTACAGTAGAAAAAAAAGACATGCAGCATTTATGATGAGATGAGATGATACGATATGATGCCCAAAGTTTCTGGGATAGGCTCCAGTCACCCGTAACCCCTTATGGGATTAAGCGGTAGAAAATGAATGCATTAATGAATAATATGATAAAACTTTATTGTCTGTATTTAACGGAAATTTGCCTTTCATATCTGCAACTGCAGCTAGTCCCACCACGTACTACACATATCATTCATCACATTCACCCATTTTAGAAGCCTTTGGATCTTGGTTCTTTGGATGAGTTGATTCTGTTTTGCCACAGTTTGATTTTGTCTCAGTTCACGAGTCACTATTTTGATATGCTGTAATTGTGTTAAGTTTCAGTAAAGCATAAGCATGACCTGTTTTTTCTGTTTAATGGTTAAATAAACATTAGTTTATTAATGAATGACAATAGTCAAATTAAAATAGTCAAAAGTTAACTAAGCCAGGAGGTTATTTTAATTTATTTATTCAGCAGTCTGAATTTTTAATTGCCATCAAACCTCTCTCTTTTGGACATTTCTGTGCTCAACCTGACATTTTCACCCAGAACACCTTGTACCCTCCACTCTTAACTGTAAATCTAATATCAAGCAAAAATGTCTAAAGAAAGGTATTTTTTTCCCCATTCTTAATTATATTAAGTTTGTATAACATTCATATTTCAGTCATTCCGGGGTCAATATTCTAATTATGCAGCAGAATAGAAGAAGTATTTATAATAATATAATAATAATATAGTAATTATACTTTTTTTTTCTCTCCATACAAGAGCTCAGTAAAATTTCAATTAAAAATAACAGTTTTGTTTTGTTTTTATTTCCTCTAGCCTCTCAGGGGGAAAAACACTGTTGACCTGATTTTAGAAGGATCCGTGTTAGAACTTCAGGACACATGTAACCCTTTCCTCTACTGGCCTGCTCGAGTCATCAAGAACATTGGGGGACGATTATGTTTACGTTACGCTGGTTTAACTGAGGAGCACCTGGCCGGGACATTTGGCTGTTCTACCTAAATGTAAGACTGCGACCCCTGGGTTGGGCCCAAGAAAACCACCTCACACTAGAGCCTCCAACAGGTGATTTGTTTTGCTTTGGCTTCCATTGTTGTTTTATCATTGTTGTGTCATTCTAATGAAGATCCACTTGTTTGTTTACATGCAGAGCTCAGAGGTCTGCAGAGCCCCTCAGAATGGGAACAAGCTTTAGAAGAAGCTCGACTTGAGGGACAGAAGAAGCCACTGCCTTTAGAAGTGTTCAAGGTAAGCTGCTACAGTGATTCATATGGAAATGATTTAGCTGTAGCTGCTTATTTAATGTTTTTTATATAGATGTACATGTGGCCAGTGTATTGAATTTTAGATTGCAACGGTGAATGTTGTTTTAAAGTTATTAGAAAAAAATTGAATATAGAGTATACTTTTTATAGAGAAAATATGTTAAAAATAGTAAAGATTATGTTGTAACCTTTCAAAAAATGGTGTAAATATTATATTTCTGCACTTTTTAATTAGTTTTACAAATGTGTCTGATAAGGAATTAAACATAAGCATTAGAATATTTCTGGATTCACTTAATAACATACAAGTATTGTTATCTGAATATGCCAAAAAAAATGAATACATGTTTTTGTCAGTAGCAACATCCCTTTCCAAAAATCAACACAAACATTATAAAAACCTAAACCCAGTTACTAATCAATACTAAAATTATTATTGAAACTGGGTACACTTTTTGGTTAGAGTTACAGTCAACATTAGTACAGTGAAAACACTAGTGCAGTGTAAATAACGTATTTTTTGTTGTCTATGCAGAGCATGGCTTTAGCATATGCATACAGTAAAAGTAGGCTGCCTCTGCCTTTCCTTGTTTAAGTTTGTCTGTGATGTTGGAGTCGATTTATCTGCAAGTCTTGACTTTTTTGTGTCAGGACCATGTAGACCTGCCTAAGCACTCCTTCCAGGTGGGAATGAAGCTGGAGATGGTTCCTTGGTGGGATCAGATGCAGATCTGTCCTGTTTCTGTCACAAAGGTGAGTTTAAAACTTGTCTTTCTCATTCCTGCTTTTTTTCCTAATATATCATTTATCTTTTTACCATAATTGTATCAAAGAGGTAAAGCTACAATGGTGTCCCGTATGTTTCTCGCAGGTCTACAATGAGTACTACTTCCAGGTGACTGTGGATTATCTTTCAGCTGATACTAAGTCGTGGTCAGTGGTGTGTCACGTGAACTCCCCAGGCATCTTACCGGTCCAGTGGTGTCTGAAAAACGGGACAAGTCTGGAGCGACCTCGAGGCTACGAGGGGCAGGACTTTGATTGGGCCGACTACCTAAAAAAGAGCGGCACTGAAGCTGCTCCAGATGCATGTTTCCCTGATGTAAGTCAGTTTGGAATTGTAGTTTCACAGCACTATGTGACCAAATGTAATATTTTTTTAGAAGAAAAAAAATTCTAGTTTTGCTTAATACTTCAAAAGTATCAAAATCTGTATTAGAAATGAAAAGGCTGGATCAGGTCATTATCTTCCTATTATTTTCTTATTTATTGGGTGGGTGGCACAAAGTGAACTGTTTTGGTAGTGTCCTCATGTGATTCAGAGTTTTTCTGGTAAATGCTGCTCTGTTTCTAACATCCGTATTTAATTTAATTTTTATTTTTTTGTAGATACTTTATAATTTAGTGAGCTTTTGCCCATTTCAGTCAGTTACTCGATACACAAAGTGTGTTTATCTGACAACAGAAGATACAGTGGTGACGAAAAAAAGATATTGGCAGATACCAATATTTGCATTTAAAATCTGAAGCACAGGTCCCAAGATCACAAATAGTCTTTTTTTTTTTTTTTTTTTTTTTTTTTTTTTTAGTAAAAATAGAAACAAATGTATTTATCTGGGGCATGATGTAGATACAGTATATACATATTTTAGCTTAGCTTAGCTCTTTTGTCTCTTCAAACTAACCCATTTAATGCTTTGAGAAGAAATTGAGTCTGACTTCACTTAAAGACAGTTATCGATAGCGGTAGCGATGTATCTCCCATCCCTAACTACCTAGAAAACGGAAATCATAGTGTTGAATCTTTCTAATAATGTGTGGAAAGTCCAAAGTGTGTTCACACTTCAGACATGCATTTACACACAATTCACATATTTTAGAAGATTCTTGTTTACATATTAAGTATGTGTGCTCAGACATGGCAGACGAGGGGCTTTGCCAAGGACATGTGGCTGGAGGCAGTGAACCCCGCTCAGGCGTCAGAGGTGTGTGTGGCCCAGATTACACAAGTGACAGGCCGCCTGCTGTGGCTCAGACTGGAAGGTACTCACACCCATCTGAGTGTCTGTAGTAATGTCTGCAAAAGTGAGACGGCTCCTGCTGTTACACATTTTTTGAAGAAAAGCTTGCATTAGCCATTAGCGTGACAATCATCTCCTTGCTCCCTCAGGTGTAGCAAAGCCGTTGTCAGAGTGTATTGTGGACAGCGAGTCTATGGACATCTTCCCTGTCGGCTGGTGTGAGGCCAACACTTACCCTCTCACACCTCCACTCAAACCTGTCTGTATGTAGCTGCATATTCACTGAACATTTCTTAAGTTATTGCACTGTGTTGAAAGCAGACTATTACCTCTGTCTTTTCTCCAGCAACCAAACAGAAGAAGATAGCAGTGGTCCAGCCAGAAAAACAGTAAGAGATAGCAGATATTAATTTGAAATATTTGTATTTAGACAAATCTACCTGATGATGTTTCATCACTTCGCATGATAACGTAAAACCTCTCGTTAATTTTTTCTATTTAGGTTACACTTCATAAATTATTTTTACAGTGATTTTGATTTACACAGGTTAGTTCAGACTCAGCCAGAAGAGATTCTTCCTGTTCACCACTGCCAGCCTGTTGCTATGGATCCAGGTAACTCTTACTTTTCTGTACAATCACTGGTACTGTATTATGTACTGTAAAGAGAAAAAAAAACAATAACTTGCCATCCTAAGCATTTTGATCAATATAATGTAAGCATAGAAAGAGCTGCACTTTGCATTAAAACTGTCTACTCTTGGATGCAGTATGTTCATGTGTGTACTGTTCTGCTCATTGTTGTTGTTGCTTGTTCCATGGTTCATTACGAATCTCATTGCCTGTGTCTTTCGTCTTGAATACACATAATAGCAATAGCATAAGAATGTAAAGTAAGTCCCCAGACCAGAAACAATAGGGAGATGTGTGTATTGTTTCCTAGAGACCCATGTCACTTTTCGAAGTTTCCTTTTTTATATACCACATACCACCCACTCTGTGGTGAATATTCATGACTTGCGCTAATTGTTATTCACCCTGTGCTTGGCGGCTCCAGGTGCTGGCACTATAGGGGCAGCAAAAAGGGCAGGGAGTTGCCTTGTGCTACACATCTGACCAACCTTAAGTGATCTCTATTAAATTAACCTTATTTCCACACAGGAAGCTCAATGACACTTTATTCATTTTGCATATCGGTTGGTCAATGGAGTATTATTCGAATAATTATTGAATTTACATTACAAGTATTTATATTGAATAGCAACAAGAAAGAGTGAATTAGCTGAAGATTTTGGACCGAATAATTATTTTTAGTTACAAATACACTGTTTCATTTTTATTTTTTGCATAAACATTAGCATTAGCATTTAGGTCAAATACATAGTCGGTTAAAAGTTTTTGTACTTTTTAACTTAGCTTTTGCCATGCCCTTTTTTTAGTACTAATCGGTATTAGCACATTTTGGGAATTTCTATGGTCGACTACTGCATGTTTCTTTGTCGGCCATATAGCCAACTGGCCACTGTCCATTTTTCTTCTTTGTGAAGCTCATACTGTAGGTGAGAGTCATAACACGTTTCATGTTTGCAGGTGCAGCGAATGGAAGATACTGCTGCTCAAAGATATTTGTAAACCATCGCTGTTTCTCAGGGCCATACCTAAACAAAGGGCGTATCGCCGAACTGCCGCAGGCGGTGGGACCCGGCAAATGTGCTCTTGTCCTTAAAGAGGTGAGACTATGTTAAGTTTGGTGCATAAAATACCTGTAATGAAAGATGTGGAGGGGAGTTAGAAAGAGAGAGATGTTTTGTTAACCACCTGCAGTTTCCCAGCAGTGTCTTCATTCTAATGTGAGAATCTGTCAGTCAACTGCGTTTACATACAACCATTGTCCTTCAGCTCCACTGCTTGACTAAACAACCTCCTAATTTCTCTTGGGATGTGTGTTTTTATTGTGTAAATATGCTACTTTTATCCCCAGTACAGTGAATCTGTCCTTGTTCTTTTGCTGTGATGCTAGCCTCATATATGTGTATTTTTTATGTGGTGTGGTTTGCCTTCAGCTGCTGACTATGCTGATCAACGCTGCCTACAAGCCCGGACGAGTCCTGAAGGAGCTGCAGGAGATGGAGAATCACAGCTGGGACTGTCAGGAGGAGACCCTCAAAGCCAAGTGAGCAGCTCAGTTTGTGCACAAGCACAAAACATAGGATTAAATCTGATATAAGCAGACCAAATGAGTTCATGACCAACTATGCAAAAAAGAACGTTACAAAACAGACAGTAAAAAAAAGTTGGTTATCCAGCATTTTCAAACTTAGCCCAAATGTTTTTTCCTTCAATTTTATTTTTTTTTTTTTTCTTATCAGTTAACTTTGGTTTATTATAAATCAATATTTGTCACTTCTTCACCTCTTCTTCTTTATCTTTATCACTGTCAAGCAGATTACGTATAGTTATAACTTGTATTGTTCTCATAAGAATTGCTGTTATCATGGGCATAACAATACCACATTGTTTTTCAGATACAAAGGAAAAACGTATCGCTCCACTATCCAGATTGTTCGAATTGCAGACCAAATCCCTGACTTTTGTCGAAAAGTTTGTCTGAAGCTTCAGTGTTGTCCTAACCTCTTCAGCCCGCTCCTCGTTACTGATAAGTGTCCAGAGAACTGCTCACTACAGACTAAAACCAAATTCAGTGAGTGTGTATGTAATTAAGCACATCTTTTCCAAAGCCACAGTTATGAAGAAACCCAAATTAAAGCATGCACAACTTTTTAGTGTATAATTGACTTAAGTGTTGTTTTGGGTGTAAGATTTTCAACATGTGCACTGTGTTGTCAGCTTACTACTATGGGAAGAAAAGAAAACTGTCCAAGCCTGTGGGAGGAGAGGACACCGAGGTCGATCAGGCCAAACCAGCGCGACGAAGGAAGAAGAGAAAAGCCATCTTTGTGCAGAAGAAACGTCGCTCCTCCACTGTGGACTACACTTATGCAGGCTCACCACAGGTTTGGACACTTTTCATTTGTGCCTTATTGTATGTAATGATTTTTATAAGCACAAACTAAGTGAACAAAATGGTCAGTGCTTTCTGCTGCATGTTATCTTATCGTATCTTATTTGACAGTGGTAGTAGTAAAATGAGCATTAAATTCACTCATTTTTAGCCCAACTGTTGATCAACCTGCCTTGGGACTACAGGTGGAAATTTGCTCTTGAGCTATAACCTGACTAGGAAGGTTAATGTTGTACTCTGTCTCGTTTTCAATAAATAAATAAACAAGACAAAACACATTTAATTATACCTAGTGCTCATAAATATCGTAAAATGTTTTCGTAAACAGACCAAAAGTGTGTTATGATCGTAACAACAGATTACAGAAAGCATTGTGTTAAACAGGGCAGTCATGACGCTGGGATTCTGTTATGACTTTTGTTTGTGGGGAAATACTTCATAAGCTGCTGGTTTGCAAGCCAGAACAAAACCACACCAAACAGTAATGTTTTTGTACTCGCATCTCTATATTAGGTAAATGAAATTTTCGAAGCAACCTAATCTGGATTTTGGGTTCTATAGAATGCATATCTCTTTTTTTTTTCCATCATCTAAAAAAAACTTATCACGCTACTGGATATGTTAAAAAATTGAACCTTCTTATTTAGAGCCAAATCAGCCATTCAATGATGAATCAGACATATTATTATAGGTCGCTAAAACAAGGTTTTGATAAAATTACCTTCAGTTTTTGCTGAAGAAGTGTCAAAATCTGCCCAAAGTCATTCAAACCTTAAGCTAAATTGCTCTGTGTAATTACTAAAGAAAATGTATGCAGAAATTAGAATCTGTTTTTATGATTTTAGTCAGGGGTTTTAGGGAAAATAGGTCAGACTGTTAAGGGTTTAAAGGTGGGAATTATGACTTACTTACTTAGGCCTACTTATTTTTGTGTTTGTCATTTAATTACCTGTAAATCTGTTTTTGGCCTGATAATATGTTTGTTCTTCAGGACAGTGACGAGGGAGATGAAGATGAAGATTTTACTCTACATTCGGGCAGTGAAGGCACCAGCTCAGAGCCCCGCGATGACTCATCTGTTGCTGAGGTGAGCAGCACTCGTCCTCGTCGGGCTGTGACTCTCCGAAAAGCCGCAAACTCAGGACACAGCAGCCACGAGTCCACAGACAGAGGCCTGAGGAGGTCCACCCGCTCACTATCTGCATGCAGCCAGAACAAGTATGAGCCCCCGAAAGAACAGGATGTACAGGTCAGACATTTATTCATTTATTAGTATTATTTTTTTATGTATTTATTTATTTAGGAAAACACATAAAAAGACACCAAAAAGAAACTATGAAAGGTTATATACTTAGTGGTGACTTTCAACATTGGCAAAAACTTAGGTTAAATATACAGAACAATTTAATTGACTTGAGAGCTGTCCACATACACTAAAGTCCTTGGTTACTTAAAATAATAACATTATAATATTCTGAGCCTCCTAATTATTCACTACAATGAGTTCTGAATCAGTTTTCACAACTTTCCGGGGTCCACACATGCCTTGCACTCATGGTAAAGCTAACTATGCTAACAACAGCAAGAAGCATACAAATAAAAAAAAATAGCTCTATCATTAAACATAAATGGAACGCAGGGAAAATAATTTTGTAAATGCTTTGACAATGTTTCCACATTAAAGTGTTGTGTAGGTTATATTTTAAATTGACGTAGTTTGGCCATATTTGTGACATTCATACCAGTTTTTGATAAATATGTCAATTTTCAAGTTGTTTTATAAATATTTGTTTGTTATTTGTGTCCAGTCACAGTAGACAGGTGGTTAATTCTCAGTCATCCATCAAATTCAGTCATTTCAAATAGCAAGTGGTGTGTTGTTTTTTTTTGTTTGTTTGTTTGTTTGTTTTTATTATTATTATTATTGTCGTCAAATGAAGATATGTGGTTCATAGTTGCGAAGAAGAAATTATTGTCTTCTTTATGTTCATAAGTCATTATTGAAGGCCCTTTAAAGAAAAAAAATTTAAAATAAAATTGTTCTTTGAGACTAATCAATATGAGGGAATGGAGCTCCACAGTAACTGCCCACCACTTGGTTCCAGAAGTATATTTTCTATTATTTATTTATCAACAGTGGAAGATTCCCTTGATTCCGGAAGCTGAATGACAAAAATATATCACGGGCTAGCCAGCTATGTGCTAACTCAGATCCACAGCGCGGTTCTTTTCAGTCTAAGATGCACATTTATAACTTAAAATTTGGTAAAATGTCTTAATACCTTGGTAGTTTATAAAGATGCAGACATCAATTTTAAACAAAAAGGTTGGTCTTATGCTCATGACTCACCACAGAGCTGATTAGCCCCATGGACATTTTCAAACTTTTAATATATATTTTTTTCCCCTAAACTTATGGCCATTTAACATGGGAGCCTGAGATTGTTGAACCAGGAAGGGGTTGTCACTGTTGAGTTCCATTCATTCTCAAAATAAATTACTGGCATTTGAAAGCTTGCTCAGTGCTAATCACATAGTAAGTTAAGAGTGTAAGGCAGATAATTTTATGTAAAATCTGTTTTTGTGTTAGGTTACTGTCAATAAATAAAATAAAAAAAACATTCTGAAACAACAACAAACTTTAACGGTTGACCTTTATTATGAGGTGATTACAGGGGCCATATCCGATTATTTTTTGTATTTTTATTTATTTTTTTATTTTTTTTTCAATAAAGTTAACTCAAAATCAGATTCCCCCTTGCACAAATGTCTTGTTAATGTATCTGTTTAGGTGGAAATTAGCTTGCAATGTCCCAACTACACCTAACAATGTCCCGTTTGTTCACTCATCGCTGCTAAGTTTGTCTGTTGTTGTTTTTGTTGTTAGTATTGTGGCTAACTACTACTGTTGGCATACTGGCACGTCTCGCTCCTAACATCTGTGAAAAAAGCTTAAAACACATCATGCTGAACACTTCGGAGGCTCAGAATGTATTAGTGAGAGAAACAAGTGGACTTATGTAGGACGTTTAAATAATTAAATCTTTGTTTACATTTTTAAGGTAGCAAAAATCAGGTGTAGTCCCTTTAATTGTCTGCGAATTCATTGAGTATGTTTGTTGTGCTGTTTGCTTACAGATGGAGGAAGATGAAAGTCAGCTGGTTCTTGACAGAAACCCTTTGGAGTGGACAGTGGATGAAGTGGTTCAGTTCATTAACTCCACAGACTGCGCATCTCTGGCTAATATCTTTCAGGAGCAGGTGCGCAAAAAACGGTGTATCAAAATTACAACATTTGTATTAAAAATAATAATATGTCTTTGTGCAGGACATTGATGGTCAGGCTCTTCTCCTGCTGACGCTGCCCACAGTTCAAGAGTGCATGGATCTGAAGCTCGGGCCTGCCATCAAACTGTGTCACCACATCGAGCGTGTTAAAGTTGCCTTCTACAGGCAGTATGCTAACTAAGCTACAACGTTGTCTTGCACAAAACGATGCATTTATACTTCCTGTTTGGAAAAAAAAACTAAATATCTGGAGTTTAGAAGTAATTCTAACAGATAAATGTGACAAAATCAATTATTGTGTGACTTTTTTCTTTCCTGCTAAAGTTGAAGAGCAAGTATGTGAAAGGTGTGCTACAGAGAAGTACAACTTTGTAATTCGTCTTGAGAAACATATGACCCACATCATAAGATACTTTCTGTTTTTTTATTTGTAAACAGAAAAGTGTTGTCTTACAATATTCCCTTTTGTGTGACGTAATTGGTCCTGAAATTTAGAATTTATTTATCAAACCAAATTTTAATATATTTGGATATTTATTATTATCCTAACTTATACAAAGTACTCAAGAACTGACCTTTAAGTTAACAGTTAAGTTGTTAAGTCAACAGCTTCTATGTAGATTATTTTTCAAACTTTGAAAGAAAAGGTTTCAATAATCCAAGGCAGGGAAATTGCACTTTGTGCTCTTGTCTGTGTTGTAACCACAGGAATCAATTGTGTAAGCTATTTTGTGTCCATCTATGCAAATGTGTGGAGATATTTTTGATAAGAAAAATAAATTTATATTAATTTTTATGTGTTTGTCCTGTTGTTTAACCTTTAGTCAACAGTTATTAAATGCCTATAATGCCATTGTTAGTCAGTTGTTATCAGTTAGCCTGAGGCTCCTCTTTCCTTCATTATCATTTACAAAGACACCGGAATGACTGGTTTCACATCACGGAGAAGCAAACACACGTCTTTAAGCCTGAGTACTAATAGCACGCATGTTAAGTAAAGCACAAGGTTGCATTGTAGAACGTGATTATGTTATAAGCCCAGATGGTGGGCAAGAGCCAGTTTTACCTTTTCATAACATTGCACTTTGTCATTAAATATCTGAAAAGTCATTTCATGAAATGAAACTTATCAACTTTTAGTGTAACAAAATAAGTATCATTTCATTTTCATCTACTATTGGCCCATAAAATGTGATGTCACGTGAACAAAACCGATTAAAAATCCTAATTCTTATGATATGTTCCTATCACTTTGATCTGTTTCTGCATCTATCTCCATTTGATTTGAATAAATGTATAAATCATGTCAAATTTTCACTACTAATAGTTGCTGTAGCGATACATACTTGGTGTCGTTGTTTATGTATAGGCCTACTGTATTTCTGTAGTAGACTCTCACAATGTATCCAGTTGAAAATAAAAGAGTAGGTTTTAGTTCTTTGTTACTGGCGTATCAAGTAAAAGAACTGGAGAAACATGGTCCCAACTTTTTCCGACAGGACATGTTTTTTCATTTTTGCTCAATTTGAACACTGTAAGAGCCTGTTCATTTGTTGTATGGTGCTGTGTGAGCCCCAACTTGTCCCCGCACTGACAGATGTGACACTGGGCCAGTATTGACAGGGCATCTGATCCATTGTCAGTCTTGTTGTCGGTTTCACTCTGATCAGAGATGCTGTTTGTCTTTGTTAAGGCACCAATCCATCAAGTTAACGAAAGAGCTGATATCTCTGCTCCTGGGCCAATGCATCACACGTGTGCAGAGCTGTCGGCCTGTAGTTTGGCACTGGATCAATCCAACCCACGATGGATTTCTATTTTAACCAGTTGTGCAGACAGACACAATTGTGATCCTGATTATTTGTAATGACTTATTCATGTACATTTTTGTGTAGTGATACATTAGTAGCCCAGTCTAGTAGTTTTGATGTATTATAGGCTATCTGGATCATTTTTGATATATTTTATAACAATATTAGATGATATTTTATCAATCCAACAAAAACAAAAGTATTAAAACGTGTAACATTATATGTCCACATGGTGAGCAAAAGTCAGTTGCCTATGACATTGTAATTTCCAACATTTTCGATTGGGTGGTATTTCCAGTGACTATACCTACTAACTTTTTGTATTACGTCAAAATTAGTTGCTTGATCCCCATCTGTATAAAATATTTTTGACCTATTATGTTGTGATGTCATGTGATTGCAATCTCTTGCCGGACAAATGTGAAATGTTTGCAAAATTAAAAACTAAATTGCAAATATTTTACATTCATGCTCTTAGATGAGTTTACACTATATATATATATATATATATATATATATTATATATATATATATTATATATATTATATATATATATATATATATATATATATATATATATTATATTTATTTATTTATTTATTTATTTATTTATTTTTTTTTACTTTTTATTTTTAATCAACTTGTTTTGTTGCCTTTTTTTTTTTAAATAAATGTTCTACTCTATATTAAATTTTTGGATATGTTGAAGACGACATTCACAACATTATCTAGTTGTGTATATTGCTCACCTCTATGTATTTTAGTCGTAGTTGCAGTAGTAGTGGTAATAGTGGTGATAGTAGTATAGTAGTAGTAGTAAAAATACAGTACATTGGCTAATTTGCAAGTAGCCTATAGTATGCATGACTACTTGGATGCTCGAAACAAAGGCACTAGATCAACATTCACTGCAAGGTTAACTGCAATTTATGTAATGTTTATATCTGACCCTGACGTGTGCCCCGGCAGGATTAAGGCGACTGAAGGTGTATAATGAACCTGACTCTCTGCTCTTGTTCACAAAGCGATACTTACAGTGAGCTGCACAGCTGAAATGTAGGTCACAGCTGTAGCTATTCACTATGAGCTGTATGAAGACTCTCAGATGAGCAGAAGTACAGGTTACAATTCTCTTCAACAAAGCTTATATTTTCATATTTTGTCTTGTCCTGCTGCTCTGCGGCGAGACACAAGTGAGACTTGTTGCAGTTCCTTGTGAAGTTTTTTTCTGAGTAAAAATAAAGGTGTGAGGGAAGACAGCAAGTCCCTTATTGTTAAAAGAGGAAGAATTATCCTCACTGGTGTTTTATTATGTCGTTTACCACACTGTATAAAAAGATTAATTGGAAGTAACAAGCTAACTAGTAACAGACTTTTTATGCTCGTATTTTTACAATGAATGCCACAATGATTTTTTTTTTTTTTTAAGACTGGACAAAATTTAGGTATGAGGCACACAATTTTAGGGTTGAGTTCATTAAAGAAATTCTTAGTCACCAAAAAGGGACGTAGCAAAAGCTCTAAAGCTAAAAAGTACATTTTGATCTAACCATTTATTTAATGCAAACTCTGCTAAAAAAAAAAAAAAAAAAAAAAAACTAAAAATACAAAGGATTTCATGCAAAAGCAACTAATTCTACAGATAATGAAACACTTTGTATATCTAAAGGCAGATTACCAGATTTTGATTTTAAATATTCAGCTAATTTACTCCTTTTAGTTGCTGTTCAATCTAAATTCTTATAATCTAAATGAGTGGTCCCCAACCTTTTTTCTTGCAAGGACCGGCAAAGTCACAATTTTCATTTCTGGGGACCGGTTGAGGTTGGGTAGCGCCAATAACAACAACGCAAAATGTATACAACCGATTATTGTGCATATTTTTAACTCTTATTGCTTTAATTTGCAGTTTATTTGGTTAAATGGCACAATATTTTCTTTGTAAAGCACAAGGAAGTAGTGATAAACTATCAAATAAAAAATAAAATACATCTTAAAAGATCCTCTGGGGCCCGGTAGCAGATGGATCGTGGACCGGTTTTGGGCCCCGGACCGGTGGTTGGGGACCCCTGATCTAAATGAAAGATTTAGTCAAGTAATACACATTTTTGTCAACTAAGACTTCATCGACTGATTCAATTACTAAAATACTACAGGCTACTAATTAAATCAAATATTTATTGTAGTTGAAATTCATGTACATTAAATCTAATTGGAGATTTTTTGTTCAATAATCTATAGTCAAGTGTCAGTTTACAAAATAACATGGTGTTGTAATGGACCGCCTCTGGGATTGTCTCCATCTGTCACACATCCTCTTCAATACGCCAGGCCCATTCCAAACACGCATCTGATACTGTATCATCTCTGTGCTCCTTCATCTCTGTTTCAAATGGTAATGCATTCGATGATTTTATCGAAAGCTTTGAAAGATATGCAAAGAGATAAGATGTGTGCTTTGGACGGAGAACTGGACTCTTTTGAAGTAAAATGAAGGGACGTGAATGTAGTTGGTTGGTGGTTTAAAAGGAAAATATTTAGCAGTCGCTACTCAAAATTCTCCTCTTCTGAGTTTGATAGACTTCATCTGCCACCGACTGTGCAGCAATTTGCATGGTGATTGAGCTATTGATAGATTAAAAGGGCAGATCTTTTGTATGCCATATGTATGAACAACTTTCCCCCATTTTAAGAAGCTTGGTAAAATCATAATCTTTGTGTGTTCTTTAACATGAAAAAATCTAGTCAACAAACATTATAAATATTTAGCATAGTTTTTTATGTCAGATGTAGTGTTAATAGAGTTTGGACTAAAGTGTTTGTAATTTAAAAAAGACTTCCTGAAAGCTACCGCTTGGTGCAGGTGTAAATATATACTGGGAATGTACTACTATGTTGGAATTCTTGCTTCTTAGTCAATCCAGAGCAATAATTAAGAGTCTACTTTAGTCTTTATAAAACAATTGTTGGTTTCTCAAACTCCTCATGTTTATTTAATTATGCTAGATGCTTGTATGTCCTGAAAACACCTTGGCCATTGTTAAACTAAATAAAGTAAATGTGATTCTGTGCATACCAGTGATGAGTAGTGAAGGTCTGTTATAATTTGCATTAGTTTCCTTTGTTACTATTATTTTTCCAGTTGTAATAAATGTGTACTAAATAGGTGGCTACAGTAATCTATGTGCTGGTATGCATTATGACTGTGGAAAAAGGGCGAGAGTGTGCATGTGTGGAGAAGAGGAGGAGAGAGATGGGAGGGGGGAGTGGGATGAGGGGGGTCAGGCAGCAGCTGGTTGGCTGCTGGGCTGGTTTCCATGGAAACGTGTGTAAAAAGAGTACAAGCTCCATCCCTGAGTCCCGTATCGATGCTCGGTACAAAAGAATACCTTTTCATAATCACATAGCCTCCACTGAGCTGTGCGTTTGTGGCTTTATGTCTCAGTCTTTTGACTTAAAGATAACTGCAGTAAAACTGGCTTAAAACATTGCTTTGTGGATTTGAAAACATACAGTGTGAATACATAGAGTTGGTTCATAGTGAAATGTGATACCCTATACCATTGTGAGACTGTCTCGGAAAATATATATATATTCAAATAGATATGTTTGAATCTTGTTTAGACATCATCATGGTTTTCCTCTTTTATCTTTACAGATGAGAAACATATTAGGTATCAATAAACAATAATGTTTGTGTGTTTCAGTGAAACTTTCAAGTGAAAGATATTTAGACATGTAAAAACACTTATACAAAACAAACAGGCATCATCAGAAAAATAAGGAATTACAAAAATATAAGAATAAGAAAAACAAGATAAGTTGGATAGTTAAACACAACCATAGTTTATTGGCTACAAGTGTGTGTAAAAACAAGCATTTTAATAAATAGCAAAAACGTTTAGGATTATGTTTTTGAATCATGTCATTTTAACTTTACCATTAGGTCTTCACTTGGTGGCTAGACTAGCCAAATTTTTTAACTCAAGTGAGAGTAAAAATACTTCAAAATCATTGTACACAAGTAAAAGTAAACCGTAGTGGCTCAAGAATTCAGGTAAGGGTAAATAAATGATATTTAAATGTGCAGTGTGTAAACTACAAAAGTAAACTACATAATTCATTACTGGGAGCAACAGCACAGATTATTTGTTTAGTGTTCCAAAAAGATCTAAATGACAAAAAGTGTATTTTTGGTTAAAAAAAAAATATGAACCTTTCAGTAAGCCTTTGCAGTTGGTCTAAATAAAACAGCAAATGTTTAAAACTCGCAAATGTCTTTTAAAATGATAAACTGCAAAATGAGAAAGCAGGGCAAAAAACACTTCAAATAACTCCATATATCAACATTTTTAAGTAGTGAGTAAAAGTATTGCACTCCAAAAAGCAGAGGGGAAAAAGGACTTAAGTTCACTACTCAATTAAACGTACAGTTACTTGAGTTAAAAAAAAAAAGTACTGCTGAAACTTGTTTACGAGGGTAAAAGTACAAAAGTGCTAGTAAAAGTAAAAGTACAGTAAATTTACTCATAAATCATAATGTTGGTGCACAGTGTGTGAGGTGGACTTTTAGTGAAACTTTTATAATTGATTTTTATCATATGATACACAATTGTTAGACATGATATTGCTATCTTGAAAAAGTCCTTACATGCCGTAACCTGTTATAAAATGTTGGGAGTAGAAAGTATTTAGGCTATTTCTTGCCAAATGTTAGAAGCAAATAAGTAAAAAAGAAACAGATTTTTTTTTTTACAGAAAAAACGACAGAACTTAGCTACTTGCCATCTCTGCCAAAAGTAACTCAAGTAAATGTAACTGAGTGAATGTAACTGAGTACTACCTCCATCTCTGCCAAAGTAACTCAAGTAAATGTAACTGAGTGAATGTAACTGAGTACTACCTCCATCCTGCCAAAGTAATAAGTAAATGTAACTGAGTGAATGTAACTGAGTACCACCTCCACCTCTGGTTCTGTGACAGAACTGCTGCACAATGACCCTTCAAGTAACTACTGTCTCCTCCTGGTGGACGAATAAGTTATTACAATGTTATATTTCAATGTTTTCTGACCATTTCCATTATTATTTGAACGTTTAACATATTAGTATTTACTAATGGTTTGGCTAAAGTACTGAAGTTCACTTCTCACTAGTATAAAAGTAAAAAGTACACTCACACTGCCAAAAGTATCGAGTGTTGTTTATACTACTAGAATTCAGAATATTCATCTTATTTTTAGTTGTTTTAGACCACTATTTCTCAAATTTGGCAGTATATTTCACTTGTTTCAAAACACTATTTACAAGAAATTTGAGCTGGAATCATATCTCTCAATTATAAGAGGGGAAAGGGCTATAGATATTTATTGGAAAAATTTAAGAAGTAAAAGTAAAAAGCCATTCGATTTTTTTTATATAGTCAAGTAAAGTACAGATACTTAAAAAAACAACAACTGAAGAACAGTAGGCCTACTTGAGTAACTTTGCTACTTGCCACCTCTGATGACAAAAACTAAAGTAAAATATGATCTAGTGGCACAAAATGATGGTCCTAAAGTGTGAGAAATGTGCCTTTTTGTTTATAAACGACCATTTTCTTCTTTGTAGTAAACGTGCTTGTTACTTTCCTGTCTCTGTGTCAATCAGAAAGTTTCGATTGTACGTGGGAGTGATGCATTCACGGCTTCATGGTAAATTAAGATACTACTGTTGACAGTCACTCTACATGTAAAATTATGATAATATTATTATAGAATTTACTTGTTCAATTTACTTGAAAAATAATCAAGTCAAAAGTAACATTTATCAACATGTTAGACCAAACAAATTTATATTTTGTTCATTGTTTCATAGTTAAACCCAGTCTCGATGTAATAATGAAGTGGAGTTTTCCGACCGACTGTGAATGCCCCTCAGGTCCGGGTTAAATGCAGTTTTTACAGTCAGCCTCAGTTTAGTGTTTGGATGGATCGCGTGAAGAGTTTTACTGTGGGCTGCCCCAGGTAAGAATGACTGTTCTTCTCATCTTACAAATGTCAGAAATAAATATGCATATTTAGTGAATATTGTGAGAGTGTTCCTACAGCTAAAAGTAAAATGTGTCACACGTTTTCAAGTAAGCCTCTCACTTTGGTACATGAAGTTCATTGTATGCTTTGGAAATTTTCACATTAGACCCAGTTATGACATTAACCATTAAACACGTTAATTTGAGTTTGTATAATGTGTTGTTGTTATTTATCTTGTTGTAATAGTTGATTGTAGTGCAGCCAACACTACAATAATCTCCTTAAGTGTTTTTATAAATTATTATTATTATGATTAAACATGTATGTAAAGTGCAACACAGGCTATAGTAGCCTAATTGAAAATAAAGCACAAAGGCCTTTTCCATCACTTCTAAACACAAGATGAATTATGGTGCAGAAGTTAAAACATATCAGCTGTTGCTGTTGCTGACTGTTTTAACATGAGCAGTACAAAACAATAGCTTGAATTTCCTTGTTGAAAAAAGTTGCTTAAAGAGAGTTGTAGCTCTTCAAAATGCACCTACAGTCAAAGGTATGTCAATAACAACAAAGACCTCTCTCCACTCCACACTGGGGGACTTCAGAAACACCTCTTCATACAAAAAGGTCAGGTGGGCGTCTCTCAAAGGTCTCTCAGAGGTCTGAATCTGATAGTTCCTACTTGATCTTGTGTTTGTGGGAGTGGGTGGAAAGGTAGGTGTGGTATTTAAGCACCCTCGGGTGCCCGCCTGCTGCACCAAAGAAAATCCCACCTCAGATGGCAGCATGAGGTCTCGGCTCATAAAAACATAAAAGCATGTTTGCCTTTTCTGATCGACTTAAGCTTTGGGAGCTTAGTGTAGATCTAAAGTACCTGCTTGTTTTCAATTTTCAAGTTTAGCTCACAAAAAAGCAACTATTGCGTGGAAAGATTCTACACCAACTGCTGTGAAAATCTGCCCTCACAACGTGGCGCTCAAGAATCTCAACTCTGTACTTGTAAAGTTTGACAATCTAGACCACAATGACCCTTGTGTTGGCCTAATCCACTTATGTTCAGTACTGCTGCACAAAGGAAAGTTGGCAATAGACTCTGTGGACTCAGAGTTTTGTGGGCGGCAGTGGAAACCTGAGGAGTTGGTTGATCGATTAAATGTACTGTGCCTTTGAGCAAGACACTCAACTGTCTTTTGCAATTTTACCATTAGCTGAAAACTAGGCAGTATCTTGAATCATGCATTTTCTAGGATTTTCTTTTCCCTTTTGTTTGTTTTCACAATTATATTCTTGCTTTTTTTTCTTTTTTAATGCCACCTGTGTCAGAAACTTGGCTCAGCTAAAGACAGGAAATGTGGTTACAGCGTCAAAGCTTGGTATGAAGATGTTCTGTCATTCTGCAAACAGCTTGCAATTGGTTTGAAGTGCATTAGGAATTACAAAATTTAGGTCTAGAAATTTTTTTTTTTTTTTTCAAATTGATATATATAAAAAAGGAAAGATTCGTTAAAAAATTAGAGAAGTGGTAGTAAAAGGCCTTATTTAAATGGTTAACATGTTTTAGCCATTAAAAAATTATAATAATACTAATTGTTATTCTTGGATTGTGTAAGAAGAAAAAGTTAAGATGAAAATGTATACCGTAATTACATCCATTTGTTTCATGAACAACTGATTGAATGATTGCTTGAAACTATTTGTGTACCAGTAAAGTATAGTCAAAGGGAAGTATAGAGTTTTTATGTTTTGTGAATCACTTAGATGAGTGGCATTGTTCCAGGTTATATGGGGAACCAGTGGCCATAGGATTATCAGAACAAACTCTTATCTAATATTTTTTTACACACAGAAGAGTTTCAGTAATTGATGGTAAAACAAATTCAACTCATTGCTTCATTGAGAGAAATTACATCTTTATTACTATATGAATAAATGAACAAATGAATGTTTATTTGACAAGCAAACAGACTCATTTACATCTAGAGCTAAAAATGAATATACAGAATCACTTTATTTTTATCAAATAATTCATTTACTGTGATTGTTTTCTTTGAGATAAATCAGAGCTTTAGGGGTAAAGCCACATCACCACTGCGGATCCAGCCTCTTGCGGTCAACTATTACTGATCAAAGTTTAGTATTTCAGCTCTAAGAATAGATGCCCACCGCCACATTCAGGCTGACATGTGCGCACGCTGGAGGGAGAGGGCGTTTCAAATATCACACCGACCGACACAGAGTCACTGCAGTGCACAGGCTTTAGACAAGCTGTTGTTTTAAAAGAAGGCTAAGAACCAATGCTTAGGTGCTTATAGGACAGCTGCAGTGGACAAGTGCTAGAGGCATGGCTACTGGTGTTCTGCTTGTGGTGAGTTGGACTTGTAATGGTTTTTCTGTGAAGCAAATCTTTGAGGAGTCTCATTTGCACAAGGTGGTAGTTATTTACTTTTAGGAGCAGCTTGACAGAAGAAATTAAGACATTCTGTGTCTCTGTGTGCCAGGACTGACTATAGCCTTGTACTTGTATCAACTTAAAGTAAATTAACCAAGGAATACACTTAAATCTTGATTCTGTAGCACAATAATGGTAAAATTAAATTATTAAGTCAAGGTTTTAGACAAGTGAATGACAATGAATGTTTATCACGGACTGTAACTGTACTTTCTTGGAGGTCTTAAAGCAGTTCTGATAGGTTACTATAAAACTGTTTGATGAAAGGTCACGTTAGTCTATTTTTAGTATCAATACTTTCACAAATAAGAATCTAGAATTCATTACTTCATTAAGTTTTGGACAGAACATTTTTCTGTGAAATTCTGTTTTCACAGAAAATTCCTTGTCTCTCTCTTTTATGTTCATAAAATCATTACTAAAAACTTTTTTTGTCAAAACAAATTAAAAATCGAGATTGATCAATATGAGAAAAAGCTTGCCATTATTATAAACTAATTTGCTTTTATTGACATAAGCAGTTGCCTTATTATAAGTGGAATCACAGTATAAAGAAAATCATTTGTTATTTTTGCAACAACAAAATTTAGCACAAACTTATTAAATTATTATTGGTGAAATATGTGAACAGTTTGATGATGATGATGATGATATATGATGTCTTGCTTTGCTCTTGACTATTACTCATTTCGTGTTTTCCCTTCTTTGTCTGTTACGGCAGGTTATGTGAAGAGTCAGATCTGCCCCAGGACTTGACATCAGTATTTTCTTCTAGAAGCAAAAAAGTCACTGAGAAAAATAAGGATTATCTCTGAGATCTGACTGCTTTCAAAAGCTCCTCTTTGTTTAACTGTGGAAATATGTCACCTTTTTTGAGGATTGGATTTTCAAGCTTTGAGATTGACCCAGGTTTGGCCTACCATGAGGAAGTGCTCAACCCCTACTGTGCAGTTTATATGAAGGAGCCCATTGACACAGGTAAGAGCTTTTGCTGTTGTTGTTAAGCATAGCACATTTTAGAACCTAATGCTATACTTGTTAAGAAATCATTATTTGTATAATAAACGCAGTTAATGGTTTGGGCACAGTTCTTCATCAGAAATTATGATTTTAAAATAAATTCTCGCCTTGTTTGACTTTAAAGGTGCACTGTGATTAAAAATAAACTTGAATAAAAGCATGTTTTTGAAATTTAATTGTCTTTGGGTCACTAAATAAACATTATTAATCTGTGTTGAAAGCTTGTTTCCTTGGAAAAGATGTTTCTTTAGCGACTGTAGATATTTTCACATTATGGCAAACACACAGTTATCACTATTAAAGTTACACAGTGCACCTTTAATGTGCACTTTTAATATTGGGATGTTTTTTGTTGTTGGTGGCAAAAGGCAAGACAAGGCAAGTTTATTTTTAAAGCACAGGTTATACAAAAAGCTATTCAAAGTGCTTTACAAAGCAGGAAAAATACCACAAGCACAAAACAACATTATTAAAATCTAAATATTCATTATACAATTTACTTATTGACAACTTTCCTTCAGTCTTATGCACAGACAAACAGAAATGATTTGAGCCTTGAACTGATCTGATTGTTAGTGTAGAGACCTGTCTTACATCTTCAGGAAGAATGTTCTACAGCTGCAGAAAACTGAAACACTGATTGAAAAATGTTTGACGTGAGTGTGGAAATAAACCTCTGACTAAACCGAATGTGACATTTCTCCTCATTTATGATGTCATCTTCAGTGTGTATTTTTAGAAGATTTACTAGAAGACCAGAGGCCCATGTTGTAATTTACTCCGTCATTTGTAAATTATTAGAGAAGTGAATACTATTATCAAAGTAAAATGTGTTGGCAGTTCAAATGTAATATAAGTGACATTTTCATTAGTTTGATTTGTACTGCATTATGCCAGGGCAAAGTGGAAACCTCATTGTGTTGAGGAGGCTGATACTGTATGTCACTCAGACAGTTATTTTAGTCGTGCATCCTTTTCTCTTTAACCACTGGAGATATAGGGCTAAAAACAGAAGACAGGAAGGAGGACGTTCATGATGTTTCTTTTCCTCTTTTGTAAAGCCACATGCGTAGTAACCTAATCCAGAGAGCATCACTGTGCTATTTAACTTGTTCCTGAAAAACTGATAACAAATTCTGTGTTTGATCACCCAGTCACCTCCCTAATTTGCACATTTTCTTCACATACAAGGGTAGGGCAAGTATCAAACTTAATAATATTACTTCTGTGAATTATTCTGTGGAACATTAATGCTACAAGATGATACAAGATACCAAGACAAGATATTATTTGAATATTTATATATTTTGGATATATAAACATTTTGGTTTCATTTTTTTTCCTTATTTTGAAATACAAAAATATTTGCTTTAATTCTGTCATCTAATGAAATGGTTCTCAATCCTTTTCAGTTGTGACCCCCTAAATAACAACCGTAGTCATTCGTGACCCACAAACACAAAATGTAGGCTACCTGCAAAGTGACAAAGTAGTTTTTAGTTTCATTTTTGATTTTAATTTGAAGACATAAACCTAGATAAATTTATCTTGTATTTGAAGCTGCAAAACCTTGTTTAAGAATGTTAAATTTTTCACATGACCACAGGTTGAGAACCACAGATCTAATGTAACCTAACCTATTATTGTTGCAAAATCCTTGATGGCTGGGTCTATTTATTAGAGACATTACCAGCCAATCCACTTAAAAAACGTATGATTAAGAGCCGAGTTAAGGCTTTGAAGGAAGAAATTTGACCTTGTGGCACAGTAGCAGAGCAGATTGCGCTCTTGCCTCACAGCAAAAAGGTTGCAGGTTCGACTCCTCTCCAAGCACTCCAGTTTCCCCACCAACCAATAACAATCAGGTTAGGGAACACTTGGTGGTGGTCAGAGGTTGAGGTGCCAGGTGTTTAAGCGAATCATTTCTGTTGAGCTGCTCTAGGGCAGCTTACCATCACTGAGTGAAGAGGGTTGCTGTAAAGTACTTTGTGACTCTGTGTCTGTGAAAAGTGCAATACAAAAAGTATGCTTACTTACTTACTTGTTTTGTGTAAAAATCCCATTGTCTTTTTCTTTGTTTTGTTTGTTTATTTAATTTATTTATTTATTCATTTATTTATTTATTTATTTATTTACACATATTTGAGGGAAATATGTAACTATCAACACAAGTATTCAGTCTTAGTAACACATTTAGAAATTATTTTCATCTTCAACCTTGTTTGCTTTACCCTTTTTAAGGATGTGGTTTGAAAACACTGCTTGTTTCTAAAGGTGAGATGTGCAAAGTACATCAGAAACGATAGATTTCACAGAAGACAAGAACAGTAAAGTCATTATAGATGTCAGTTACTGATCAATGCTTAGCTGTCTTCGTGTGGTGTTGAGTGCACATCAAAATGGTCATAATAAAATGCCTGGTACACAGAGGGTATGCATTGTTTGTGTGTGTTTTGTGGATTTTCAAGGCTTTTTGATCAGCATAGGCAGCAGCTGGTAGGATCTGGTGGAGGAAGTCAAAGGCTTAGTGGCTTTATTGTTGAAGCAGACAGACATGTGGTCGTTATATAAGTCGGTATTAGGGATGTCACAGCAAAGGGAAAAGAGCAGCTGTCATTTATGAGCAAGTTTTAATGTGGCAATATAATGTTCGAGAAATCTGACCTAAATCTCAACAGATGTGAAATGAAAGCATTGCATGTGCCCAACGTCTTGTATAATACACCATTCTCCATATTACTATAGTATACTTCCTATATTTCTACCAAGTGTCGTGTGTATTAAAAGAGCAAGAGTAATCTTCAGCCAGATTAAATTCACTTGCTTTAAGGCAACAGGAAAACCATTGTCCAGAAAATTTTAATCCTAAAAGGAAAATCTATTGTTCATTATAGTACATATTGTTAGAGGTAGGTATAGATAGTATTTTGTTACAATTGTATTTTTGTAGAAATAGTACGTTCCAGAGAACTTTTCTACCACTTTACTTACACTCTCTATCTGAGTGACATTTTGAAATTATACTCTAATTGGGTAAAAAACTTTGGTCGCACTGTGAGTTACTTTAAATGACAAAAATATGTGTTGACTATGAAGTCTATAAGTCTGTAAAAATGTTTCTTGCATTCTTTTAGTATAAGTTTGATTTAAAAGATTAAAAATAATAAAAGTAATAATAATTTAAAAAAAAAGCCACATCACCACATTCACATCCAAGTTACTCCTACATGAGTGCTTGTTTCTCCAATACTTTTGTACTCTCACTTTAGTAATTTCTTGGAAATAGAAAGTAACTTGAGATCACATTTTCTCTACTCATCTCTGCATATTTCTGTGCTGAGGTGAGAACTTATGGAGAAATATTTGATTTTACTGAAGTTGCATAAGTTTCACTTGTTATTTTATTTTGCAGAGAAAGGCCAGGTGTACAAACAGAAAAAGCCCACCATGTATCCTCCCTGGAATACCACTTTTGATGCTCACGTCCATCGTGGGCGGATCATGCACGTCATGGTGAAAGATCGAACAGCAGAGCTCAAGTCTGAGGCCACAGTGGCTCTGGACACTCTGGCTTCACGCTGCAAGAATCAAAACGGCAAACTTGAGACATGGGTTAGTGCACTGCCCCTGTGCTTTATTGCCCTGTATGTGCTACTGTAATGGACATGATTCCAGGACCCAGATGGTGTTTTTGGGGTCAAAAGACCAAGTATATAAGTTACTAATCCTCTTTGGGCCATAAACCATAGCTTCCATTAGTATTACTTTTTATAGATACCATTTTTTCCCATTCTTTCTCTGTTCTATGCAGTGTTTTTCCCAGATTTACCCACTGACTGGTGAAAGTCAAGTCTTATGCCAAATTCACAGAATCATAATACCCTATTTTGAGTCTTTACTTCTGTTTGCCTTGTCACAGTTGGATTTGAAGCCACAGGGCCGGGTGCGCATGGAGGCAAGATACTTTCTGGAAAAAAGTGGTGAGTTTTTCAGTCTCTGTTTCTCTGATCTGTTTATGTTAACGTTTGACAGTCTCTCAAGATGTATTTGTGAAATCTGACTGGAAAAAACAACAGTTTATAATTGCAAACTATGGAGAATGTGAGCACATAACAGGAATGGAAAGTGCTTGCTAAAACACAATTAAAGAAAAATGTTTTAAGCAAATACAGCGTGCATTTAATGTCATGTTAATATTTAATTATCATGTTAATAAGCATTTTAGCTGTGTAAACTGGAAGAGAAATTATTCTGAAGGAGAATTGAAATGTAAATGGTCTCATAAATATTAACAGAAAGTAACCAGTTTTTTTAAGTACATGTAATGTGTCAACCGAAATGAAGGTGTGAAAACTGTAATCACAGTTCACACTTAGACGGAAAAGTTTGGTTCTTCTCATGGAAAGCACACATGACGAAAATCTCTCCTTTTTGCCACAGTGCTTTGTCTGATGGATGATAACAGATTCATTTTGTCCTCTCCCAGACGCTGTTGAAGGAGAAGCTGATGTTGATCGAGAGAGAGAGGGCCTGTTTACGCTTCAACAGAGACGAGGAGCCATTAAACAGGCCAAAATCCACCTGGTCAAATGTCACGAGTTCAGCGCCACCTTCTTCCCTCAGCCCACCTTCTGTTCCGTCTGCAAAGAGTTTGTCTGGTAAGAAATCAAGCTCTACAAACCACAAAACTAGTCATCAATGCATATTTATTTATTTTTCTTTGCACTGCAGGGGTCTCAACAAGCAGGGCTACCAGTGCAGGCGTAAGTGTGAAATGCGGAAATTTGTGTGGGCGGTTTAAATTAAACCTCAAATATCTTTGCTTTACTTTCTAACTAAAACTATTTGTGTCTCTTAGAGTGTAATGCAGCAATCCACAAAAAATGTATTGATAAGGTTATTGCCAAATGCACTGGTTCAGCAATAAATAGTAAAGAAACTATGGTAAGTTTGACATGTTTTACTTTACTTTACTTTACTAAAAAAAATATTGTAATAATAAAAATAAATCTTAAAGTTAATCAAAATTTCAATCAACATTTAAAAAAACAATTATCTCAAGTTGAGCCATTTATAGGTTTATGTATTTACTTTGTTATCATAAATCATAATAGGAAATGATAACAACAGCAACAACAAACAAAACCTTCCCAATATCAGACAAACTAAAAAGCATTTTTGTAAATTGTGGCAAGCGTGGTTAGGGTTTGATGGTATGTGTCTTGTATGATATTATCAGTTTATTTTTACTTTCTGCAGTTTTAAACAAATAGCTTTAATCCACCAAATAAAGTTCAATCCAGAAAATCATGAAACCTTGTCATACACACTCCAAGCAAAGCTATATATATCTAACTTCAGTATATCTATGAACGCAATCAAATCATATGAACATCCACGCAGTGTCTAACACTCAGTTATTTATAACATCGGCAGCTGTAAATGATGGTAATCCGTCTCATGTATCCAGTTCCACTGCACATACTGTATCAATATGGGCCCTTGTAATAGGATTTACGTTGTACTAATTTGTCTATGTCTTTGCAGATTCATAAAGAGCGCTTTAAAATTGACATGCCGCACAGGTTCAAAGTGTACAACTACAAGAGCCCCACCTTCTGTGAGCACTGTGGCACGCTGCTGTGGGGGCTGGCCAGGCAGGGGCTCAAATGTGAGGGTGAGAGGGAACTTTGCCATATACAGCATTTTGAGCAACATGCTCGTGTTTTAAAACAGTGGGGATTTAAAGCTGGGTTACCTCATTTTCACTCAGCTTATTAGTTTACTTCATAGTTCTCCCAAATCCTTGGCACACAGGCGTTCATGTTTGGCTGCAATTACTGTATCCCAGCCATAAGGGTAGAAAACTAAAAATGTGTACTCAAGTGAAAGTACACATGGCTAAAAATGTACCAAAGTTATCCAAAATAGCATGGTAAAAAAAAAATATTTAACATTTTAACATAATCTTAAGACAACTTTATATCAATCTCTTAAGGCAAAACCTTATCAGTTAATCGGCTGAAAGTTTTATTAAGTTGGTTTAAACCACAAGCCACATCAGAGCAGACACACAAATGAGAGTAATGTGTGTTTGTAATAATTATACCAAGAGAAAACATTTAAATCTCAAAAATAGTCATTAGTTTTAGACACTTTTGTAAACAGAGTAAACATAAACAACATGTTTCTGTATACTTTTGCATTTTTTATTTAAATGCATCTCAAAATGTTACCAAGAGGTTTTTATTCATAGTAAATGAGTAAAAACAAAATGTAAAAAAAAGAAAATGATTTTGTGCATTTAAATGTGTTTTCTTTGCAGAGTGCAGTATGAATGTCCATCATAAATGTCAGAATAAAGTAGCCAATCTATGTGGAGTTAACCAAAAACTAATGGCTGAAGCTTTGGCAATCATTGAAACAAAACAGCAGGTAAGATTTAGCTTTAACGTCACTCAACAGTTTCTTTAACGTGAGACATCTCTACACATTTTGTTTTTGTGATGCTCTAGCAAGCTAAGACCTCCAGAGACACCGACATCATCACTCGAGAGGGTCCCATTGGCATCGGTCAGCCAGGAGTGGTGCGAGCTCCATCAGGGATTATTATGGGTTTACCAGCAGTCGCTATTCCAAACAAAGGTAACAAAGAAGCCTGCTACCGGTGCAGTTACTTAGTAGTAGACTACTTGTCCTCATAAGGAAATACGTTTGCCTTGGGTAAAAATAGACAGTCAACAAAACACAAGACCTGGATAACAAACGGTATAAAAAACATCTAACATATAATATAAAAGATGGAAAAATCAGGCTTGACCAGAAACCATGAAGAAAACTATTTCAAATTCAAATACATTAAAATTCAATTTGATTAGTCCATCATCGTCACGTTCAGTCCAGCTGAGTAAATGTTTGAGTAAAGGTTTATTTGGAAGCTTATTTAACTGTCCAATCAAAAAACAGTGGTGGAAAAAGTGTTTCAAATGTGTAACTTTCATAGACTGTATAATCAGTATATACATATAAATGCAACAGTAGCTTTTAAAAACTCGCTTTTATAGACATTTTGAATACTGGTAAAATGTTGAAATCTTGATAAAGATGTGACGGAAAAGATGTCTTAATTTGTCTAGTCACATAAATCAGTATATTGAACTTAAATCTCATAACCTATATAACCTTAAGGCTCTATAACTCCACAGAGTCAACTCAGCAAAAAAGATTAATACTTTTCTTTTTAAAAAATATATTGTAATGAGCATACTGTACAGGAACATTGTGAGCTGACTTTCAAGTTAGTGAAGTAAAAAGTAATCAAAAATGTCCAGTGTATCTTCTTCTTACATTGTATCTTACTTTTAACAGAGCAGCAGGGTGTTTCTTGGGAGGGACCTATTGGAGCTTCAACCACACAAGAGGAACCTGCAGAGCCCCTCTACGCCGTTCCCAGGAAAGATCATGTGACCAAATTTACTGTCGATGACTTTGTCCTTCACAAGATGCTCGGGAAGGGAAGTTTTGGAAAGGTAACGTTTAGCCTTGGTTGGTTCAAATAATTAGCAGAATTGTTTTTCCTTGTGAGCCAAAACAAAGTATATTGAGGGGCAAACCTAATCTTCTTATGCATTTAAGAATTTATTTACAAGAAAGGATGATTAAAGTGTTTTTTATTAACATGTTTTAGAATATACATCGCCCCCATAGGCCACACTTTGGGCACCACTGGTCTAGTCTTTGTCAGCCTCTTACAGCTGCAGTAATTTATCCACATTAAAATATTGTCTGGAAAACCATAAATGAATGATAGTCTAATAAAAGGTAACATCTACAGAGCATGTAAATGTGTTCTTGATGTCTCCAGGTGTTTTTAGCCGAGCTAAAAAAGAGTGGGCAGTTTTTCGCAGTGAAGGCTCTTAAAAAAGATGTGGTGTTAATGGATGACGACGTAGAGTGCACCATGGTGGAGAGGAGGGTCCTTTCTTTAGCTTGGGAAAATCCATTCCTCACACACCTCTACTGCACCTTTCAGACTAAGGTAAAAAAGTGCCTGTAATGAAAATTGCTTTAAAAATTATAATGACACGAACACAGTATTCACAGTAATGTTTATTTGTGTTAATAGGAGAATTTATTTTTTGTTATGGAGTATCTTAACGGAGGAGATCTTATGTTCCACATCCAAAGCTGCCACAAATTTGACTTGTACAGAGCCACGTATGTACAGTATATCAGCTTGTCTAAACAGTTGTTGCATCATGTGTATAATTTGACTTATTTGAGTGTATCTGTGCAGATTTTATGGTGCTGAAATCATCTGCGGACTTCAGTTTCTCCACTCTAAAGGCATTATTTACAGGTACTGGCTCTCCATGAAGCTGTAATTGATACAGAACAGATAGATAATCTAATTTTAACTTATCTGTGCTCCACTCTGCGTAGGGATCTGAAGTTGGATAATGTGCTGCTCGATTCTGAAGGACATATTAAGATAGCAGACTTTGGTATGTGTAAGGAAAACATGCAGGAGGATTCAAGGACGGCTACGTTTTGTGGTACTCCGGACTACATTGCTCCAGAGGTGAACAAATCTACTGCACAATGCACAAGACAACTGCAGAATCCTGATTATTTGCTAGTGTCAAGGTTTTTGTTCATTTAAATGCTGTTTTTGTTTTGAAAAATCCAAGGTAATCAATGTTTTTAGCTAGAATACAGATTAGGGAGGGCCTCCTCCATTACAAACTAAGCAACCGGAAAACTGCAATTTACGCTAAAAATATTTGGTAGCACAATTTTTGCATAAATATTCGAAACCCAAACTTGTCTGTGAATTTTCACCGTGATTGTATCTTTACTGTGTTGGTCAGATCTTGCTGGGTCAGAAGTACAACAGCTCAGTGGACTGGTGGTCGTTTGGGGTGCTCCTGTACGAGATGCTGATCGGCCAGTCTCCGTTTCATGGTCGTGATGAAGAGGAGCTATTTCAGTCCATAAGAACAGATAACCCAGTGTATCCACGCTGGCTCACCAAGGACTCCAAGGACATCCTGGTAAAGGTCAGTGAGGCTGCGTACTAGTGCTGTGAACTGCAAATCCAAAAAGAAGAGCACAGATCTATCATTCTAATTGTGTTGATAATAACATAACTTGAAATTGACTATAGCAGTGCCACTCAAACAAAATATAAATTGTATGGTCTCCCTAAAAAAAGAAGCTCCCTTACATTGTCAGTATAAGGGAGCTGGTCTCTGGCCACTAAAACTTGTTGGATTTTGGCAATTCTTCATCAAAAGCTAAAATAAAAAAAAAATCCAGATGAAGCCCATTTAACAATCCTAAAAATGTTCTAGAAGTTTTGGGGCTTTTTTGTGAGATGTTAAAATCTCAGAACAGTTGATTTGCCTGTAAATAAAAGAGTCACAACTTCTTTTTTTTTTTCTTCTGCCACTGCGACTAGTAGCCAAAAGTGTTGTAAATTCCTAATAGATTTAACATTGTAATATAAGTAATCTAGACACCAGGACAACACAAATTCAGTTTGTAAGTTTGTATTTTGTCTATTTAAAAATGTGTGGTTTATTTTATTATACAGGACGGAAATAAGTGTAATCCTTAAATTCATAATTTTTAGCCTAAAGTTAACATTGTTACACTCTTTTTTAGAGACAAACAAAGGAATGCAGCATAGCTTACATCATAAAAAATAATAATAATAATTATATGTTGACTCCAAATACAAGCACAACAAAATAAAAAGTAGGTTACAACATAAATTACGTTTTCAGGCACTTCACAATTTGGACGCTATAATAGAAAAATTTTTTCAGCAGAAATACATATATTATTTTTTAAAAAATTTGAGCTTTGCAATAATTTCAATGAGGCTGAATACATTTTAACTTTGATTTTTTTTTTTTAAAACATAATATTCGGCAATTCTTTCTTCCATTTGTTTTGTGAATATGAGACTTCAAAGTTCACCAACTTTGAAGTGTTTTTTGTCAGATTACAATTAAAAAACTCAATATCCTCTCCTGTAAAGTGTAACATATTGTCATATAAGTCAATTTTGAATATCTTACCAGAATCTTTTGATCACTGAACATGAAAAAACAAAATGTTTTATTGTTTCTGCGGCTCTATGACAAAAAGCACAGATCAGCATTGAACTTTTTATTAAGTTGTGACCTATTGATGTTTCTGGAGCAGTTGTTTGTGCGAGAGCCAGAGGAGCGTCTTGGAGTCAAAGATGATATTAGGCGACACAGTTTCTTTGGCGCTATTAACTGGAAAGCAATGGAACAACGACAGGTGGCTCCTCCTTTCAAACCAACAATAGTAAGTTCTGAGTTGCACTGCATTTTTTAATGATTGCATTTTATACATTGTTTAAATATTCTTTCTTCTTTTCCCACAGAAATCACCCAGCGACTGTAGTAACTTTGACAAAGAGTTTATCAACGAGAAGCCGAGGTTGTCGTGTGCAGATCGGACACTCATCAACAGTGTGGACCAGTCAATGTTCCAGAACTTCTCTTTTGTGAATCCGACCATGGCAGCAATCACTGCACGTTAGAGAGAGGCAACACAGACTAAACGTATTATTCACTTTGTATGCTATACTTGTTTATTTGGGACTAATTGGTTGACCTTTGATCAAAGTCAAGCTTCCAAAAAAATCAATATCTGTATGTGGAGCTAACATGTGCTTAAATTAGTATAACACATTCTTTTGATGGTGTTAGTATTTTTTGTAACAAATGTGCCTCAAGAACACAATCAAATATTTATGTATCTGTACAGCATCTTGTGTTATCCAATGTGTTTTTTCATTCTTAGATTGTATCATGAATTTACATACCTCATTTTTTTGGGTGCAAACAAGCGTAACTGTAAATATTTTAGTCAAAACAATCCAGATGCACAAATGCATTATACTTGAATGTTTTGTTGTTACGGAGAACAGCTCAATGGATTTTTTTTTTTTTTAATTGTTGACATGTGTACAATAAATATTTTCTGCTATTGACTTAATACAGTGCTTAAAAGTAATATAAATAATGAATAGTATAGATAATGTAGAGATAGAGATGAAAGCTGACAGTAGCAAACTGACTGCACCAATGACTTTTTTTTTTCTCACTCATACATTACTTCACATTAATTCTTGCCAAAAGACAAAAACAGTTCACAATGATTATTTTTGCTATGATAAATTTTGACTTGGCTTCTTTATTTTTTCCCCCAAAAAAGTGTACAGGGTTAGATAAACATTAGACAGCATCAATGCAGAAGTTCAGTTAAGGGTTTATCTAATTCAGAAATGCTAAGACAAACTAATAAATGACAATGGTGTATTGAGGTTGTATTGCAGTAAGTTTTATTTTTATTCCCATTCTCTCATAAACATTCATTTCACTTAATTTCAAAGTTTTCAGTTATGTATTTTTCTCTTTAAATATACATACATTTCAATAACATTATATTCAAAGAGAAAGTCAGTTTAAGTGCTTAATTATCACCACATTACTTGCGTGAATAATACCATCAACAAAGCAGGTCCAAGCTGAAATCTGAAACACTAAGTGTTACAAAGCAAGTGCATAGGCCAGTGTAGATCTACTGTATTTATGGCTGGAGCTCTACGCCTTAAACAGCACCAAGTCAGATGAAAATAAATGCAGCTTTTCTATACTTTTTTTCATTATTTAACTCAAGTAAAATGTTGCCAATATAAATAGAAAATGTGTTAATACTGTATCTACAGCAGGCAACACGGTGACCAAAACTGAATGTGTATCGAGAAAAACAAGAAAAGCATATTAGCGCCTCCCAGTGGCTGCAGAAGTGCTACACTGACTGAAATTTCGGCTTATTTGGGGGAAGTGTACTGTGGGCGTTCTGGCAGTGGGCCCATAGAGACCAAGGTTTCTGGCGGCTGTAGATTTCCTTGGCTGCTTTACACAGGGAAAAGGCGAGAAAGCTGGCTGCTTAGGAATAGAAACCGTAGCAAATGAGGGTGTGGAGGGAGAAAAGGACATGTCCGACTTTGATAAAGAAGATGAGAGTGAAGCTGGAGTAGAGGGGCAAGGAGTCCGGTAGAAGCTGGAGGGCGCGGGGGCGAACACAGAGGACAGACTATTGATTGAAGATGATGATTTTAGAGAGGAGGTTGAGGCAGTCCCACCATCCATGAGAGGCACGGGGGAGGAGTGTGAGGGGTGATCCATTTGAGTGGAAGAAGATGGGGATGGGCTTCTGGGAGGAGAAACAGACAGAAAGGTTCTGTCAGAGTCTGTGTTCATTTCTAGGCTTAACGTGTCCTCTTTCTCTGTGTGTGGGTCACTTTTATTTACAGATTCATCTTTGAGGTCTAAAGTATGTAGCTGCACCACAACGTCATCTACTTCTGCCACATTCTCAGCTTGTGCAGAGTCCCCAGATCCCGGGATGGATGAATTTGGAGAAGAACAATTTGACAATTCCCTTTCAGCCTCTTGGATCACTCTCTCCTCCAACTTGTTCTCTTTCCTTGTTTCTTTACAATTTGCTTTCTCTTCTTCCTCATCCTCCTTTTCCTCAGAATCCTCAAACCCCAGCTGAGCCCGGGCCCTGGCAATATTCCTTCGGTGCATCCGAACGTGGTCACGCCAAGGGGAGCTCTTTGTAGATCCAGTGGAGGAGAAAGAACTGCAGCGTTGCCTTGATGGAGAGCCCCGATAAGAGGGTGTACCGGCTCTGGGTCCGGGCAATGTGGATGAGGGCCTTAAGGCTTTTGGTTTGCAACCCAATAGAAGGTGGTTAATGACTGTGGAGTTGTTAAGTTGAGATGTTGTGACACGGGTCGCAGGGCACTTCTCTGAAAGAGAAGAAGAAATCTGTGTGAGAAGTGTGTATAAATTTCTAATATCAAGCAAGAAGCAAAAAGTCACACAAACAAAATGTGATCAACAACAAGTAAATCTGATTAGAGGAAGAGCGGAGATTGTTAGTTCACTTTCATTAATGTTAGGCAAACTAAACATTGCATGTAAATTATTAAGAAAGTATTAAGAAAGCAGGGTTAGTAAAAGCACAAATCAGAGCAACCCCCAGCATGCAGAAGAATTCACTCAAGATTTAAGTTCAATTGGTACATAGTAGTAGAATTTTAGTGGCATCTTTTCTGTGTGAATAAAACCAGATTGTGTAAAAAAAAAAAAAAATAATAATCGAAAAAAAAAAAAAAAAAAAAAAAATAATAATAATAATAATAATAATAATAATAATAATAAATAAATAAAAACAAAAATAAAAATAATTATATATATAAAATAATAATAATAATAATAATAATAATAATAATAATAATAATAATAATAATATACAAAAATAATAAATACAAATATTTTGTGTGTGAGTAAATTTTGAATATGTTTAGTTTTGTTTTATTCACCAAGAGTGATGAAAAAAAATAGACCAGAAAATGTAATCAGGATTTTAAACCCTGTACCATTAGTTTCACCGTTCTCTTTCTTGCGCTGATGATCCTGAAGAATGCCTGGGCTTGTGGCCATTTCAGGTACACGTCCTAATAGTCAAGCATTTTTTGTAAAGTGTCAAAACTTCATTAAATACATCTCAACCATCACTTAGATCAGCTCATCTATGCTAAGCTAAACGTCATAGGTTAACACTAAATGAGTCAGTCACCTGTTCGAATACAGAGTTGCATAGACTGCTGCTGCTGCCTCTTCTTAATGCGGGCGTATTGCTTTTTGAGGGCATAGATGTCAGTGCTCATTCGCTCCATCATCATACTGTTGATTGCTGCTTGATGCTCAGACCGACTGAGGCCAGCCCCCCCAACTGCTCCCGGACTCAATTCTGCAATATTGCCATGCTCAGCTCTTTGGTCTGAAAAAAAACAAAACAACAACCAATAACACGATTAAATATATTTAAACCCAAAACAAAAGAAACATCAAACTGGTAGAGGACTCAAGACTAACATGACAAGAAACTATACATAGCTACTTAACTGTTGTTTAATAGCTAATTTTGTACACAGCTGCCACAACAGCACTGAGTTAAAGCAAAGAGGTTTAGGAAAATTAGAATGTCTGATGCATCATAAACACAGCATCAAAAAATGGAGTAGTAGTTTGCCCCACTTGGCTGCTTTTTCTGGCTGAAGCAGATAAAATCTTGACTACATTTTGTTAACACACTGACCCTTGAGATGCTTCTGGTATCTCTGCAGCTCTGGAGCCAACAATCCGCCAAGTGGCCCCAAACAACCAAGAGCTGTCACCATTGCATCTTCATCATCCATATCTGCATCATCGTCACTCTCCCAGCTGCCTAAGCCACCACTAACAAGCAGCAGAGAATATATTAGGATAGAAATGATGCTAAACATGCAAAACTGCTCTACTTTTGCTAAGCTTGGGACTTACCTGCCATTTGATTTTACTGAGGTAGGGAAAGGTGTAATATTGTAAGTATATTTCTCTCTCAGCTCAGCCAGTTGAGGAAATGGGAACACTGCCATGGAGTAAACTTCCTGAAAAAATAAAGAACAAAAACCCAAATGCATAGATATTATCATTACAATGTTTCTGCACAGGACTATGTCATTTCTTAAAGTTACTATACAATAAAAATGTAATATTAAATTTAGAACATGCTCAGGCTTTTCAGTAATACTGTTTTAGGTTGTTTGTGATCTTCAAAGCTCAAAACCACCTTCTGATGTCATAGAGTTGTGGTTTTAAAATCAAAAGTTCATGCATTAATTGGACCAGTTTACAGTAAAATTCTTTACTATAAACTACTCAGTTAACTTAAGTTGTTGCATAATTTGTTTGATCTTTTGTTTTTTGAGATTGCCATAGATGGTCTTCACAATTTTCAAAAGAACTTTGAAGTGAGAACGTTTTGACAAGGTTAAATCAAACAACTACAGAGCTAAAATTATATAGATAATTTTAGTGAAGGTGCCAATAGAGTACATGTAGGGAAAACCAGAGCACCTAGAGGAAACCTACACAGAAAGTTGAACTCAGGACCTTCTATGAGGCAACAATGCTAACCACTGTGTGGTATATATCTGTAACATCAGATATACCGTATTTTAGAAGAGGCTTTGAAATCATATAATTGGTACAAAATGAGTGTAATATTTAAAGGTTTTGTATTCTTACATGCATGAGATCAGCTGGATCAATGAGGTTACGCTCCAACATCTCTTGAGTCAGGCAACCCATTGTACTGTAAAAGTCATCTGCAGTCTGACAATACTCTATCCTCCTGCACACTCAGACATCATTGTTAGCACATAATATTTAGTAAAGAACTCATTTACATTTTGGGGTTCACCCACTCTCCTAGTCGTTCCCAGATGGCAAGCGCAACTCGAAACAGCACCTCTGACCCCTCAAAGAAAACTGAATCCCAGATCTTTAGCACAGTGGGCGCTGGCAAACAGGTGGCAAACATGGTCAAGAACCATTGCATAGTGAAGACATTGGTAAGAGGAGGTTCATAGCTGCCTAAAAAACATAAACTGTTAGCTTATTGTTGACAAAACTTGAAATAGGACCAGTGTTATCTATACCTCCAGCCTCTTTGTTGGCCATTTTCTGTAGGTGATGAAGGTGTTGGGACAGTCTTGGCAACTTCAAACGCAACAAATCTCTGAACACTGCCATGTCCACTGAAGAAGAAAATTGATAAGGACTTAGTATTATAGTTATTGAAGAACATCATACTATTGTTTTTGCTTTTATTACCTGATAATGCCCGCAGATTATTGGCAAAATAACTTTCTGGCAAAACTTTATCAATTAGGTAGATCATCACCTTAAGATAAAAATAACAGATTAAAGTCAGTGATTTCTAAGTCACATGTCTAAATAAATAAATTAAATGTACCTTAAGGGCATCACTTTCACTTCCTTCAGTTACTTCTAGTATAAGGGCTGCCAGCACATTAAAACCCTGGCAGTAGCCCACTTTTTTATTCCAGCGAGCATAAGCCAACAAGACCCTCTTCAGCACCACCCTGTCCTGCTCCCCCTCCTGTCCACAGTAAGAACTGCACCCAGTCCTATGAAGATCCTGCCCAAAGAGAAAAGTCCATTCATAATTTAATTCAATAAAATCACAAGTGCGGTTTTCAATAAGTAGATGAGTGAGTGAGTGAGTGAGTGAGTGAGTGAGTGAGTGAGTGAGTGAGTGAGTGAGTGAGTGAAAAAAGTGCTTTACAAGTGTGTTATTTTGAATAGAAAAGTATGTCAAAATTGTGCAAAAATTCTCACAAAGAATCCCAAAAAGAGATCTAGTTTCCTTCATAAAAACTTTACCTCACGCAAAATTAAGTTCTACTGCAAATTTATCATTTTAATTTGCATTTTGGTTTGTGAACTCTATTTCAATATATTGAACGTAACATAAACACAATCAAGTTTCAGAAAGAATGTGTTAAAGTGATTTGAAAAAATATATACTAGCCATTCTACATTTCTATAGACATTATTTTTTAAACCTTGTTAAAATTGTGTTTCTTTAATAAACACATGTTTAGTCATTGTTCTGCTTTTAAGCTGAAAACACTCATCTTGTCATGTCAGTTAGTTATAATACAGGAGTTCACACTTCACTAGAATATTTTCAGCCTTGGATTTGTCTGACTCTGAAGCTACAGGTAATGTTTTAGCCTTGTTTAAACTACTTTTTCACTTGAACTGAAAATGTTCAAGATGTTCTATAATACAGTGGTTCCCAAACTTTTCAGCCCGGGACCCCACAAATTAACCGTGCAACCAACTTGCGACCCCTACAGGAAAAATTATATACTTTTGCATTAATTTTAAGTTACAAAACCATTTAAATCAGGCTTAATTGTGTTTATTTTGATAGTGTATTGCTTTATATGACCCAAATTCCTCCCAAAACTGATTAAATGCCAAGTCATAATTGTAAAAATACATTTTGAAATCATCTCGCGACCCCCAGATTTTTCTTCGCGACCCCCCGAGGGGCCCCCACTTTGGGAACCACTGCTGTAAGACACTAAACTGAACAAAAGTTAAAAGATAGTACCGGCAAAGAATAGAGGAACTTAAGGTTATTCTAATGTATGACATGTATGACAATGTATGTATGGCATACATTGGTTAAATTTAGGCTAAACTAGCTGTAAACTATCCCTTAGGTCAGTGGTTCCCAAAGTATTTACAGCATTATAGTTTAACGGTGTAGTCCCTCATTCATCCATAATAAGACTTCTACTAAGCATTATAGTATATTGTGTGTGGGTTGCTTAGTCCATGAGTTTACCTTGACAATCTGAATACCGAGTGAGTCATCATCTGGGTTACTGCGCTCATTAAAAGCAAAGCGAAGTGTCTTCTCCCAGTCAATGGATATAGAGTGAAGGTACTGGTCAGCCAGTGTCAGCCAAACCTGCAGGTATAAGAACAGAACTTATCGCACATTTTTGTAACATTCTGTTTATTTTTTACAGTAGCTCACACAAAGACCTCTTACCCTTTTCCTCCACTCTTTTGGTATTCCAGTGGAAAGCCTAGCCACTGCTTTAAGGGCATCATACCACTGAAATGCAAACATCTTTTAAAATCAGACGACATGACAAGCAAACAAATTTATAACCACATTTCAATATTATTGTTTTATAAAAGGAGCACTGTGCGACTTTCCTGGTGGATAACCATCATCTGCTTGTAGCTTATTTGTTTGATATGTTCCAATGTAAAGCATTAAACTTCAGTTTCCATAAAGAATCAAATAAGATCAGTCCCAGAAGAATATGTTTTTAAATATGCAATTGAAAAAAATACAAGAGATTATGCAAAATAGGTTCCATGTTAAAATCTACAAAGTGGAACTTTCAGGTAAAGCAAACATGTTAAGTAAAAAAAAACTTTACTTTTAAGCTTAGTTATAGACTTTTATTTGCATTTGACAGTTATTCACCTGCTGAAATCCGTTCTTCCCAATAGATGGCTCAATGGTGAACTTTAGCCTCGTGTCAACACCTGAAATGTGACATTCAACAAGTCAGAATGTTGGTAAAAAGTGTGGTAAACGACTACAGAAAATAAAATATAAAACAACTTATGTATCAAATCGCACACCGCGACTTTTTGTTAAATACAGTTTGTGCGTATATTAAATCAGATGTGCGTATATGTCCGTGTTTAGTCCACCCGGAAAGAGCCCGATAATCAGCTCTGACACTCGGAATTAAAGTCGCTGTCCTTTTCCGCGTGGTGCTGAATCCAATCTCAGTCTTTGGGTCTGAAAATCGCTTTGGCACACGATTGGGGCCTTAAGTTATATGCGTGCTTTTGAGTAGATTCTCAACCCTGTAAATCCTTCTCTGGACCGAACGGAAATTAGAAAATAATAATCTGAAGTCAAGCGGGGCGCAGTGGCTTTAGCATAAGGCTGAAGTTAGCCTAAAGCAGAACTTGTGTCGCTTAATATGACCTCACAGACTCACACTAGAGACTACAGTCCAGTTCACCACAAATTCACAAGTAATTTACCCAAAACAAATACAGAACCTGTGCAATCTTCGTCAGTTGTGCAGTTGTGCGCCATTCTTCCGTGTTTGTGCACTTCACAAAACGGATTACACAGAAAACCCTCCCACTGCCCATGTCATGTGGACCTGAGCCCGCGCGGCGAGAGGGGTGGAGGGATGGAGGGAAGGGAAGATGGGATGCCTCATGTACAACCAGGAAGCAGGAAAATAATCATTATTGGGGTTTTGAGGGAGAGAAAATATGCTAGCAGGATCTACTGGCATCGGGATTCTTTTACAGATCCATCAAAACTAATCAAATGCAAAGGCTAAATGCTGCTTCCACAAAGATCCGCTAAACATTAAAAGAAAAAAGAGTAACCGACGCTGAGACATTGTGTATGCTATAGCTCATGATCACCTGGCTCTAGAGTGCAGAGCAGCCGCGGTGCACTCCGGGATATCCCATTGCGTTTCTTGAGAACGCTGCTAATGATGTTACCGACTCCTCCCGAGCTGTGCTGCCTCTGCCTCACACTAGCCCTCGGCCTCCTGCCGGGTGCGGACAGACGCCCCTGCCTCATCAGGAATCTTCAGTCCAGCTCGTACAATCACCTCATCCTTCTTGTCCTCAGAGCAGTTTGGCTAAAGCCTAAATCAGGAGGACTGTGTCCGTGCGCTCATGGCTCTTTATTGCTCCCACACAACAAAGTGCACCGAGCGGCCACGGTCCCGATGCTTCCTGGCTCTTGTATCACGGACACAGAAAGAACCACAGAGCTTCTTATACTATGTAGCATCAGAATGACTCATCCTGTGGTCTTCATAGCAGACAGCGAATCCAAACAGCCAAAAAGAAATGTGTAAATATCTGAGCTGTTTGAGGGACGGTGCTGATGCTGCAGCTCTGTCGTCACTAGAGGCGGGCGGGCGAGCGCGTGGGATTCGCAGGAAGGGTAGGAGAGAAAGATGAGGTAATGCTTCAGAGTACGGTGCACTTCTGAGTAAACTCACGAGCTCTCCTCTGAGGTTGTGCTGCTCTAAATCTCTAAATTTTTTTCTTTAAAAAAATTGTATTGAAACAAAAATGTGATATCATGATGTTTTTATATGCTACTCAAGACACTACATTAGAATTCAACTTTATTTTAAATCCTAATCATACAAAAGGCAATGTAAATGGTTACCATTGTAACAGAGAGATTTTCATTCTCTAAAACAAAAAAGAAGAATTTCTTTGGCTGTGTTTATGAACTGCCCAACATAATGATGTTTCCACTGCCAGACTGGTCCTGGTGTGGTACAGGTCATATACGGTACAGTACAAATATTAAATAGTGTCACTTTACACCCAATAATAAAACAATACGTTTTGGTCTTTTTAATTAAAAATTGTTATAATTGCAAAATGTATTCATGTGAGAAACATTTTTGGAATGAGGGCTAATTGGCGGTTCAAGAGTGGATCACATTCTCAAATTTATGAATTCCTGATGTGATCTTTCAAACTTTAAATCCTTAAAAGGTTTATCCCTTTAAAAAGAGAAGAAAAAAAAATATCTGCTAGTTTCTTTGTCTTTCTAAACTGTCCACAAGTTATCTTTTTTCTGATCATTCTTTGTCAATTCTCTCTCAACTGTGCACACTGGAACATTCTCATGTCATGCTTAGAAATCATTCTGTAAACACTGCCTTTGTGCACATCTGTTTCCTGGTTTGTTTGTTTTTTTTCACTGTCTTGTCACATTAGGGTTGTGCAATTAATTGTGACTATTAACCATAACGTGTGTTTGCAAGTGCTCATAGATGGAAAAGAAGTCCCAGATATTTTTTTTAACAATTGTAGCGCACATTTACAACAATCTATTTTTGTGAGATAGGTGCCATCCATTTAATTTTATATATTAATTCTGCATTTAAGGGGCGCCAATGCTGTGTGCTCTCACTAATCCAATCCAATCCAATTCAAATGTATAATTTATATAGCACTTAAAAAAAACAAAAAGGCTGTACAGCAACAGTACAACAGAAAAAAAAAAGTTTTTAAAGTGAAGCTAATCCCTTTAATTTCTCCCTCTGATAACAGATTTAAGTGGAAGTAAATAGAAATGAAACAAAAGAGGGACAAGAGTAATATTTGAATAATTGTGATTTCAAACATGAATTAAATAATTGTGATTATCATTTTTATCATAAACAAGCAGCTCTAAGTCACATAATAAGTTATGGATCTCTGTGGGTGATAACCTTTTATAAGAGGAATACTTAGGCTGTAATAGCATCTGAAGAACTGTTTACGGAGAACTTTTACTTTCAGTAGCTGCATTAGACAGGGCATCAATAATCTTATTTATTATAATATGTTTCCTTACGTCGCTTTTGAGAAACAGCTTGAAGACACGCTGTGATAATGTCATAGTTTTTCTGCTGTTTGTGGCAGAGCTGGTCTCGCCTCTTCAGGTGCCTAATCAGTTTGGCCGACTGCAGACTGGTGCGGTACTTGACCTCCTGAATCATAGACTGCAACTCCTCCAGGTCTACAAAGAAGAAAAACGTCATTAGTTAGTTCATATTTTAAGCAACACAGGGAGGTCATAAATAAACCATGATCCAAAGACAACAAAGTGCCTAACTGCTGTAATACAGTATGTTGTCTAATAAAGAACCATTTTGTACGTAAGTATAAATAATAAATAAATAAATAAATAAATAAATAAAAGGGGTGCATGGTAGCAGAGTGGTTAGAGCTCTGGCTTCCTAATAAGGGAACTATAACACTTTTGCGTCGAGAAATCGAAAAACATCACTCAACCGAAACAGCTCAACTGAAAGTGTCCGCCAATTCAGACAAATGTACTGAATTGGTCTCGCTGGATCTCTCCTCAGCCTTTGACACTGTTGATCATATTATAATAATTGACAGATTGAGAAACGAGATTGGAATGTCAGGTTCAGTGTTAAGCTGGTTCTCCTCATATCTGTCAAAGAAAAGCTCTAGTGTGTCTTTCAATGTCAAAGCATGCTGCTCTCACTTGTGGGGTGCCACAGGGCTCTGGCCTTGGTCCTATTTTATTTCTTTATTATGCCCTCCCCCTCGGCCAGGTTATCCAGCAGTTTAATGTCTCTTATCATTTGTTTGTAGATAAACTACAGCTGTATTGCGCATAGCTTTTTGAGGCCCGCAAACTTACCTGTTTATTCGCCTGTTTTTTCTGTTTTTTCTCTCTAATCTATGGTGTCAAATGCAGAACTAGAGATTAGAGATTATCCATGTGTTTGCCTCCTCATGTTTAGATTTTTGCAACTGTCTGTCTCTTTACCTGCATTAATAAGAACGGGCTAGCCTGGTAGTATGTTCAAAAATCTGCCGCAAGGCTCTTGACATGAGGGAGGGACCATATAACCCCGATTTTAAAAAGATTTCATTGGCTCCGAGATAGTGCTTTAAATCTTGGTTTTAACGTTTCAGACTTTACATGGGCAGGCAGCAGTGTATACGATTGACCTGATTAAACCCAACAGGTCAAACAGGAGCCTCACAGAACCTGCTGATGGTTCCCCAAACATGTTTTAAAACTCAAGAAGATCGGCCTTTTGAAGATTTTGCACCCCGACTTCAAATGAAATGACTTTATCTCTTTGCTCTTTGCACTTAACTTAACACTTAATTCTTTGGCAACTTTGAGTCCTAAATTTGCAGTTGCTGGTGATGTTCTGACTGTTTATTTTGCTGAAGGTTGTTTTTAAGTTGTTGTTTTTTATGTCCTCTGCAAAGCACTTTGTGACTCTGTGTCTGTGGAAAGCGCTATTTCAAAAAAGGATACTTACTCATTTTAATAGGACCAAGACTCTAATGGAAATAAGAGTTCTGGCACTTCTTTTACTGACTCTTACTTTTGCCCTTTTAAAGCACTACTCTTACTACAGACCAATGTGATTTAAATTAGGTAGAGGGTAGGAAAAAAGAATATTGTCTAAAAGGAATTTATTTTTTTAACAGATATTTCAGAGTACAATGTTATTAATAGGAAAAACAAGCTCTTTTTTTCATCTATGGCCACTCTAATTGAATTCCTGAACATGAATAGAAGAACCTATTCTCTCCTGTAAAATGCTTTATCCAAGAACAGATTTTCTTGCAGTTCATTGAGTAAAGACAGTGTTCTGATAGAGACAATGAATTATTGCAGCAATAGCATATTCACTGATCAATTTGAGAAAAGAATTTCCTATATTTGCTTTGGCTTCCTTGTTTATCGTTTTACAAACCAGGAACTTGTGAAACTATGCAACTGGTCCTGATCTATTGGTCACTATATACTTTAAGCTAACAAAGCCACATGAGGACAAACACAACCCTAACCCATATAGTCTCACTGTTTGCAATAGGATTGAATGATCAACAGTCACTGCACTGAAGCATGCCATTGATGGCTCCCAGGAAACTCAGTCAAGTAGCACAAATACATTTTGACAGAAGTGAACTGTTTGAATTAGCAGACATGGTAATTAACTATAGAAACAAGACTCATGACTCATTTCAATGTGCCAAGGAGGCCTCACCTTTCTGTGCCAGGTAGTTCCTCTGAAGTCTCGTGGTGTGTTTCTGCTGGAGCTCGTGCAGTAGACTGGACGCGGGGTTACTGCGGCACAGAAACGTCTCTGAGCCGGATGCCTCCGTGGAGCTGTCCCAGCTGTCCTGCCTCCTGCTGCTGCTGTACGTGTCGTACAGCTCCACTAAAAGACAGTCCACAATGGACGCCCGCGGGGCCCTTATCCCGTCCCTGCCGCTAGTCCCAGGATGGACAGGGACAGGCGCAGAGACAGGTGCCGCTCCAGGTTGGACCTGCAGCTGCTCTTGAATCGCTGAGATGTCACTGGGAAACTTGATGGGATCTGTCCACTGCTGAAAGTCTGCGAAGTCATCCCGAGAAGCGCACGGAGAGTTTACAAACTCACTTTCTTCAAAACACAAACCACTGTCGTCACATATGTCAACCTCCAAAAGTTCAGTCTCGTTTAATTTGGACGCCATTCTAAAAATAAACTACATTGTTTAACTTTCTTCGATCTTCTTAACTGCCTCTTTTTAATCAGTCTGGCAAGTGGCAAAAGTTTGAGCATATTTGGAGAAGGATATGTTCGTTCCTGGAGCACTCCATTACCTCTCAAAGGTGGGGACGGAGCAGTTCGCTCCTGATTCTGCTGTGTGAGTGTTTGGGAGAACATGTCCTGCCCCCTGTGGCTTTGGAGAATGGGACAGGCCAAAAGTTCTACTGCCACAGGTGCATCACTGCATCTGAATCATCCTTTTTCGAAATGATTATTGGAAAATAACTGCACAATTAGTTTATTACATAAATCAGTTGTTGTAAAATTTTATTTGGTATGTATTTAACAAATTACACCACAATAAATAAAATATAATTTAGGTTTGTGTATAAATGAACGTGGATTTGTCATAGCAGTAGACGATTAGTTGACATTGTAAATATATTTTACATTAGTTAGTTAGTTAGTTTTTATTTGAGTGCTTCGGCTTCCGTAGTGGAGGGGCACATGACCACCGTAGAGGAAGTGGGAGCAAACATCGAGCTTTTCTGATCTAATCACGCCTTAGAGAGCTGTATGTAACATGTTACACGCTTCTGGCTGAGAGTGGAGGCTGGACTGTCAGACACTTGATGGTTTGTTTTATGAAATGGCCTCTTTACCCGCTGGATTTCTGAGGCTGGTGAACTGTCTGCTCATCTGCGTCACTTTGAGCCTCAGCTCTGCTAAATCCAACCACAGACCAAACATTGTGTTAATTCTTACAGATGACCTGGACATTTCCAACGGAGGACTGGTAAATATAACAGCCTATTTGTGGTTTGAGTGGCCTTTTTTGTTTGTGAAAGAGTTCATACTCCTGGAAATACATAATTTAGGCATGATGACAATGCATGTGTGTTCAGTAAGCTGCTCCAATAACGTGATCATTCCCACTACAAAAAACTAAGTGTTTACAATGTTTATTTTTATTTATTTATTTATTTATTTATTTATTAGCTTAAAACACCTAGTATATACACCTGTATTTAGTGTTGGGAGTAACTCATTACAAAAATAACTAGTTACTGTAATAGATTCCACTTTTAGTAACCAAGTAATGTAACTCATTACTTATAAAAATGTTGACAATATATTATTAGTTACAAACTGAGTAACTCAAGGTACTTGCATGTTAATTGCTTTTATATTCTCTTGAAAACGACCAAAACACCACTAAAATACTGCCTGTTGGCTTAAGGTGAATAAAATATTATGAGGAGAATGTGTTGTGACATCACATGTCCATAAATTAATCAAATCAAGTGTAAATGTATTAGGATTAGTGTTGTTCAAGGTCTTAATAAATGTGTGATTTGCTCAAAATAACTCACAGTAGTGTAACTCAAATCTCAACATTTTTGAGACAGTAATATTCTCTCTGTAACTAGTAATATATAATTTGTATTACAATTTTAAAGTAACTTACCCAACACTGCTGTATTTTATTTAATACCTTATGTTTTAGACTCCATTAAGTAAAACAAAGAAACTAATTGGAGATGCTGGGATTTCATTCCTAAATGCTGTGAGTATTTTTCAAAATATTTTTTTATGAGGTGTGAATTTGAGCAACTTTAACGTTACATGCTCCCTTTCCTTCTTCAAATTGCTCTTTGTTTATTGTCAGTTTGTTGCTAGCCCGCTGTGCTGCCCAAGTCGAGCCAGTATTCTCACGGGTAAATATCCACACAACCACCATGTCGTGAACAACACATTAGAGGGAAACTGCAGCAGCATAGCATGGCAGAAGACTGAGGAGGGTCACACATTCCCTGCATTACTGAAGAGTTTTGCCGGCTATCAGACCTTCTTTGCAGGGAAATATCTGAACCAGGTGAATCTTATTGGCTTTAGTAGTTTATTGCAAGCTCCAGGGCTGTTGTCAGTGTGAAACATGCCATACAATCATGACCTCACAAATGTTCAACTTAAAACAAGTTTTCAGTGTTTTATTGTTTCATCTGAAAATACTCTGAGAAATGATTATATAATCTTGATGGGTTTTGGTTGGTTAACACAACTGAACTATGACTACAGCCCAAAGTAGTTTTCACTTAACTGTATTTGTTGTTTTCTTCAGTATGGACATTTGGAGGCAGGAGGGGTGGAGCATGTGCCTCCTGGTTGGAACCATTGGGTCGGACTGGTATGATGTCTAATTTTACCAACTTCTACTTCCTGCAAATACAGTATCAGGTTTTAAATAAGTCTTTTCATATTTGTCACGATTCACTCAATTTCAGGAGAAGAACTCTAAATACTACAACTACACCCTCTCCGTGAATGGAATAGCTCAAAAACATGGATCTGATTATGGCAAAGATTACTTGACGGATGTATTGGTGAGTCATTTGAAAAATATATAAACTGTTATACGTAACTTATTTTTGTAATTACCACAGATTTTTTTCTCACTTAATGTATTCTTCCTTGTTAGGCCAACCAGTCTCTGGACTTTTTAGAGCATAAATTTAACTTTCAGCCGTTCTTTATGATGGTGTCCGTACCTGCTCCTCATTCTCCTTGGACTGCAGCCCCTCAGTATCAGAACAGATTTAACACAACTAAAGCCCCAGAGGTCCAAATTTCAACATTCATGGAAAGGTAGTGTGACATGAAAATTACATTCAAATGCCACTGGTTTAACCAGGTTTTCTTTATTTTTCCCCAAATTCTGTTTCAGGACAAGCACTGGTTAATTAGACAAGCAAAAACTCCTATGAGCAACTCTTCTATCAAGTTTTGGATAATGCTTTTAGGAGAAGGTCTGTTGTAGTTCATTTAACATTGAAATTTTCTTATCTCTATTTCACAAGCTTGTACGATTGGCTTTAGGTGGACTACACTCTTGTCAGTGGATGACCTAGTGGAAAAAATAGTAAAACAATTAGAAGTCAGAGGTGAACTGGACAACACCTATGTCTTCTTTACATCTGACAATGGTTATCACACAGGTCTGAATATTTAGTACAAGGCTAACCAAGCAAACATGTGAATAAAAACCTGAAATATTAAAATCCAACTGCTTTCAGGTCAGTTCTCTCTTCCTTTGGATAAGAGACAGCTGTATGACTTTGACATCAGAGTTCCTCTTATGGTCAGAGGCCCACTTATTAAGCCAAATCAGACCAGTCAGGTATGTCAGAAGTATTTATGTTGCAGATGTTTACATAATATAGCATTCATTATTTTTTTTAATCTTTAGATGCTGGTGGCTAATGTGGATCTTGGTCCAACCATGCTGGACATTGCAGGTTACAATGTAAGCAAGACCCAGATGGATGGCATGTCTTTTCTGCCAATAATGGTAAGATCAAATTGAATGCTTTGGCTGTTTGCACTCTTATAATTTGCTATTTTTTCTGAATCTGTTCATCAGGAGGGTTTAATGAACAGCAGCAGCTGGAGAACAGACATACTGGTGGAATATGAAGGAGAGGGAAGTAATGTGTCCGACCCTGCCTGTCCTCTGCTGGGTCCAGGAGTGTCGGTATGGATTAACAAGAAAACAAAATTATATTTATTAGCTGAGAGCAGAAAAATATAATGGTATCTGTATTTGCAGGAGTGTTTCCCAGATTGTGTATGTGAAGACTCCTACAACAACACCTATGCCTGTGTACGTACTGTCGCTCCATCCGCCAACCTGCAGTACTGCGAATTTGATGACAATGAGGTAAGTTGAGCTTGACCTCTGTGTAAGTCTAGATACTGGCTCAGTCAGTGGTCAGACGTTCACCCTCTGGCCCAGAAGATGGCTATCAAACACTGACAATGACTATTGTTCATCCATTTTACCAGTAAATGTGCGATGTGTCATAGACTAGGATAAACTTAACTGCTGTTATTACTCATCACTAATCTTTCTTCTAGGTGTTTGTTGAGGTTTACAACATGACAGCAGATCCTTTTCAGCTGACCAATGTTGCCAGGAGCATTGAGCAAGAAGTTCTGGAAAAGATGAACCGTCGGCTGATGATGCTGCAGTCCTGTTCAGGACAGTCGTGTCGGACGCCTGGTGTTTATGATCCACGGTTTGTTTTACATACATATTTAGTTAACTCTAATTGCTCTTTACGTAATACTTTGAAATAAGTAGATTCATGCTGTTGTTCCTTTTTTTCACCAGGTATAAATTTGATCCCCGACAGATGTTTATCAACCATAGTTGGCCGCATAGTAGGCTGAGACAAAAAATAATATAAGCAGAGAAGGACAATGATGAAGGGATCACAAAGGAAGATTTGCGTTTTTACTAATCTCTTCCTTACTGTTATTGCCTTGTTTTGCCCCAAGACTTTGTCCTAAAATACTGGTTGTACAAGGGATTGATAGATCCATCTGTGAACATTTAAAAGAGACTTAAAATACACAGCATTTTTACTTTTCTCTGCAAGGTTAAAATTCTGTACTAAACAGCTTCGGCCTCTCTCTCATACATTTTTTATACTTTTATTTTTAGTAGGTCAAGTGTAATTTTTTTCTTTTAAATATATATTTATTTATTAAGTCTTGTTTGACCGCAGGGTGCCTACAGTTGCTCATTTCTTGCACAAGGAAATAGCTCCTGAACTGAACATTTAAAGCTATGACTTGATACACATCCAATATAAATATTTGTGTTTATTTTACTGGACACTAAATATGATGCCGTGGTAAAACCACTTTTTATTATTTTAAATAATAGCAGAGCTAGAAATGATCTTAGGGGCAGAAGGAAACTTCTTTAAACTTCATTATATGCGATTTTTTTTTGCCTGTGAAGAGTTAATTATATTTAACACAGTTTGTGCAAACTAACCATTTAGCTGAATGATTTCTGTGTTTTAGATACTGCAGTATAATTTTGTTATCTTCCTTTCTGATAACCTTCTACATAACTATTGCTTGTGACTTGCTGCTGTTTCTGATTGGTTGTCTGTCTATGTTACAAATGAACTGACTGAGCATTTTACGCACTGTTATTTCTTTGCTGTGATATTTTATTTTTCAAATGTGCATTTGCTATTTTCAAGTTAAAACTGGTCACTTTTTATTTTACTGAAGCACTTTCTGTCAGAACCATTTTGTTGTTTTGACTGTTTTTGTTTCTTTTTTGGATGTAAAGTTATTTTGTTTTTTGTTTTTTCATTCTAATAAACTGTAAATTACAATGCATGAAAGCATTATCATTACACATTCTCTCCACCGCTATCTTCAGAACACCAGAGCCCACTTAATTCAAAGAGACTTCTTGTTGCCAAGCATTTTTTGAAACTTGGGAAATAACTTGCTTCCACATAGTTCATATTCTAAATACAAATAATAGAATGCTGTTTTCCTAGAAAGTATTAATAAAAACAGAAATGTCATGTTTGTAGCTGTTTTGTATTTTACTTACAGATACTTTTATTAAAATAATAGAATAGTAGTTTGCTCATATCTATTAAAAATCAGTAGTACATTTGTAAAACATTTTCTTAGCAACTAAGTTCATTAGTTAATCTTTCTGAGTCATATTGAGGTTGCATCTCTATATAAACCACAAAACGTTTACACCTTCTTACCCCTCCTAAAAACATGTCTGGAAGTGTCACTGTACATTATTTAACCTCACCAACTGTGGATTTTACATTGTCAACATAAACATCCAAAGTCTTCTGTCTAATTGGGGACATTCCAGAGACTGAAGAGAAGAAAAGTGAGTGATCTCAAGAGTACTTTAGTCTACTTAGCTTTTGTTTCGCCTCTATCAGCTCTGCTCCCATGAGTCCAGTACAGGCAGAAAGGGCAGTTCAGTGTTTCCCAAGTATGTTCTGCCCGGTGCTGAAAAACTTCACTGATGGCCCATGTCAGTCTGCCCTCGGATCATGATGAGTCCTCAGAAGACTCCCATCCAGTCCCAGCTCCAAAACAAGCGCGTAGCGGGGCAGCAGAATATTGTACCATGTTAGAGAACTACCTACACACAAGCAAAGAGCACCAGCTATCACAGCACACTTTGGGTTGTGAAGAAATGTAAATGACAACACAAGTAAAAGGGTTTGTTTAAAGCTGTTATGAAAAGAAGTGGGTCTGCTTTGATGTTCTCAATAAAATGCTTTGACTTGGGTTTAAATGTTTTACACTATGGTAAAAGCTGTATTTGTGACAGATGAGACATGGGATGGGAAGGAGGGGTCGAGAGAGACAAATGGTTTTGACAGGCCAGCATAAGAGCAGCTCTCGGTAAAGGAGGTGACCGAGTGAGGTGAGTGAGGTGTGATTTGCTGGTGAGAAGATTCGTGTGGTCCTGCTCCATACAAAACTTCATTATTAAATCTCACTAAAGTTTCTTGTATAATTATGAACAAAGTAATTAGCACTAAGCCTTACTCATCTATTAATGAGATATACAAAAATTAGTTCAAATAATCAACTATAAATCATAATTTCTCTTAATGTGGTCAAAAGCAGCAATATAATAAATATAGGTGTGTAACTACTTGTCAAGGATTTGTTTTATAGTAAAAAAAAGTAAGCAAAAAATACTTAATTACAAAGTGCAGCATTAAACTTGCATAATTGAGGAGTACTACAAAAATTACTCACTTTAGCCAGGAAACGCTTGATGGCTGGGTATGGTGCGATCATATCCAGGAAGGGAGGCATGAACTTCCTGAAGCGAGGGGTTGTTATGCCAACCAGGAATGTCCATGGTCACTGAGACGAATATTGTCGGGGTAACCAATCATGTTATCCATGACAACTTCACTAGTACCAGCCTTGTCTCCTTTCAGCCAGTATCTGAAAAGTATAAAACGGCCCATTTCAAGAGCAGCCAACACAAACTGACTATTTCTAAATGATTTGTCTTACTATATTGACTTTCAAACAGAGGGATTTACATTTTTACAACAATAATACTTAATACAATATTTGTTTTTGAACTGTTATACTTTAGTCTGTTATTATAGATGCATTTGTTTCCACCTCATGATACGTCCAATGCTTGTTTCAGCAAACAGCAGAAAGTCCTCCTCTGGAGACAGGGCTATTCCATTGGGCATGTAGAGCGAGTCAAGCAGGACACTCACTTGTCCCGTTTGAGGATCAAACGAGAGCAGACGACCCAGACTGTTCAGTTCAATCACCTGGTAACATGACAATTTAATTTCTTCTCATGTTCTGATTTATAAATTATACAACACCTGTTTTACAAACAGCGTAAAAACAACATACATACATACATACATTCTATACATTTGGTATAATATATGTGCCTTACCTCTAGTTTGACATGTCTGCGACCCCAGCGACTTGACGAATCAGTAAAATAGATAATACCAGTTTTAGAAGAAATTTCCAGACCATTTAAAAAAGCAAAGGGAACAGCATTTGCACCTTTGAGTTATGGAAAAATAAAAGATTGATTTTTATATAAAATATCAACACATAAATGCCAAATCTCTCCAACCTTGTGAGTTTGACAGGAGCAGAGTCTTTTCTCCACTCTGAGGATTCACACTGAACAACCCAAAATATGAGTCAGCAACAATCAGCTGACCATCACGATTCAAGCGAATGCCATGAGGACGACCACACAGGGGTTCAAAATCTGGAGAGCTGCCTGTAGAAAACAAGTTAACATAGAAACTTTTACCAGGTTATGTGCACCTTTTACAATTTGATCAGGTCATAATCTAATCTTAAAAGACCTGTGAAGACTTGTGTAATTTTTCTGAATATTTTAAAAGAAATATCCAAACTTAAAATCCATTAATGTTAATAATAATAATAATAATAATAATAATAATAATAATAATAATAATAATAATAATAATAATAATAATAATAATTTTATTTGTATAGCACTTTTCATACACAAGCAACTCAAAGTGCTTCACAACATAAAAAAATACATTAAAAATACAATACATTAAAAACACAACTGCAACAATATAATAAATATGAATAAAAAATAAAATCACATGTTAAAAACATAGCATATAAAAAATTTAAATTTCAATAAAAAGCATGTTAAGTTTGATAAAACGTTGAAGTTTGACCACATGATACAAAGACCTTTCAGCTTCCAGTAAGTACAACCCCGTGTGTCTTATGCCAAATTACAAAGTCATCTTTAGAGAGATATTTCACTTTAATTATGTTGTACTCCTGCACTTATCATATATTCACTTTACACATGTCATCATCACATCTCAAATTATTATGTAAATAACAATAACATGTATTTTATTTGTTTGCACTGACAGATTCCACTATTGTTCTGAATAAGGTGTATATTTTTTATTGACTATTTTACTGCCCATATACTTTGTATTCTAGATTTCTAAATGGTTTTATCATGGTTGTTATTTTTTGTTCTTTATTAGTATGTACATTAGCATCTAAGCAAGTTCCTAGTTCTTGAATTTTGTTTTGTACACTGACAATGGCAATAAAACTTTTCCTGATTCTGATTAATTGTGCTGATAGAGAAGCACAATTTACTGTCAGTTTTTTATAACATATTAATTACACACATAAAATAACAACAATATGATGGATTCACTCACAAATTGTAGCTGTGTCCTGCTGCTCAGTTTTACACTGGACTTCTCCAATGTATGTATTATATTGTTTTATTCGACTATTACTTTATCATTTGATTTATTGTAGTAGAGCCTATCAGAGGAGGCAAGTAACTAAATATTTTTACTCAAGTACTATTTTCCTGAGTATTTGTACTTTGCTACTACTTTTTTTTAAACAACTGAGTTTTTTTCCTTTTTCAAACTGCTGATCTGCTGCTGCTATATAACAGAACTTTGTGAACAACTCAAAATGACCGAAAACTTTTAAAAAATTTTAGCATTTACATATTTATTTCATGGTTTATGATTTATCCCAAAATGTGTTTCTAGATTGGTTAAAATGTCTTAAACATGAATTTATTTATTTTTATTTTTGGTGTTTTTTCTGAATATGTACCTAAATCATTTGACTTCTTTCGTTGTGTTTTCTGCCTTGTTCTTATTTCAAGCCAAATTATTTTCCGATGAGTGAGACATTTACTCGCCTCATTGGCAAATTTGAGTCAAGCTCAAATGTCTTGAAAAGAGTCAGAAATATCTTGAAACAAGTAAAATAAGCTGCCAAATTTCTAGTTTTAACCGAGACTAAATAATGACAGATAAGGTGTGAATAAATTTACACACTTTTACTTTTATACTTTTACTCAAGTAAAGAAGTTTTAGAAGGACTTTGACTTTACCAGAGTCATTATTACGCATCAGTACTTTTACGTGAGTAGATAACTTCAGTACTTTGGACATCTCTGGGGCCTATACATTTAGCATTCTATCTTTGGGAGAAATGGTGGAATAACACATACCACATTCTTTAGATTTTGTCCCATTTGAGTGATGAAAGTCAGTCTGTCGTCTGGACCAATCCTCCACAGTTTCCCATCCACAGTGCCAGTGTACACATTACCTGCAAATGTGAACTTTAAATGTCACTCACAAGCATAAATAACATTATGGATTCAGATACATGATCGTGATGTTGGTGTTTGGGGAGGGTTATTCTCACCTTGCTCATCAGCTGTGAAGGATTCAGGTCCATGTAGTTTCCCTGTGAACAACCTTTGCCCTTTTTGAAGACGCGTGTTCACCGCCAGAGGGCCCTCAAGAGCAGGAGGAGGGCCCTTCAAACTGAACACAAAACAGTTTACAGATCAAACGGGGTCAACAAATTATGATTTTGTCTGTACGTACACGTGTGGTTTGGGGTCTATTGGAGATGGCAACAATAAATCCACACAGCTACAGCGAGGAAAACCACTAATATGGTTTTCTTGTCAAACCTGGAAAAGTGCAAGGTTATAGGATAAATCGTATTCGCAGATCAAAGGAAAAGGGCCTATTCTTATCCTTTTGTTCTGCATGTTTGAGTGAGTCATTCTGATTCCAAGTTAACAGAGGGCAATCATCTCCAACAAAGACCATGAGATATTGTCACATTTTACAATGAAGAGGCACAATATGGAAAACACGTGCTGAGGCAGACAGTTGAAGTTAATTTGTCGCAGAACGACCTTTGACAGGCAGAAAATCGAAGTGAGTGTAAGGTTCCACGTGAACCAATAATATTAAATAGAATATTTAAAAAGGTTTGCTCTAGTGTTTTCACAATGAATGTTGACATTTATGATCCATCCTGAGAGTTAAACTTTTATGGATCAGTTTTTGTTGGAAAACAAAACTTATTGATTTAATTAAAGCAAAGAAAATGTGGCAAGTCAAACTTACATTGTGTCGTCCACTTCTCCAGCCGGATTCCCCAAGTGTGAGGAGATAATTCTCCTGATGAACTACAAAATATCAAAGTGCGTGTGATAAACTATTTGCTTCCGGTTATGGCAGCCAAAATAAAGGCGCTCTTTGGTTTGGCATTTTATCATTTAATTTCTTTGAAGCCTAGAGACACAAAAATTGTCATCATAAGCAAAGAAGTTCACGTTTAATCACATATGTATTGTTTAACAAAATGGTTGTTTCCTTGCTATTAAAAAGACAAACAATTCCACGTCACATTTTATATTGAAATGACATCCGGTTTATTTTTAATACGACCACAGTAGCTTGAACTTTAACAAAGTTCTGAGTGAAGTGGGAGCTGCAGCGCGAGGAGGAGGCGCCCGCTTCTTGGCACTGAAGTTATAAAGTGGGGTCATCCAGAGGTCAGAGGGAGGTGGGCCCATGTTTGGAAACAAAGGGTAATAGGGGGAGTTATTCTGAAATATGAAATGTACACACAGCTGCACAAAAGCAAGGGGACAAAACATACAATAACATAAATTCAACTCTACATGATGGTAATGTTCTTATAATAGATCCATGTTCTGTGCACCGTGTAACCTTCTGCATGAAGGTCTGTGTCTTTGTATGGAGCTGTTGTTTGGAATTATCCACAGTTAAGCATGTCTTGCATTTATTCAATTTAAAGTCATTTTTAGACAAATAGAGCTGAGGCCTCTAACGGCTGGTCGATTCTTGTAATGGGTGAGAACAAGAGTTAAGTTTTCTTTGGTTAATTTGGTGTCACTAGCCTGGGTCTGAATGATTCTAGATTCAGAATATTTCCCCCGATTATCTTTTCACATTTATGTTTTGTTTATTGATCCCTGCATAATTGTGTATTAACAATAGCAAAAAATTCAAGTAATAATTATTTAAATTGTTTATAAACTGGCTCCATTCTCGACAACTGGATTATGAAAAAGAAAACTGACTATACCAGTTGTTATTAGAAAAAATGTTGGTATATCCTGTTCCAAGCAAAGCAATAACGTTACCATGGAGTTAAGGAGAGGGGCGGAGTTGCTACCAGAAAATTTACATGATGCAGCTTTAAATATACAAAGCAAAGACAAAAAAATCCCCACACGTGTCTCAAATTTAAATCATTTTTATTGGAAACATTTGATTCCATTCAAGAAAAGGCCCCTTTATTTTTGATTATATGAACAATGAACATGTAACGATGATGTATTCAAGGCACCAAATTTGTTTTCTGACAAACAATGGTCTAACAAATAGGATTTGTATACAAAAATCCAATAAATTCTATTGTCTGAAGTTTAAAGCCATAAATACTTTGGGCTTCATTTACCTGTGACACTAGAAGAGATGTCAGTCTAAACAATTCAGTCACAATGTAAGGCTGTTTGGTATTCTTTTGATGATTTTTTTTATACAACTGCAAATTTTCTGATCTGATTTTGCATTAATTTGTTTGATGACATATTTTTAGTTGTGTTGATTTACTAATCTGGTAATTACTTGAGTTAAAGTGCAGATAGCTTGTATTCAACACCCAGTATACTATATGTTATCAGATGTTATCAGTAATGCAAAAGTCATAAGCATGAAGGGAACAAACACATGCAGAAGATTTCACAGTAAACTAAATAAACATGTAAGCAACAGGTTCTTAAATTGACAGAAATAGAGATTGTTTCATAAGGAATCTTTAGTGTGTTGCTAAATAAAAGTAAATTAAAAAAAAAAAAAAAAACAAAGACAAAAAAAAATGTCTCCATTTCAAACTAAGTGTCTAAAACACTGTTGATACAACTTTCCCGGAGCAAATATAAATGTATCTAAAATTAAACTTAAAATATAATACACAAAGTGTCTCCATGCAACCTCCACATTGTGAAAAGTAAAAACCCAGTGTTAAGCATAAAATAAATGAGGGTTAAAGTAACCCATTTAAATAAACTCTATTCATCCCTCTATTGGGACTCTAACATATTTGCTCCAGGCACATCACAAAAATCTTTGGTTACCGAGTACATTAAAAATTAAAATAACTCTATATAAGCTTTGTTTTCTTTTTAAATCAATGTGGGTTTGACACAGAAATAAGAGTAGTACCTGGCTTCTCCACTAGATGGTGATATTTCCAACACACTGCCCAGCACTGTCAGTTCACTTCATTCAGTGCATTGGCAAACAAACTCTGAAATTACTCTTTTATGTTTTTCTTAATGATTGTTACACAAAGCTGATAGCCAACAAAGAATAATACAGCTTAACTATGTTTGCAATAATTCAACAAACCAAACCTTACTCTTTTATTGCTTTTTCATCAACCTTTGCCACAAATGTTTTATTATGCCCCATATATTATATTCACTTTGATCAACAAAGAGAACCAAAGGCTGCACACAAAGGCAGACAGTTTGAACAGATGACTGGTCATAGCCCACAGACAGATATTTACAGAACAAATAGACTCAAACATCATATACCTTGTTCAGTCTTCTTCAAAATGATTGTAGTGGCAATTAGTGCCCTCTGATACAAAGAATTAGATGCGTTTGACTTGAAGAGAATCAGTACATTGTCCTCAAAGCCTACAGTTTTCACTTCTCAAGCCATTTCAAAATATCTTCTTTCAAACTTCCTCAAACCCTTCTACAACCTTTCAAATGCTTTGTCAACTTCCAGAGACCAGCCCAATCTCTCACTTCCTGCTCTCACCACAGCGGGTCAGAAGTTGGACATGAGACTTTCACCAGTGTGCTTTAAACTGCACCACAATACTAACTTAAAGCACAACTACATTATGCTGCATACCATCCACTTTTGAACACTTCCAACACAACTTGCTAAAACATTTCTGCTGTCATTTCTAAACATCTACTGGTGCAGAACTTTCACAACTACAACTTACTATACAACATTCTCATATCTGTTTTTGGGTGCACAACAGTACAACCTATGCGTTATCTTGCGAACATTAAGGCACATCCTAAAAGCAATGTTAACCAAAACAGCACCTTTGGGGTAAAGTTACAGCTCAAACGGATTCATAAAAGAATAAACTATTCATTCTGTGTCATGCTCCACGTTGTTGGTGAAGTAAATAAGACTTCTCATGAAAAAGTAAAAACATAAAAATGTCACCCATATAAATTAAGAAATATATACAAACCGACTTTAAATAAAACTGACTAAACAAATGGCTTTGAGTATTTTCCAATTCACATGCATCAGAGAAATGAACAGGAACACAACGCATGAGAATGACTAACGGAGCTATATGCATATGGCACATGAATCCTGCATCTTTGGTTTTGTTGCATTGTGGAGTCTTCAATGTTGCAGCTTTGAGACAGTGGAGTTCAACTCTTCACTTGTCTTTCACGGTAGATTTCTTTCTTGAAAAAGAAAATATCTTGTCAATGTGACAAGACACATTTGCTTGTGTGTAAAAGAAGCTTCCTTTCATTGTCCTTTTGTTCAGTTTTCTATGAAAGCGCTCGGACATGCTGCAGCGCCTCCTGCAGTCTATGTCGGTAAATGCTGTAGCGTCGCATGACTGCCTCCCTCTGCTCCTCCTCCTCTTTATCCAGAATCCGCAGGAAGTTGCGCAGTTCAGGAATAGAAAATGCATCCCACTGTAATTAAAAAAATATATATTTTGTTATATGCATCAGCGTCTATGAAACGAATATTTAAAGGACATATATTACATAGTGCCCATTATGTGAAAGGCAAAACAAAAATTATGTATAATATGCATGGGCAATGACAAATAAGCATGCATTGTTTGTATTCAGATATAATGAAATATTTTCATAGTACAATATAAAAGCAAGGTGTTACCATGACTTCTCCTGTTTGCTGCTCTTTAAGCACAAAGCTGAGAGTGTCCAGGTCAGGTCCAGCCACCAACCTCAAAAACAGGGGCTTCTCTGTGTCCCCAAGCTTGCACACGTACACTGCAAAAACACACATTTAAAACTATCTTCTGTGGTCACAACTTACAAGGTCATTTTTATCAGTATTTTATATTAACACAGTGAAAACTGTATGCAAGGCTGAATATCTGGGACAAGTATGTAAGGTCATATAGATTTTTTTTACATGGTGTCTGATTTCTTGTTTGTTAAATAGACACTCATTAGAAAATCTGAATGAATACCTTTAAAATATCTGTTTATCCAAACTTAAATATACAGACAAAAAAAAGTCATAGACAGTTTATTCAGGGTTATACAGCTTCACACTAAGTAGTAAAGAAAATAAGCTACTGCCTGCTTCAAATGAAAGAAGTAACATCTGTTGTCTAGACTGCATTTTATTAGTGAGTTCACTATAGTCTTTCTCTAATGCAAAAAATCATCCAGAGGCTTATGTGTCCCAAGTCACAAAAAGGCTACAAACATTTGTCAAGTTGCAGATTGAATAAGACATTAAAGTTACACAAATGTATCACATCTGATATTAGATTTGCATAAAACTGTGTCACGTTTATAAGAGGGTTTCCTAACTTGGAGGCGCTAAGTAGGGTCAAAAGATAACATTTGATACTCTCCAAGTCTACAGCAGCTGTTGGTTTACAGAAAGCGTGTGAGTTTATTTATACTTGCAGTATGAGGGTGTGTATTGCTTATGAATGGCTGGTGGTGGGGAGAACCCCAAGACGCCCAGTAATTAGCAACAAGAGTGCCTAAAAATACACAGCAGTACACACGGGTCATCACCAGGAGGTCAGTACCAAAGCATTTGACACAAGGCCTGGTATGAGCGGCATGTGCCCGTCTCTGTCCCTGTTTACAGCATGTACCAGTGACTGCTGCAGCATTTACCTTGCTCCTCTCTGCGGTAGCGCTTGTACAGTGCGTATTTGGCTGGGTTGTCTGCCACAGTGAACTTGTTTAGTAGAGCCACAATAACCTGCAGAAATACAATAGTTACAACTCTGAAACCGTACCATTTAAAAAAATGTAAAGTAAGGCATATAATTCTCACTTTGGGTTTCACTAAAACTAAAACCAGCTGATGATAATTACTCACTAGTAACTAAAAATTCCAACACCTACAACCAATCATTCATCAGTGTTGGTGCTAGAATAGGTTTGCAAAAGGGACAACAACAACTTATCTATGTTATCTATGCCCATAAGTATAGATAAAGCTAAAGCTATACTGGTTTGCAAACCTGTTATTAAATGTCTACTAAAGTGAGTGTGTTGATGTGTGAGCGCTCACCTCTTTGACAGTGTTAATGGAGCTGACATGTAGAGTGTTGATAGTTCCTCGGGGCAGATAAAACGCTTCTCCTTCGGGCCTCTTCTGACCCCCCGAACTGTCACAGGCCTTCGCAGCTCCATCTGGACTTTAATAAAACCTGTGTACACCTCATTGTGGCCCTGGGGCAAACAAGGAAAGACAAACATTAGGTTATGTAGCTACATGATCGGTCAATATGGGCAAACCTTTCTTTTTTACTACTGGTATTCAAGTAATTTAAAATAAAAAATAAAATCTAAAATTAAGTGTATCCAACACCATAGTAACAAGCTGGGTCAGTCACCATGACAAGTAAGATCAGTGGAAAAGTGATTATGCAAAATACGATAGATTTATATGGATTTTTTGGGCAAAATGTTATATTTCTATGGAGATAAACACCCACCCACACTCCCACTGGAAGTGACACAGGGTAATTTGTCATTAATGTACTTTTTCTCTATCACCTTGTCTAAATTTGGTTGATTTAATCAACTCATTCAGTGCTTTTTTTAAACAGTTTTCTTTTATAGAAGTCAATAATTTCAGTAAAAATAATTTTGTGCAGGCCAGTGTTTCCCAAACTGCGGCACGTGGACCACAGTTGGTCTGCAGCTGTAGTGGATGGGAATTCTATTTTCAGAAATTATCCTAATTTAGACCAAAAGTAATTCTGTTATAGACCTGATTATGATGTGTGGTGGTAATATGTTTGACTGTAAATGATACAGTATCTTGACCACCTCCACAGACAGAGTACATGAAACAACTGTCAACAACAGGAGCTCAGGAAGTTTGCGATCTATTGGCCCAGTTTACCCAATAAGCCAACACTAGAGCAGATGGTCCAGATGACGAGTATCCTGATCTTAACCCTTCATATGGGGCAACAAGAGGGTCATAACACTCACAATATACTGTAGAGGCGCTGGATCAGGAGACATTGTGTCTTTCATGTATTGTGTCATTCAAATACAAGTTTAAGTAATATAATGATGATAAACACTGTTATAACATATGGTATACAGTAGACTATGCATATGCTTGAGTCTTGTATTGAACATGGATCATTATTTTATATTTTGGATATTTATTTTTGCACGCTGTTATTTTAACTAATAGTTACATTTTACAATTATTTGTTGTTCTATGTTGCACTTGTTGCCAGGCAAATTCCTAGTTTGTGAAGTTTGTTCACTGACAATTACAATAAAATATTGTAGAGTTAGCAATGCTTGCAGTAGATTTTTTTGTCATTTGTACCAAATAGATTTAAAATAAATAAATAAAATAGGGTTTTGTTTTTTAAACAATGGAAGCATCATAATAACATTTATTCACACGCATGAATCATAAAATAAATTATTATTATATTAATGTTTTACATGATGTATCTCCATTAACCCTGGGTAACAGCAGAGTTTTAATACAACCCCACACAGCTCTCACACTGCCAGAGTAAACACACACAGAACAATGGCAGGAATAACATCATATCAGTCTTATGTGAGAGCTATGGAATGCAAATGGAGAGAACAGGGATAGTCACACATTAGCACAGTCAATGCAAAACGTCATGACAAGTCAGGACACCTCTGCGGTTTACTTCCTGTAATTTTTTGTAACAACTGCTGCTTATCTGATTTTATAAAGCAATAAACCAAAACAAAACAAGAGAATTGAAGGAGAGCTACTCACGAGTGTCATTTTCAGATGGTCTTTGGTCAGAGAGTTGTACCAGTCAATCCTCTGTCTAATTTCTTCTCGACTAAACTCCGTCCGCAGCTCTCTGTCTTTCTCCACATCCTGAAAGAGAAGGCAAAAGAAAACAAATAAAGACAGAATCTCTGAATACGACACGTGCAACAAGTGCTCCCTGAGCCATGCTAAGAATAGCAGATTCACAAGATCATTGTATGAAAATACTAAGGTCCGCTCCAACATTGTTAAACATGTGACAGAATACTTTATGTGTTTGTGCCTTTGCGCCTGGTATTTCTATGCTGAACATTGTGCAAACTAAGATTGTTTTTAATGCCATATCATGATGAAGAAAAAGGGACAAACCAGCTTTCCCACCTGCAAACTAACTTGACATTACTCCAAAACTCTAAGAACCCGATTTATCAAGCCAGGTGCAAAATTGCTGGTGAAAAAAAAAAAATGTATGAGCATTTTACACAAACTTTAATAACGGAAGATGCACATACAACAAAGTAAACAAAACAGATATGAACCACCTCAAATTCTGCACTTTAGAGTGTGTATGTGAGAAAAATGTCATAGATTCTGTTTTGCACATGAGCAAAATACTTGATAAATCTGATCCTAATTGTCTAAATGTAGAAATGATTTCAGGTGAACACATGAAAGACCAGAATTGGGTTGATGGTGTACAACTAAATTTAAAGCGCTGCTGGTGACTGTAGCACTGTCACACACACTAGATCACCACAAAGACACTGTCAGCACTTCACTACTGTGTACAAACAACATGTAATTATGGTTCTTATTATAAGCACTTCAATGTGTGTGTAGCGACATGCAATATTGATGGAAAATATATTATACACATAAATTGTATTGCTCAAAGACAAAAAAGTACAGATACATAAATGAGTCAATAGACCATTGATACAATAAGTATTGATATTAGGCCAACTTTGACAACATTATTTTCTTACAAAAACTCAACAATTAGACTGAAAAGTGGCAGCAGGTGTAAAAAAGACAACTGCAGTGTCCTCCTGTCTGTATTGTGTGCTTACATGGGCATAGTCCAACAGTGCATCAATAAAACCCCCTCGCATACACAGAGCACAATCCAGGAACACTTTGAAGGCACGCAGCCTTATATGGAGAGCAAATCCTGCTACAATGAAGACAAGGTGCCAGTTCAGTCTCTGCATAATACAGACATCTTTAAGCTCATACAGTAAGAGCAATGACAAACAGAACAGATTAAGATACTGTAAAAAATAAAGTATCGGAGCAGATCCACTGGACGGGACAATATTTTCTGAGCTTCTCCAAGACACAGACTCACAGAGTTTACGCTCTCACATTTTTAACATGTCAGATTTTTGATTATGGAGACAAATTCTACTTTTTTACCACAGCTTGAAACACTTGGCTGGTTAGTCAAATCCAATTAGTCAAATCTAGGAAGGTGCAAGCAAGTAATAGGATTATGTGTATATATAGCCGAAAAGGGCAGCAAAAGTAAAAACACAGAAAAAAAGAGAAGTACAAAATAGTTGGAGACATTTTTTATTAATTTGTTTGTCTTTGTCACATTGAAAGACAGAATAAAGCTAGATAGTTAAAATGAAGTCAGCGAGATAATACACCTTCATTACTGCTATTACGTCATACACCTGCCTCATTATTCCTGAGACAAGCGAGACATTTAACCATGTTTACAGTATGTCCTATGAACGGGGAGAGTGTAATGAAGGCTCTACCCAAAGAGAAGTGTGAGCTATACAACACAATGAGGTCATATTCCTGTTTGAGACCTTGTGTATCCTCCACTGACACTGAAGATCAACACTAACGAACTGAGGAAGAGACAAAAACAGCAGAGACAGATCCTGGTATTTCTTTATCAACTTAAATGAAATGTTCCCTTTTCCGTTGAAGATGTTGTAATATCTTTCTCTTAGTGTCATGAGTAATACATTTTGGCTCATTGCTATCTACACAAACAAACTAGTTTCGTTTTCTTTATCTGTTACATGTTACTGTTAAATTGTTGCAGTTGATAAGAACTTATATTAATATAGTCATAGTACAGCTGACTAGCAAGAGTATAAAGTATCATGAATTGAAGCACAATTCAAACACTGGAGGAGAAAATGAGCCTGCTAAAATGAATAATGAAGATAATATCAGAATGCTGGTTTTTATATAATTTTACAAGACATTTCTTCACTTTTCTAACTAACTTACCTACCTAATTGTCTGGAAATTGAAACTAGTTAATTCTGTTGTATATTGACACACTATTGCCTGACGGACAAACTAGAGTTATTTGTGCCAATAATGCCCTAACCTTTCTAAAAACAATTGTATTCGCTTTGAATAAGGTAAAACAAAATCACTAAACTAATGGAAAGGCACTGTTGTGAGTGGTTTGACAGAGGGACACAGAGACGACCCTATCAATGGTGTAGTTCGACTGGTGTGTCCTGCTCTTCCAGTCGCTGCTGTGGTCAGTCAGTTTGTCTGCTTAAGCCTTTATCAAACGCACCTGTGGCATTCCTGTCTTTGTTCGGGACTATCTCGCTTGTGCAGGGCTATTGTCTGAGTGCACATGACAACAGAGAAGATAAAGCATACTAGGAAGATTTAGGGTAGACTGTTTACTGCTGCCTTAGGGTGCAGACTAAACATGTAATTAAACTTAAATCTATCCTATAATTTCTTTTGGCTTCTATGGCTTGAATAGTATTTGCAATTACAGGCTCTATTTGCATGTAACTGTTTCAGATAAAGAGTTGACTATGTTTTGCAATGGGAAAAGATCTTCAGTTTTTTGGGGATAAACATGGCTTTGATTGCAGTATATTAGAACTAGTTAAATTGCAAAGATCTCCTGCAATAGCATTTAAGAAAAGACTGAAATGAACTCATTAACTTAAACAAGTATCCTAGGTCTAAATTACTGCAACAACAATACAGTATGAGATAGAGCTGGGCAATATTGTGATAAAAATCGAATTGTGAGCTCATCTCTGTGACAATCTGCTTTTTTGGCAAAATCGTCATATCGCAATTTCCCTTTTCTCTATTCGCTGCATCTGTCTGTTCAAATACATCCAACCTATTACTCTTAGTCTCAGAGTTGAAAAGTTCTTTATAGCGACTTTGGGCTTCTTCTTTTTTTAAGTCTCTTTTGGCTTTTAATTCGTAAAAGCAAAAATGTTAAACAATTTTTCAGGTTTGATTTATGAAAATAAATTCATTTCTATGACTGAAACATGGATTTTTAGCATGTTTTCATGTCTAAAAGTCGTTATTAATGTCAGAAAAACATATGATATGGCAAAACCCTAACACTTTTGCAGCAACACACAATGTTCTAATTAATCGATTCTTTTATTAACTTTTTATTTTATTATTTGTTTGCTTGTTGTTTCTTTTAGAAAATCTGGCAACACAGGTCAGATTTTGATAGCTGGATTTAGCTACGATCTACAAGAATCGTGATAAAATCGAAATCGTGATCTGGCTCCAAGAAAATTGTGATGTTAATTTTTTGTCATATCACCCAGCCCTAAGACAGAAGGATAATTTGCTTTTTACAGAGAATAAATTCCAGCATTAAAATAAATGTTTCAACTCAAATTGCAATTTGACTGGATTGAGTGCGTCTGTGTGATATTTGCGCAGGCCCTAAATGGGAAAGTGATAAAATGATTGATCCACAAATGTGATTATCAATTATATTTGCTTGAAGTAATAACTTTGTCAAGACTAAGAGCTATTATTGTGTGAGGTATGCCTGTCAGTAGTATCACCTTTCTCTTGTCCCTACACACATTTGCCTACACCTCCCTCTCCTCTCTCATTCTGGTACTTCCCGTTTGGTCCACGGGGGAAGAGGAGATGGGACACACCTTTCCTTCCAGCATTCCTGCACTAATGGGTGCACTGTGGAGGTCCGACGTGACATGTACACACCATACAGTATATACACGTCATCATCACTGTGCGGATGTGTTCAAAACAGTGCTTTCAAGATGGATATTTGTTCACAGTAAAGACCACATCATTGACTCAAAGCTAAATACCGCTATAATCTTTGCAATCCAGACTAAACACTGACTGCAGAGTGAAAAACATAAGCTTCTTAACTCAATCATCTGTTGGCTAAAACTACCAAAGAGAGACCACTGAAAGTATTGTCTTTTGGTCATATTTAGACCACCCAAATAACCTAACCACAATGAGAAAAGAGAAAGAGCAAACGAGGTAGCAAAAATCAGTGAAGGTTTGGCAATAACTCAGTCACAAAACAAAGAAACAGGAAGGGTGAAAGAGGAAGAGAAAAGCACAACAGCGCCCATGTGGATAAAGCAAAAGTAAATGTTGAGTCCTTTACAGGTGGATACTTGGGCTGTGGTTGAGCAATGACATTTTTGGTTAACTAAAGGCATGTCATATAGTAATCAGTTAGTTGAGATTTGTGGCAAAAGCTCAAACTAGAAAGTATTTCATTGAATTGACAATGTACAATCCCCAAACTGTGCTCAAAAAGACAACAAAAATGCACAAGAACAACTAATTAGGGCTGAGCAAAATATTGATAGTTAAAAAAAAATGAGGGGAAAAAAGCTATTTAATCGGATGTACTAAAATTACTGAACTAAACAGAAATGATAAACTTGTGTAATCCAAACAATTAATTATTGCATATTTTATTAGTTTTAGTGCACAAAAGTCATTGCCAAACTTCACAGCTTCACTGTAGATTCACATTTGTACTTTCTAATTCACAGACTAGAGGCTTACAAAAAAGGATTTATTTTCAAAGATGTAATTTCCAAGATATTGAGATATACAGTATAATGTAAATCAAATATGAAAAAAAAAATTACATACACATTTTTCACATGAGAGTAGAAAGAAACTTGAGAATAAGACGGTTATAAAGCCCAATGATTTGCTCTCAAATCCTCAGCTAGCTCACTCGTATACTGTATGTTGAGGTTATATTTAAATTCTTAGAATTTCTGGCCAGTACAAATATTGGTTGACTAATAGAATGTCAACCTTTTTTTGACTATAAGATGTGAAGACTACAGCTAGACTAGTGGACGTGCGATATTCTCAATGATGCTACATGTTGTGATGAGTAAAGTATATGTGTGTTTAGTGAGTCAGCTCAGTTATTGAGAAACTTTTATGACACTAGAAGAACAACAACAGCAAAGGTGTGTCTTTTCCACAATAACAACTCATACAGCTTTACACGCAGTAAGAAATAATAATAAATACTGACAACAACAAAAATGTATATTTTTTTTAGAACAGAACAAAAACTCTTTCATGATCAACAGATTGGCAGCTAATGATTATACTGGCGTCTTTTGTAGTTTGGTTGAGTTTGTGTGTGTGGTTGGACCGTGGAGGGGTTTTCCACTGTTGCGGTCTGATGTGAGACAGTACAGTCAAAGTCTCTGTCAAAGAGATTGTCTGTCCATTATCAAACTCCAGACACACCTGCCTTTGTATGTACAGTACTGAAGCAAGGCTCGCCACATATCACATCATGTTATTCAAAAGTCACTCACAATACAATATGGTCATTACGGTCTATGAGACGTTTTACACTCGAACTACAGCTTTGAAAAGTTAAGTAATGGGCTAACTTCCTGGATAAGGTAAGTAGCAATTTTAGGCATACAGCCATTCATTTGGGCATCAAACTGCAGTATATAGGACTGATCTTTTTTGTTTTTAAATATCAACCTTTTGTGATCTTCCTGAAACACATGGGATTATTCAATTATACCTGGCTCAAACTGTAATTGGAAAGATTGTCAGTTTGGCAAAAACTGAAAAAACACAAAACACAATTCCTATTACTGGCAGGTTAATTAAACATTTTTCAAACTACTCAGATGTTGCCTTCTCATCTAAACCTTGACCTCAACATATCTCCAGTGATCCAAATATCCTATGTGAAGGGAACAACTCGTCCCGTCACAGTGTGGGACCAGTCTTGTCATTCATCATCACTCTCTTCTCACTCTCTCCCTGGAACACGGACAGAAAAGAGCAGCAAACCACCTCAAAGTGTGCTGCTGCGGTTTACAGATAATAGCCTCTGAAGATCACACGGCCATAACTGGTCCCAGATGAGCTCTGCTGCTGCTGCTGCTGCTCAGGCATCACAGAGTCAGAGGTGGCTTTGAGGCTGAAGCAGAGACCACTGAAACATGCTTCATTACTGATCCTATAAACGGCCCACAACACAAGGCCTGCACTCACTTTTCTACTGCTACAAGAACAGAGCAATTTCCTCCTAAAAGACGAATGCTGAACTAATAAACATGAGAAGTACAAGAAATTACTCAAGTATCTGAGTGCAAATGAGCCAGTGTTAAAACATTTGCAGATGTAGATGCAAGCATGCCCTCTTTGCGTGTGGATTAAAACCAAAAGTAATCAAATGTTTAATAGCTAACTTTCAATTAGTATTCCCAAGAACGTCACAATACTAGTTGTACTAGTATATACGTAGTATTTTTAATAAGAGGTCTTAAACACTTACTAAATTATGCTTGTATAATTTTAAAAAATGCGTTTAAGCATAACATTAACGTACAGACGATGTAATTATAACTTCAGGTCAGAAACTTTCTAAAAATAATGAAGATTTAGGCCTATTTGTAGTTTCAACTTTTAAAAATGCTGTTGCTGTGATGAGATGAGTTTCAGTCATTTATACCAAGAAGAACATTACTAGTTTAACTTCCTTGACAACCACAGCTTATGGCCACACTAAAGTAATTACTCATGTGCAGGTGCACGCCACATATCAAGTGGTGACCTCTGACCTCTGTCACAGGTGGTCAGTAATACCAGGAGTAAGTACAGAAGGCAAGATTGATGACCACCTGTCAGAGCAACTACAACTGCCACTGTCAACACTAGACAGGACATTACAAACTTTTGTTTAGTCATCACAACTGTACTGTACGGTCAGTTTTGCATCAACTGTAATCAAATCAGTAATTGTGCAAAACTATTACATTTTATTAAAGGTTTCAAAATATGTAGATATTGAATATGTATATATCATGTTTCAGTTCTGTTCTCTACTTTCTAAAGGCATATTTGTCATAGTAGCAGTATATTTAACTGTTTTGAGGAACATGACGATAAATACAAGGTCACATGAAACTTTTCTACCTTCAATACACTTCAGACACTAATGTACAAAGATACTGGAGCCACGGCATTTTAAGTGTCTCGCCCAAGGACTTAATACAGAAGAGGGAACTGGGATCAAAGCGCCTGCCTATAGGGATTTCACTGCTGTGCTCTGACAACTCTTTTTTAATGTACTGTATTTAAAAACTCACTATATTATTTGTTTGTCTAGAGAGTGAATCAAAAAATAATAATCGCAGACTAGCTGACTAAATAAAATAATGACGAGCGTGCCTTAGCCCTTCCGTCAACCTTCACATGCTGAACACTATGAACAAAACTGGGTGATCAGGATGAGCTGCTAATCTTCCAAAACAACCACGAATGCCACCGCCTCTTACGTTAACAAAGGTGGGCAAAGATAGTACACCTGTCAGTGTTATGCCAACAGGTGCTCTTGTTTAGTTCATTTTCACTGCACTTATTACCACCACATCACACTCTCCGTGACGCAGGTAGAGCTGCTGTTCAAAGACGCATTTATCTTATTATACAACACAGCCCACAGCATGGTCTGAACACACCACGTTGGACAGGCTGCACAACAGAACAAATCCTCCTGTGTTTTTTTGGCGAATAAATCAAGTTAACACATCTCATAAAATTACAAAGCATAGTCACCAACAGAACATTGCATTTAATACAAAAGCTGTAAACTGGTGAGCTGTGTTGCTGAATTCATACCAGGACAAGGCAATTAATCGAAAAATTGAGAAATCAAGATTCAGTCAGACCGAGTAATCAATTATTTGGTTGGTGGTTTTGAATCAGAAGATATTGTCAACCAATCCTTTGTCAGTAAGAACGTGTGATTTAGAGCAGTAGTCAAACTAAATATTGATACAATTTTTAAGGCTTTTCAACGGAACAAAAAAACTTTTTCTTCATTTATGTTAATAAAAGCATTTCTTCTTAAAAGCAGTACTTGACTAAATCTGTATCTCAATGTAGCTGAAGCAACCTGACAGACAGAACACACATCAAAACTGCATGAGCTTAAGAATCAAACACAAGACAGTAATATGTGGATTATGCAATTACAGACAGATGCTTAAGAGAAAAGGGGATCACTGGGTCATGAGTTTAATCTTTCTGTGTTCTTATAGTCTTTGGCAAACTCTCATACACTGCAGACAGTCTACAGAGTGGATAAAAACATGACAACTCTAAATGTTGGCAAACATAACGGCTCTAAAACAGAGCAAGAGAATCAGAAATAGTAAGATCACCAACAAAATGGTCTGTTCAGTTTTCTAATTACGGTACTGAAACAGCAGCCATGGTGGCCAGAACAGGATGGAGAAGTGGAGGAAGGCAGGACGTGACATCCAGGATGAAAAGAGAAAGACTAAAGGAATGACAAACAACAGAGGAAGGATATCTAGAGACGAGAAATGTGAGAGGACACGTGTGGGACAGGAAATTCAAGTAATGCTAAAACTCAAAACTATGAGGGTTTGAACACAAAATACTTAACCTGGAAATGTGATCATCACCTTAGTGTCCTCATCTAAAATACTGAGCATCATTACTGCTTACTTATTACTTCAGAGACATTGTGTAGAGCACATTCAATTCACACAAGTCAGTACATGGTCAAACTTGACAAAGGTACATTTCACAAGGTTTTTATTGTGTTGCCATACTAATTGCATGTGAAAGTCTGCCAAGAGGCCGGTTGCTAACAGCAGAGCAATAGTTTACAGGGAAACTAAAGAAGAAGAAAAAAAACAAGATAAGAGATCTGCGATCTGCCAGTCACCATGTCTATCCATTGCCCTTCAGAGAAAAAACTCTTACTAGAAAAACAGATAAGAAAAACTAAAGTCAACAATTACCTCATCTAACATGTAGTGCAACAATGAACACTTCTTAATGCAACCAAGCAAAAATAATAATATATATGAATGTAATGATTCATTTTGGTAGTGATGCAATAACTACTGAATTATTCAGCAATGAAAAAGACTTGTAAGTGTGGTACACATAGTAAGTTGTGTCCAGAGGCAAGCCAATCATCAGACCAACTGCCACAACAGATTCTGAAATATACAACCATGCCGCCCTGTGACTGAAAACCACAGCTGTATTTGAAAACGGCTAGACCCAGAGTTAAACTAACAACTTAACTGTATAATGTTCCTTTGAACATCCAACCAAACAAGCCTATGTCCATATATTTTTAAAAAAGCAATACAAAATTGTCTTTACGATTGCACACCATGTGAGGAGCATTAGCATTGGAGACCAGCTGTCCTGTGAGTGTCTTGTGTGCTTTTACTGCTGAGTGGGTTAAACCAGACATTACAGTGTGACATTTGCCGACAGAAACCCCCATTCAATCCACATCGGTCGACAGTACCGCCTGTGTTGAGTTAAATCCCTGTTTTCCATTGACTTGCAGAACAGTTCAGTTCATTTTAATTCTTGTGTTTGCACTGACATGTCAATGCAAATACTAAATATGAACAAAATTGTGAATTATTTTATTAATCAGTTGGATCTTGTTTACGCTTATATCTAATTTACTGGGAGTGGTGTCTTCAAAAGCCTTTTGGTTTCTACCACTCCCATGCACATCTGCATATTAGAACATTGTGTTTTGTCCTAATTGTCCTACTGTTATACAGACTTGTATACTGTGTTTAATAAATAATAATAAACTAATAAAATAGCTTTTGTTAGATGTTTTAGAACTTAGAATTATACACGTATAACAGTGACATTAGTGTTCTCCCTATAAATTAAGAGCTTGCTAGGATTTAATCAAGTGGATAAATTAAAATGGCACAATCATTTTCTTCTTCTACTTCCCACCAGAATTTTTATTTTAATTGCCAGTGACCAAAATACACCAACTGGCCCTTTAACCTTTTCCCTGTCACCAAACCAGTAATTTTACTTTGCAGGCCTTCACATCTCTCACAAAAGTCAAGTCTCAGTGGTTGTAATTACTGCTGGCATGTGGGAAACCACCAAACTGCAGCTCAAGCTCTCATTGCGGGTCAGGAGTCCTGGATTTTGACAGAAAGGTCAGAACCTCCCTGCAGCACTCTATGGGCCACATTGTGCTCCCACTCCTCACACACAAACAGTCAGGACGCTGAGGGCCTGTTGTGGAAATGTTAAGTGTCATGCAACAGTAGAATGTGCAGCCCGGCCATTGTCTCAACACCAGCAGACAAGAGACAAATATGTGGGCATAAAAGAATGAACGCTATAGACTGCAAAAAAAGTAGTGTGGATCATGTTCAGAGTGCTGTTGTGTGAGTAACTTGAAAGCCTGAAGTTATTTAGTTAGGGTTTCATTAAAAATAAGCCTACCTAATTGTTTGAGGTCAAATTTAATCCTGGAAATCTAATTTTGTCAGGCTGCATTCAAGGAAAAACTTCAAAAAGGTTTTAAGTCCAGGCAGGTTGTTATGTACAAAGTTAATTAGTGACTAGAGTCCTTTAAAATGGGTCACACACTATGCTACTGGTGTCCTAAAGGTAACATGAACACTGTCATGTAAATTGAATGAATATGTGGGTTGTAAACAAGCCACCTATTGAGCAATAAAGCAATATAGTAGGTTAATCTTGTCAACTGTCCAAACTGGATCAGACTTTGTTACGGCTTTATAAATGCAAATAGGAACAAAAAGAGAAATGTTGGCACGACAACGATAATGGCAATAAAGCAACGTGTTAATATTATGTTTGTGTGATGACATGTGACTAGGCTGTAGTGTGCAGTATAACATTTTTGCGATGCCTGCTAGAAAATTCACACAATCACGAATTAACACGCACTAAAACTGCAAAATAACAAAACGAAAAGATGGCAAAGTAGTTCATATATGTCTGTACCTTGCTTTCTGTGACTTTGCCCGAGGGTTTCTTGAAAAACGATGTTCTGCGGTGAAAAAGTACTCTTCAGAGTCGTCCTCCAAGCTGCTGTAGCCACTGCTCATCGTGCTATTCCACGTCATTTGCGGAGAAAACTTCTCGTCTCAAACTCGACACCATCAAAAAGACTGGACAGTTGTTGAAATTAGAAAATATATAAAGCAAAAGAAAACCGACTTCTTCTCACGATGAGCTGGCTGGACGCGGCGTTTCACAATAGAAGTGGATAATTTCCTCATTCAAATCCGTTCAGAGAAGTTGTGTCCCAAAGAAGCTGTTTCTCCTTGACCGCATCGACATAAGAATAAATACTAAAGAAAAACAATATCCAGCATGTTCCTACTCGGGTACAACTTGGGCTAAACAATATCGATTACAGAAAAGAAAAAACCGACAAACCAAATGTGTCGTGCTGCTTCCCAGAGTGCGTGAAACTGTATGATCCTGCGTGGGAGTTTACGGCGGCGTCCCCTACAGTAAAACCACGCCCACAACAGCTCAGTGGACCAATCAGATGCGAGAAATCTACGGAGCACTTGTTTGATTACCAAAGAACCAATCAGAGTTTTTAGGTGCCACTTTTGATCTTTCTAGGATTTTTTTCTTTCTTTTTTTTACAACAAATTATTTCCCCAAACCGCTTCTTACTCTTGTTCCCCTTTTGACCATTAACAGTTACTTCTTCTTCGTGTTTTTGCATAATTTATTTGTAACTTTAGCTGGTACTTGATGGGGCTTATCAGTGTCACCCTAAAACCACCGTTAACCCAACAAAAGCATGCACAGAATTAGGTTACCCCCATTGCTTTGAAAGGGTCCAAAAGAGATCAGGTTCGGCCTCGAGGCAGAAAGAACAAAACCTAGTCAGAGTGAAACAAAAAACAAAACATTTTAAATGTTTTATGCTTAAGCAGCATTAAAGTCTGTAAACGCTTTTTTAAAGGTGGGGTAGTTAACTTTTTAGTTGTAAATTAGTCTACTTTGTGCTTTCCACTAAAAAGTATATAATAAATACAGCACTTTGTGAAAAAATTAGACCTCTGAGTACTGTTTGACCTGAATAATAATAAAAAAAAAATAGTTCTAATCAGAAGCTGAATGCTGTACTCTAATTGGCTGAGCTGGGGTGGTCCTCTCCAGTTTCACTTTGTTGTTTGTAAAAAGTTTTTAAGCAATAAATGCAACCAAAATGAATATATGTCGATATTAACTATGTGTCAAAGGATTTATGAGAGGAAGTTCAGATTTAAAACCTAAATCGTGTTTGCTGTGTAAAAATTAGCTACCCCAATTCCTTTCAGTGGCTTTCTACGGACTTTGTTTCACTCGTGCTTTCCATGAAATACATAATGCGTATTATAGGCCTACTTTCTCTAAGTTGATGGTTCTAAGACAATTATGCAAAAAACAATAGGGTTTATTATTGCTTGTAATAAAATAAGCAGCAAAAAGAGCTGATAAAAAAATAAAATAGCAACTATAGGCATAAAGGGATCTTTTTGTATTTTCTTGGACTTTACAATGCCTACTGAAACTAAAAGCTACATTTATTAGCATGCTTTTCACACATTTCTGTTGACATAATAATGTGTGAATAAAATAAAAATCGATATATATTTCGATATATATTATAGTTCATAAGACTTAATTGCCGTTTTAATGCAAATGAAGTTGGATTCGATTATGTTTTTGGGTGGTTCAACTTCATCTATTGTCTAGTAAAATGGACAGCAGTTATAGATTTATAACCTGTTATGCTGGATACAAGTGCAGCATTCTAGTATGATATTTCAAAATATAGTTGATAAGAAACCAGGCATGCTACGCTTACAAACCATCATACCCAATACAGAATTGGGCCTTTTGAGGTTTTACTTTTATATTGGTGTGAAACTCATATGCTTAAAGGCACTTTTTCTGACTTTTTCTTAAAAATGTAAACCAATATTTAGTTTTAAACATTTTACATCACTTACATATTTTTTCTCACTTATCTAATGCATTCAGAGCCCGGACTTCCTGGGTTTTAGTGAATGTTTCCTCTATAATGCACAGTGACCTAATTTTCACTGGAATAGATACTTTAACAATGTATCTATTCTGTGTTGGGGTAATACTGATTTGAGGTTATTTTAATAGTATAGTTCCTTTAATAGTGTTGATAAAACTATGACGTCATGTGACCGCCCCAACCGGAGCAAACAGGCACATTCTGTGGAAAAGCTCACGGTCAGTGGTCTTAGCCGGTGGGTCAGTTTGGCCCAAAGCCAGTCTAGTTACACATTACTTAAATTCCATGGAGAGCAGTGCTAAGCAAATATGAGACAGGTCTCCAAAGTGGTAACTGTGTGCACTTTCAAACTACAATTAAACAAAACATGATTTAAATATGAGAAGAACTTTATCATTTTGAACTGGTGTTATGATCATGTGTGAACAGCCGCCTGAAACCTGCAAAAACTTCACCCAAAGCTTTGACTTTAGAGCTGAGCTATAACACATATTCTTAAATAACACAGAGAATAGCAGTGTTTTCAAAGCACACAAACGTTGGACAAGGGTGTGCAGATTAAACTCAGGATTCAAATTCTGGGAATGTAGCATATTCATAAAGCAGACAGAAACTGATTTTCCCCCTTTGGGCCTCTATGACCTCACTCTTTAAAGATGCAGGAACACAAAGTAGGTGACAGTGAGGGAGCTTAGTGAGAGGAGGGGTCGAAATAAGAGCTATGAGATGTGTGCCCAGGTGTGTGGGGTATGGGCTGCTCATTCATCTAGCTCAGTCGAAAGTCTCTAATTAAAGAAGACTCAGATGGGGTTGATCATTGCTAATGTGAAGTAGGGCTGCGCGAATAAATGCAATTGAATCGAAATTGCTATTTCAAAGGACACAATTACCAAATCACAAAAGCTGCAATTTTTATAATTTTGTTCACAAACTACAAAAAATACAACAATTTTCTGCATCAAATTTTTTTTTTTTACCAATGTTTTTTTAAGTAACTCACATACAATTATTTTATTCATTTGTCTAAACACTGACAGATTTTATCTTAAATTTTTTACAAAACTGTTTCTAGTGCCTTACATTTCAAACTCTGACATAATGACACATTCTAATATTAGTCATCAGTTCTCATTCTGTTCATTATTCTCATTACTTTCAAGTGATAGCACATATTTTTCAGAAAACAACTATAACAGTTTAGAGCAGCTCAGCAGGTCCTAAGTCGTTGCTTGCCTCTTCTTGAGAAAGCTTCAAAGGAGAAAAAAGCGGAAAATAAAAACCTTGGGCATGATACACCAGACACCAACCCAATAAGTCTAATCTAAAGAGAACAAAACCTCCTGTGTTTACTGTAGTAAATGTCGACCGGACCACAGAAGCTTCTCTGCTACAGGCTTTTCCCAAAAACAAGCAAAACAAAATGCTGCAGCCTGTTTGCTAAATAGGTTGGGACACAATTTTAAAGTGGAGGAACCTCAGAAGCCCAATGAATCTTTTCAAAACAAGCAAAAAGCACCGGAAGTGTCCAAGGAAGAGGCAAGAGACAAATCTACCTCTCAAGTCCTGTCAATGTACTCACAGGCTCGGCCAGCTGAGAGGCTACGAGAAGATCCAAGATTATTTTGGAAATCTCAACAAAAATGTGTGAGAAAACTGACGATTCTGGTGACGACAAAGATACCAGAGCAGACTAAGATATAAACATCACTATTCTTGAAAATACTGGTGAAGGTGAAGTTGTTTCATGAAGAAACTAAGGTGAAAACACTGGTTTTCAAAAACAGTGAAATGGAGATACTTATAGAAACATCGTTTTTCAAGGATACCGAGGTTGAGACTTCCGCAGATGGTGTTCCAAATGAGCAAAAGACCAATCCACAATCGGAGAAACTTGAAGTTTGTTTGATTAAAAACTGCAACTCACTTGACCTTCAGTTTGGGCCCGCCATGTCCTGTAGCTTTAGCCATGCTCTAGTCAAGAAAATACTTCAAAAAACAAGGTCTTGCCTAGCCTGGAACAGTGCCATGACATCGCCAACAGATTGGGCCAGAAGATAAACGACCATTTTATTGTGGGGTAGCACACCAGCATCAGCCAGAACAAACTTGACAGAATTGAAAAAAGTGCTGTCAGGCGTCAGGAAAAAAAAGATGGGCCATTTGCGTATGTCCTGAAGATAGCATGTTCACACAATGCCAATTTTGGACCAGATGCGATTGAATGTATCAACAGGCTTGGGGTCTTGGTAAATTGCCCAAAGTCAACCCGGGCTGCTTCTTTTTTCTTTTGAACATTTAAGCGACAAAAAAGTGCATACAATTAACATAATGTGAGCAGCATTCATTGACCCTCTTCTATTCATGTGTGTTTTAGACTTGGTGTGGAACTTCTCTATCTCTTTTTCACTTGGGACTTGACTCAGACTTAAAGCCAAAGACTTGAGACTTCTTTGAGACTAGCAAAATAATGACTTCAATCTCAGGCAAGAACCAAGTTGAGATTGCAGACTGTATACATTGTCTCTGTTAACTTAGAATTAGATTTTGTACTATAAATGTCTAAGTTTATAATAAAGAAATGGGAATGATCACTGGTACTTTTTGGTCTACACTGTTGTGTTCAAGCAGTGATTGGTTAAAGTTAAAAAAAAAGTCCCCCGCTGTGGAGCAAACCGGCTGATGCATAGACTAACTTCATTAACAAAATTAGAGGTTACAGTGTACTCATAATATTTTTAGATTACGTATGGTGATTATTTTGTGTATGTGTTTGTATGTGGGTGTGTGGGTGTCGTTGTATCTTGTGTTCCCCCTCCAGGCTCATCTTGACAGACAAAACACTTGAAGGTCCTATGATCAAAGCAGAAGGCTGAGTCCATGCACTTTCTGGAGTATCACATAATCAAAGAGAGAGAGAGGCAGTGTCTTAGGTTGACATGTGAACGTGAGGCCCAGGCCACAGCTGAGACAGATGAACCACTTGATCATGATGTGAAACTGACAGAAGAAAAGATTATTATTATTATAGATTAAATTATTTATGGAGGTAACAAAGTATTAGCAAAAGATAGATGTAACAGATGGTTTTAAATTAGCAAAAGAATTTGTAAATAACTAAGTACATCAAATAACATAACAAGTCCCAGATAAGATCATAAGTGAAACAATTATTTGTGGGTCTTAGAAAGATTTCAAAATATCAGCGATCAGCCAGAAGACCAAGACAAAAATTTGATGAACTGTAGCAAATGCCTTTTATTAGTTTTACCTTTTTATGTGATCAAATCAAAATCATGATCAAGAAAATTGCAATATACATCTGTTATCAAATTATATTAATAACTTTGTAGAGTTGCGTAGATTTGCCATTTAAACTAATTTTACATACAACATTCAAAGCTGCAAGATCAAAACACATACTTATTCATGCACATTTGTAAGACTTATTGACCCACCCACTGGGGTTATTTTTATTCCCAACCTAACCCTTTCCACAACCCGGCCTCTATAGACTCAAAAGGCTTAAGTGAGTTAGAGTTTTATTAAAAGCAACACATTTTGTTTTGTTCAACAGAAGTTACATTTTAAGGTCTGTCAGCGGTAAACAGTACAGTTTTGTATGACCTGCACACAATTATGAATGGTGTAGATTGTACGGTGAGCTCATAACCAGGGCAGCCCCGGCTGATCATGGGCTGGGATAACGACAGGATCCAAGATAAGCGCAAACACAAATAACCTACAGCCTCCCACCCTGATAAGCATCTGTGTTTTACTTTGAACCTGCCCTTATCTGAGCACAGAAACAACCAGCTTTAAAAACTCTATACTATGACTTTGCTGCATACTCACCAGTATATTGATACAAATCAATTTCACGACTACTTTTGAAATCTGTTGCTTTTTAGTTGAGGTTTTAGTCACGTTTTTGTGTCAAGGTTTTTAGACATTTCTGTACAAAATGATAGTACTTTAACCTGAACTGAAGTCTTACACTAGTTCTGTAATAGTTCAGGACTATTAAGTGTCCAGTTTAAATTGTAGTTTCAGTTTAGTAAGTAGCCTACATTAGGCACACATCAGCTGAAATTTAGATGAAATATGGGACAAGGGATGTCAAGATTGTTCAACAAACAGATAAGTTACTATATGATCACAAGATTTGAGAATACAAGAAGCAAAACAAGACATTTTAAAGTAGTCTAAGCTAGGCCTATAACCTAAATGAAAAGTGATCATCTGGTCCTTGATTTAATTGTTATGAACCCGGTCATAATGGTGATCTACTTCACAATGATGTTTGATTGTGAGGTTGATAATATAGTTTCTGCTTACTAAAATTTAAGATTCCTACAGACAGAGGTTCAAAATGGTGGTATAAACACAAATACAGTATGCATTGTGAATAAACCAACTCTGTGCTCCCTGGTCTAGTTGGGACATGCCACAGTCTACATTGGGGATGATGACAACGCGCTGGTGGGTCTAAGCTGCTGGCTGATGTCCAGTAAAGGCACATACACACAAACATGAATGATGCGGGAGGAGCTTTTGTCTTTGGTCCGACTAGTTAATCCCAGACAATCCACAAAGATTACACTGTAGTTCACTGCTGCAGCTCATCCGGCTCTGGGTTTGGCTGCAACAATAAATACAGTACAAGCTACAACATGAAGCTATGTAGTAATTTGCATTTATTTTTCTGAGGGGATTTTATAGATAAATAAATGTCATTATTGTTTTCTTTTTTTTTCACAAGTTTATGAATTCAATGCTCAATAGCCTAATTTTGCATGAAATCTGCTTCTTTTGCATTACTAAATGAATGCGTAGATCAGTGACAATGTACATTATGGTAAAATTGTCACAGATTTATAGAGCGCTTTTCTACTTTTTAAGACAAATCACATCAAGGAGCAACTTACCCTGTACTCAGATCTGGGGTGGGTGAGTTAAGTGCCAAGAACAATTCATTCTCCCGGGGTCGTCAGCTCATGTACTTCAAACATTTATAGGTTCACTTTAACATTCTTAAAAGAAGAATAAACCTAATTTTTATGTGAAAGTTGGGAGGAAAGTTGTAGATTCAGCCGTGGCGTTGGAGGAATGACAAAAAATAACATCAAAAGTCTCCAAGTCAAACAACATAAAGGCAGGTGTTGGCTGTACTGGGTTATAATTTTGCTGAACATCACTTTATTAAGCCGAAGTAATGTTTCTGCCCAACACATTTCCTGCTATGAAGCATAATACTGCTGACTTCATATTTCAACTAAAGATTAAGGTAAGCATCTTAGGGATTTATGCAGCATATAATAGACTTAATTAACGTGACAATGAGGAAAACTGTCTTTTTGGAGAAACAAATACATAATAACTTTACTGTATGTACTCAGAGTAACATGTAACTGAAAACAATCAGATGAATCTCTTAATGTTGGATTTTGTGGGAAAAGTGCACCTCTGTGGTCCCCACCCCATCAGTAACTAGGCCAGTGTTTTTATTGAGTAACGTAAAACTGAAAAACATTAATCTTCTTACTTTTAATATCTGAGCTTGTACTATGTAGTTTTCTTGCCAAAATCAACTTACAATTCTGGCCAGCCAATGCACCTATTGGCTGTAAGATTGGAAAAGGTAGAAAAGAATGACTGTCTTATTTTCAAAGTAAATGTCAAAGTAATAATTAGTGAAACAAGAGTGATTGTAAGTTCGGCTCAGCTCTCGTCCGGTTATTTTCAAGAGCTGTCTGTCAATGACTTACAAAGATGAGGCAATTACTGTGGCCCTTACTTCCTGTTCACTGGGAAAAACAAACACAGGCTTATAGCACAATGCACAGGGAGGGAAAACCAACATGGATGTGACTGAGAAGAATGTTCATGAGTTTTTGCTGGCTTTTTAATGACCCTAATGAACATCAGTGGGTCACACACAGGGTCATTTATCAGCTTGGCTTGGGCTTGTGCTGTCACTGTGAGCAAAAGTATTACAGCTGTAAAAGCAGGGAAAAACAATAGAAAGATGTGTTTCATGAGCTATAATAGACTGTATCTAATCTGCCTTGTGGTTTGTGTTATGTAACATGCTCATATACACAGTGGTCACCTGAAAAACATATTCTATCTACAGCATAGCTTTAGCAACAATACTTCACATGCATTATTATTGTATTGTATGCTGTGTTTTTTAAAGGGTTATGTTTTTTTTCTTGGCCACAATGAGTCTTATTTAGGACATCAATCCAAAACTATTATAAAAGTGACAGTCTCTTGGTGGCATAAGAGGAGCTTCTAAGTTGTGAATAATCAACAAAGGTCAATGCAGCAGTGCAATATATGTAAGTAAGTATAGTAAGTTAACAAAGGTTTTACTGTATTCTATAAGACTACAAGACTACAAGAGCCCTCCATAGTCCAAATTTGTTTCCATGTCTAAAAAATATTAAACATTGCATTAAAATAATACGCTTTTTGTAGAGTCATAAAAAAAATTATAAATAAAGCAACATGTTTACATAAATCAGTATTATAGTCATACATTAATCTTAGTTGTTAAACAGATGCTGAAGTCTCTAAGGCCAAGAATGTAAAGCCTAAGTATATCTGTAACAGAACCCTAACCTGTCTGTCTGTCTGTCCCCTCACATTTCAACAGCAGGGAAACTGAAGCTGCTGCTCTGGCTTTGTGCCTGAGTCCCAAACGCTGCACTGACACAGGTGTGTGTAAATCACATGGTGTCGACAACCCTGGACACATTACTCACAGACACCCACTGTCACACCAGCCTGTTGACAAACCGCTCTCATCAGACTACCACCATCAATATTGTAGGAATGAAAATATATGCACTAAAGCTTAAAAAACTAATGAAAATGCTGTAGAAATATTTGTGTATGTTTTAGAAGTAAGAAATTTACCTTTTCTCAAATAATTATGATTTCTTATTAGGACTTCTCAATCTATTAAAGAAGGCAACATATCTCATTGAAATGGTATCTGTTCGAGTTCACTTTATACAAAATCCCAGAGACTTTCACTATGAACATTCAGCAAAATTCAGGCAACTTCAGCACTGTGCTGATGATCTGAAAAGTGCTGAGCTAATGACGCACATGTTCAACAGAGAAACCACATTAGTGTGTGGAGGGAGGTTTCACTCAGCAGTCTGTAAAATATTACAACCAACCAAAACCACAAAATATTTCAACATGAGAAATGAAAGTCCAAATCTCAGGCTTCAGTGCTCTCAAACACAGGTGTCTTAATGCTTATTCCTCTGTCAAAACCAAAACAGAATGATTATAAAAAAAAAAACATTTAAAAAAAAAAAAAAAAAAAAATCCTACAAATGTCTAAACAAACCACCAACAACAGAATGAAAATATAAAAATAATATAAACTTTGTTTTTTACAGCTATTTTTTTTTTTTTTTTTTTTTTTTTTTTATGTTAACACATCGATTTCCGAAGTAAAAACATAATCAAAAGAAGATTCATTAAAAAAAAACATGAAGCAGAGTTACATAATGTCACTCAGTAGCCAGTGTTGAAAATAATACTTTCAAAAAATACCAAATTTCTGCTTACAGGTAAAAAAAAAGTTGTTTGTGATAGTTTGTGATGCATTTATTTATAAGCTAGAATCACTTTTATTAGAAATTATTATTTTTCTCCCTAATTAGGTTATGTGACTTTCGAAGCCTAATTTCTGTCACCAAATTTCAAACTGTATTCCTCTGATTTTAGACTACAGTTACTCAGAATACATGATTTCAGTATATGCACTCAACTACTTCCCAGTACTGGCAATAGCTGACTATTATTTACAAGGCAAACAATACAGGAGCTATAGGGATATTATATTCCAATACTGGATGAACAGAAAATTATGCATGATAGGAAACCAAACAAGACGTAATCAGCAAAAATGTGTGACTTTGCTGCCCCCTGGTTGCTAAAGAACAGAATGAACTGTTATGTTTTGTTTGTCTTTTTTCCCATTCTCACCACTTAATGGGAAAGAAAGATGATAAAAGTATTGCTGGTTTCAATTTCTGAATTTGTGGCAGTTATATAGCCAAGTCGGAGCATTTGCATTATAAAAATAAACTTTGCTTAAACAACATAAATTTTAGCTGCCCTTGATCTATTGAAATACATTACATTGGCCTGTAGAATGTTTTGATGTCAACTAAAGCCAGCAAAGACATGGTTACAGCTTAGTTGACAAGATAAATAATTACAATAATAATCATAATTTAAAAATCTATTCATTTTCATGTTTGTTTGTTTTTCTCACAGCTGCCTAAATCATATGAGAGATTGTACTCACATGCAGCGGTGTGTTGTTGTTGTTGATTTGGTCTGGGCTGATGGGTGAAACCACAGGATTACAGTCCAAAGAAACTCGGTCACGACAGGCAGCATGACAGGCATATTTACAACCTAAAGCAAAACATTTGACAAGACGATTAAATTGAGCAAGACACGTGGTGGACTGTGGTTGTAACGTTTATGCAAATGAACACTTGATATCAAAGGGCTACAACTTGCCAAGCAAAGTACAGAATTGTAGTTCTTTGATCATTTAGTCCATTATTAACCAAGTTTTGTATTAGCTGACAGATTATTTTAGTTAGCATTTAAGAATTTATATACAATGAAAACAAAAAGGAAAGAGTTAGCTCACTTGGGAGAAAAACATTCGTCTAATCTGCCTTTTCAGATTTGTTGTTTTATAATTATAAGGGCTGTTAACAATCCAGTGTGATGGTTCCCTGATTAATCAACTAATTGTGGCAAGTCAAATCATAATCATTGGCTGAAATAAAGACTTACTAAAACCTATTTAGTATTTTTGACAACAGTGCACTTTATTTCTCAGTATTCTCTTTCTGCAAAGCTCAAAATACAATAATTCAATTTGATTTATTTATGTATAGCTCAAAATCACAATAGAGATAATCGTTAGACTGGTTCACGATTGAAGAATCTATTGCTGACTAGTTGAAGTTGCAGTCCTATTCCACAAATATTGCTGATATTTCTATTGTAAGCATAATAAGATTATAAAATAATATAAGCACCATTACATTAGAACTTTCATTCATATTTTCAACTTTCAGTAAAACTTTCTATCAAAGTTTTCTTCTCTTACCTAATGTCCTCTTTTCATCACCTGCTGCTCGAGTTTGTCCGACAGTTTGCACATGGCGACACCCATCGACACTGCTGCAGCTCTACCTCACAGCTCCATTACTGTTGTTGTTTTGAGTCTTGTTTCTCGACCTGTTATTCTGTTTGATGCCAATTTGCTTAGTGCCCCACGCAGCTCTCTATCTCCTTGTATCCACTGCTTGTGTTATTGTGCTGAGTGTGTGATTTGACAGTCAAATAGAGGCCAGTGTGTCGCATGGACAGTAGTTGGTTGGTGGATGTAGATTGCTGACTCAGTTTTACTCTCTTTCTATTCTATCTGTCTCTGTCTCTCTCTCTCTGTGTCTCTGTGTCTCTCTCTGTGTCTCTCTCTCTCTGCTGTGCCTCTCATCCTGATGTAACTTGTTGGGATTGAATTGTGTTTTTAACTCCGGTCATCTGTCTGCCCTGGTAGCCATAAAAATCCCCCTTAGAAAAACAAAGCAAAGACAACTAACAGATCTTCCTGTGTCAACGTCAATACAAATTAGTGGTCAATCTTTAAGACTAAAATAGAAAAATTTATTGTGACCAATCAACATTAAGCATTGACATTTACTGTAATTTAACCATGTTTGTAATGACTTGTCAGTAGAGGGTGCAATAGGGCTCAGCTTCATCTTTGCAGAGAGAATAGTCATATCGTGCTATTTAGGGCATGTTAATGTTTTCTTTAAGGGATGACTTTGTTTGTAATAGTGTATAAATTGATCATAATGTTATTTTAAAGACTCAAATGGCATAACATCAACAACAAAAATGGCCAACAATTCCACTATGTTAACTCTATTATAATCTGTGTATTACGATAATCTATATAATCTACTACAATCTGCTACTATAATCTGCTTATTTCTGCTCTTGAGGAGTTTACCTGATTATATATAACTCTCTATATATATATTTTTCTGTATCACACTTAACATGCTCCTTATTTACTCAGACTTATGCTGCAGAGGAAGCTTGCATTTTTTTCTTGTTATTTATCTTGTGTAGTTTGTATATTTTATTGTATTTACTACTGGAAAATCCAGTTTAATTTTAAGAGGAACCAATAAAGACAATGAGATAAATTGAAACCAAAAACAAAAACTTCACTGTTTAGGTGCATAAAGGTCATAGGTCACAGACAGAAACCCTTCTCATGGTCTAGAGTATTTTGTCTCAACTGTTAAAGACTTTTAGCACTGTCAATCTAATCAAGTGAGCGTGCACAGACGGAGACAATGAGGCTGCAGCTCTTTTTGCGTTCACCTGCTAAAACACACTCCCCTTTGGCCCTGAACAGCTGATCTGTCTCACTCAGCTCTACAAATGTGGCCGGCCTGACCCATTTTCATGTTTTGTTCTGACAGGTCAAAGGTAGACAAGCCGTTGTTTGGTGGCTGCATTGTCCAAAAACAAAAAAGTTGAACCATAACAGTATAATCTAAATCTATTCAGCATGTGCATTAATGCTAGTGCTGCAGTGCTGTAGTCCTTTAGTTAATTGTTTGGATAAAGGATTCTTGCGATATTTGCATAGGTCGACTAATTCCTTTATTTGTAAGAATTTATCTTGAACAGCATCAAAAAGAAGGGAATTAACTGAAGATTTAGAATGAAATCATTTGTCCAATCTGCCTTTTTATAAGATATAAAAACAGTCTTTTGTTTTTGCTTAAAATCCTTTACATATTGAGTTTTTCTTTTTTTTTCTTTTTGCCCCCTTGATGGAACATGCTTTTACTGGATCACAAATTTGGTAGATTACAATTTGAGCTGGGTGATATATCAAATTTTAGATAATATCATTATAGTTGTTTTGAAGATATACAAAAATGGAATATCAAGTAAATCGTTTATAGTAAAAAAAAAAAAACAGTTGTTTAAAGATTCAAATTACAAAGTTTGAAAGTTGTACATTGTAAATAATCAAAAAAGTATAGGATGTGATATTTTAATCAATTAATCACTAAACTGAACAAATTTTTTATTAGTTAGAAAGCACGTTGCATTAAAATGTGATTTAGCTGCATTTTTTCTTTATAAATAGTAATTTAGCATGTAAACCTCTGAGTTTGTTGTCTTGTGAGGCAGTTTGGGTCAAATATTTGGTCAGAACATTGAGACACTCACTAGTTTTGAAAAGGGAGGACCTTACAGTCCACTAATCGATTGATAGCGCATCTTAAGTCAACCAAAAATGTCAACTACAACCTAATTTTTCTGATCACTAAACTTCAACTAATACGCTTGAATATGAGCATTTTCTGGTTGAATGGAAATTATACAGTCTGAATATCGTAATCGAGATATACAAAAATATGATCAAGATTTGTGTGAATATCATTCAGCCCTAATTTCAACCCTACGCATTATGTATTACACATTTTCTAATTCAATGTTTAGCATAACATTTTGCATGTTTTGTGGAATATGCTAGTTTAGATTTCTACAAACCTACATTAAAAAGGTTTGTATTTCTGGCAAAAGTCTTGAGGTACACTTTTTAGATGACATACCATACAAGGCCACTTCTAACTACACCAAACTTTTTAAAGCTACACTTCAAAAGTTATAGCTTAAAAAGAACATAATGAAACAGAATATGCCACTAACCAGAATTCCTCCACAACAGATTGACCTCCAATCGCCTGGAGCTGCGCATCAGTTTTGGAAACTGATAGAAAAAGCCAGACATCCTTCTTAGAGTCCGTCCAAAACTTTTTGCTAACCCCATGATTCACACTTGACATAAATCCACTTCTGTGCCAACATTTAGATTTGCATCCAAAAAATACTAAAAATATGTCTGAGAGCAGCGCAACAGGCTTGGCTGTAGATGCCCATGTTGTCCTCAGCTACAGTCTAAAGTGTAGCTGCCCTCGTGAGCTTTGACCCTCATTGTGAGTGGGGATGAGCTGCCCAGGGTTTTTTGTGTCTTTTGGAGACAAACTGTCAGAGCCTCTGAATAAACAGAGAGGGCAGCTGACACACTGCATTGGGTACAGTACCCCACACAGCCAATGGCCATAAATCTCACTCATTTATTTAAACTGTGATTTTAGTGAAATGAGCAATTGAGATTTTTTTGAAGTTGTGGAGTAGGCCTATTTTTTTCAACAATGCAGACAAACAATGTATTTTTTATTGCAGCATATTGCAAAATAATATATACTTTGATATTTCTCCAGTTGTACATAATTGTCATAAAAAAAATTCTGGCAGGCTGGTGATAGCGACAGCTTCTGACAGAAGTGAGAGTGACACTTTCAGTAACTCACAGAGCGCTTTAAAATGTGGGTGCACTACCTAAGGACGTAACATTATATTATAATTGTGAAGAAGCTTCAAGGGTTTAATCATTAAGAAGAGAAACATGTCTGGAAGATTAAGATTAGCCTTGTAAAATGTTTGTGTAAAGTACTGTTACTCTTTTTGTCTTTGTTTGGCTGTACTTTTTCATTTCAGAAATATTACATTTTACTTTGCATTGATTATATAAAAGGTTGTAGTGTCACTCATGAAAGTTTCATAATGATAAAATATTTTAAAAACTTTTAAATATCAAGTCAAAATGACTTAAAAGAAATACGAGGGCTAAGGTTTGTTGTGTTTTAGTACATGTATGCTACTGGATGTGCTGTAAAATAGGGCGATATGATTATTGATGTAATTGTTTACATCTGTGTTATCAAGTAATTGTGATTGTTAACTGTGACTCATGAGTGAGTTTGTAAGCACTCAGATATTTCCTTGAGTTGTAAAATTAGGTTCCTGACTGTTTCTTTACATTTGTAGAATACATTTACAACGGTCCATTATCATAAGCTATCTCATCCATTTAATTTGATCTATATACTCTGCATTTAAGGAGTGCAAATGCTCTGCACTCTTTCTAAGCAAATAGTTGCTTGAAAAATTGTGATTTCAAATATTCTTTAAATAATTGTGATTATTATATTCATTACATTCAAGCAGTCTTATTTGTTGGGAGACAAAAAATGCAACCCAGGCCATTTCAGTCCAGATAGGTCTCAGTTACACTATACCTTCAAGGACCAAGAAATAAGTAAACTTTGTGACTGTTTGTAGTGTTTAATAAGTGAACCAGTGACAAAAACACATCTCAAGGATAAAAGCAAAGTCACCACTCTGAAAGCTTGTTTTTGGTGTCCTTTAGAAGAGTGGGCACTCATTGTTGACTTAAATAGAAGCTAAGAGGTTTCCTGAGCAGCTATAAACCACAAAAACTTTTAAATGCAGCCAGTCTGACTACTGGAGTCAAAAGCAAACAGCCCCAGCAGTTTTTTTTTTTTGCTTGCAAACCACATAAAGGAATAAAGGAGAGTCAAGTGTAATAGCATTAAACGGTGGTTATAAAAAAGGAAGTGGTTGTTAATTACAATAAAATGATGTAACTTGAGTAGTACATTGTTTGTTGCTTGAACATTGACTGAAATGTAATGCCTGAGTTGCATTTGTTAGAAAAATGTTGTCCAAAACTGCCCAATATCCAAATGCTCAGTCTCGTTAAAGGTCATGTAGTTTTATTTGGCACCATGACGCCTGTGTGCCTCGTTTGAGAATGCTCCTGTCATTGTTCATGTCTCAGGAGGCGTGATCAAGAGGGCCACTGGCTCTGAGACAATGCACTGGCTTCCTTGTCAACCCTTGTAGACTTGGACCTGTTTGTCTACATACCAACAGCATTCCTATGGTATTTCAGAACCCTGCCTTTGAAAATCATCACTCGTTACTGTACGCTACTTAATAGGCCTACTGGGTTAGTTCATCGGGAAGCTGTCCATGCAAATGGTTTATCTGTTTGTTAGTATTTACTTCCTTATCAAAATATGTGAGTCATACAATTCTTTACCTAAGTCAGCTTAGGACAGACCTTTAGGCCCTGTGATAACCTATAAATAATAAGCATATAGCTTAAAAATGATCGAATCAGAGGATGTGAATAGCAACTTTTTTTCATTGTAGCCCACTGAAATTGTTAAAAATAACCTAATTCTATGTATTTTGGGCTTGTTTTGTGCACTTCAATTTTATATTAAATCAAAATTAAGAATTGTATTTAATTTATTTTTAGGCTTATATCTAAAGCATCCAATTACTTTAGATTTGTATTTCTTAATGAATCGATAATTTATTTATTTTTGGCAAAATCGTATAGCCCTGAGTTAGTCTAAACTAAATTAGCTTCTATCACAGTAAAAGTGTAGGCGATTGCTCCTGTAGATTAAACATTATAGATTACAGCCTGGTGAAACTCAGCACTGACCTGCACAGGTAAGTCCATGATGGAGGATGTACTGGCAGCACACATCACACCAGCCGCGCTCCTCACTGGGCCCGAACTCATGTCCCTCTCCAGACTCCTCTTTGACACGGGGGTCTCTCTCGGTGAAGATGGTTCTTACGTCTGGAGGTCTAAAGCCCTTCTTTCGGGTTCTTGGTGGTCCTCCCGGGAGCCCCATCTCTTGAGAGTCAGGGGCATTCTGTGGCGCCAGCCTGCAGTTTTTGCGCTCAGGGGGGCTGAATAAACTGACTTGAGCTTCCTCCTCAGAGTGACGGCCCTGGTGCCACTCGAGGATGTCCAGACTTTTGGACTGAGGTGACAGGTGTCGCCGTACAACCCTCGCGTTCCCCGCTTTGCCGTCCTTGGACACGCGCATTCTGGTGTCCGGTGGTGGCCACGTTCCCTCTAGTGCCTCTTTGACGGTGGCTCGGCTTGTTATGTTTACCGCCTGAACACTTAACGGGGCGTCAACGGACAGCGAGGCGCGGGGCACGCACTTCCGACCTTGGTGCACAACGTTAAACATTACGCACACTTTGCTACGTCAACTACGAATCATTAAAGCCTTGAGCTTACGGACACAGCACGCCATTTGTTGTTGTAGTGGCCTGAGCGAGTGTTCAGTAACTAAAAAAGCTGCAGAAAACGGGTTAGGTCTCATTTTATCACACGATCACCTGCGCTGACGCACAGGAATGTGTGATATCCATCATCACCTCACTCATGCGCAAAAAGACTAATTCAACTGGTGCTTATTAACTTTTACATGCATGGACTAAAGATATTTATTTTTATTTTTGCTTAGTGTCGTATACCGCCAGAGCCAGACTATGCTATAAAATCCTCTCTATGCAAGTAATGCAGCATTTACAACTAAAGTAAGAATCATTTATATATCATATATCATAGGTCATACAAAAGTGCAAAGTTTTTATTTATTGACATGGTCAACACATTTGGTAAATTCCATTTCATGGACCAAGCCTTTTGTCTTTGAAAAACAAGTATCATAACATTACAAAAAATACAACTGAAACCAAGTTTGTTTTAAACCATTTAGGTCCCTGAGAAAGTGAAGACTAGCCAAGTTAATAGCACATTCTTAGAACAATGTAAACTCTTTATGCTTAGAAAAACATGAACACACAATTATATATAGTGTGATCAGCCATTAAATGTTCATGTCACGTTCCCTGAAGCTGTTCCAGAACAGACTTGTTGATGGTGCACTGCCAGATGAAGATCTACGGAGGGCTACTCAGTGGACTTCCTCATCTTCACTGTTGAAAGCATTCTCCTGAAAAATAAATTATAACAAAATTAGTGTTAATTATCAAGAAATTTGATCATTTGAAAGTGCTAGTGTTCGCTTACATAACCACCCTGTTGCTCTGCCCAGGACGAAAAGTGAGACTTTAAAAATCTGGCTCCGTGGCTCAGGAGCCGGTTCACAGGCATTGTGTCCAATACAGACAAACGAGTGGTGGCCTGTTGATGACAAAATACGCACTTTAAAAATTTTAATTATTTCATTCATTCATTTTGTGCCACTTGTCATAGCTGTTGCAGGTTACTGGAGTCTATCCTGGTGACTTTGGGCCTTAGGCTGGGGAACATTAAGGACTGTGGCCCTCACAGCAGGGTTAACACTCAGAATCAGACACAGACAATGATCCACTCTCTCACTCTCACTTATTCACTAACGAATTGCCTAGGCATGCATGTTTTCGGAGATGGGAGAAAACAGATGTACTCAGATTGAACCAAGTTAAAACTGGGAGAACATGCAAACTCCACTTAGAGAGATTTTAAGATGTTCATTTGATCCAACCCCAGAATCGAACCTACTTTCTCGTTGCGGGAAGCCAGAGCTCTAACCACTCAGCATCCCACCTATACAAAATATTACAAGAAACAAGCACCAACTTTGCGTTATCCTACCTCACAAGTGACAGCAATTTGTGTCTTGGGCGACACTTTTGGACCAGGACTTTCATCAGTAGTATTGAGGCCCATTCTTTTTAGGAGGGTATTTATTACAATTTCAAAGAAGTTGTAGTTTCCCAGGAGGTTGACAATATTTATGTCTATAGGATTCTGTGAAAAAGAATAAAGAAAGTTAAAAAAAAAACCTGCTAGTTTAATGATTATTTAGGCTGCAGGTTAGTGCAACTTACGCTTTCGTTCAATCTGTCACCTGCGTCTCGCAACAGCAAGCCAATCACTTTTTCCACTTCCACATCTATTAAAAATGTTATAAAATTAGCAACAAAACTTTTACTTGGAGAAATAATATTGCTTTGAGAAAGAAAACAAACAAATGCTTCTTTTAACAGGGAAAAGGTTGCTTTAAACAATGGACATGAGAAGGAATTGCATTAAAGGAGAACTATTGTGTTTTTGACTTTCAGTGATTTACATTTTGCTTTTTGTTAAACACAAAATTGATGTAAAACAGCTTAGAAATAGAAAGAGGTCCATTTACTTCCTGTGCAAAACTGCAGAACTGAGAAGCCCCGCTTCTTGAGTGTAAGATTTTAATGCAACAAGCAGCAGAGTTAAAATTTGTCATTTTTATTGTTGTAAACTGACTATGTGACTACTCTAAACCATACATGCTTTACAATAAATCAGATTTTTTGAATTACAAATAAAAGCAGACAAGTGGGCGGGATAGGTGGTAGGTGAGGACAGGGCTTTTCTGAGCACCCAATAATCAGCTGCAGGACAATACACGATTACTCAAACATGCACGAATCATTCTTAATAAAACTTAGTAAACTAATTATGAGAGAAGGCAGCTAGAACGAGGTTTAACACACTGACCCCTTGCATGTTTGTAAACTTACGTTGAATTCTAGTGAGTGGAGCTTAACCGGAGGCAGAAAAAGACGTTACATCCATTTAAATCAGCGTAAATTCGCCTTGTTTTTGGAAGGATTTTTACACAAATACAGAAAAAACTGTTTGGAACAGTCAGAATATGTATGGTGAATTACTCTGTGTGAGACCTGACACTGACTTTGGTGAATTACTTCTGGCGAATAGAAGCATTTTGTCTGAGCTTGTGTGATTCGTCCTAGGATCTGGATCTGCTTTTTGACATGGCTGAAGAGGTGATTTTTACATTTGTTTCAGGTTTGTTTTACTTTGCAAGACCCAGTAGTGGCTAAAATGGTGTCTTAATGTTCATTCATGTCATGTCTTGAAGCTACTGCTAAATATGCTTATGTGTGCACCTCCCATTAGTGAAATAGAGTCCAACAAAATTGGTTACTTGTAGCTGAGTTGAACAAAGCTCTGGTCAAAGCCTTTACTAAAGCAAGAAATGAAGGTCTTGTGTACAAAAATTGAACGATTAACAAAAGTGCAGTTTTAGCTAGAATTCTAAATAAAGCAGATCAATTTAAAAATCAAACTGCACTTGCACGGCTGGGTAAGGTTAGGCTAACATTAGAATTTAGAACAGAATTTCAACCACAATAAAACCCTAAACTTTGAAGTTTTTTTGCCTCCGGCTAGAGCTGTGACGTCACCATGACATCGACCGAAAATCCCTCTATAAGTCCCCTTTAAAAGCCATGAGTTCAGATAAAGATGATGACTCATATATGCAGTTGAAGCTGGTGTGATTTGAACACTCACCGTCCTCAGAACCAGAATCAGATTCTATATCTGGATGAACAAACGGGATTTCAGCTGAGATTTCTGCCAGTTGCGCTGCAACATTTCCCAAATCATCTTCCTGCACCTCACCTGGAAGTCAGACATTAGTTGAATCACTAATTTTTTTCCTTGAAATTATAGTCAACTGCATAACTTCACACAGCCAATATACAGGTAACCTACTACATGTAAATGCAGGGATTTCTGGCTCCTCTTCATCATCACACAAAATCGGATCGGGACTGGGAATCTCATCTTTGGTTTGTGGTTTTAAACAGATAAAAACTTTGGAAAAGCGCTTCCATGCTTTCTTTTTCTTCTTTTTCTTTTTCTGAACAGTGATGTTTTCAGACTGAATCGACAAAGAACCACTGCCATTTTTACTATTAGGTGTATTTGAATTGTCCTGTTCGAAAGACTGGCTTGAGTCCTTCGGTCTTCGCCTCTGTGCATAGGCCATGAGGATCCGAAACTCCACCATGTCTTCAGCACTCTCTGAGCTGGAGGTGTACTCTTTAGACTCTGTGCTGTCGGTGACCCCATGTTGGCCTTGGAAGGGATCGTGAATTTCTACATGTCCGTTAGCCATAATTCACTGTTGGCAACTGACAAATTAGAAATTAGATCAGTATACATTACCATTATTTAGCATACATTTGAAAACAATAAAAAAAAAAAAAAAACAACAAAAAAACTGGAGAAAAATCCACTTATGAAAATTGAGAAAACATTTAAAAGCAATTCATGTCTAATTTGTGCCACCTAGTGTTAAAAAGTTGTACGCCTGTGAACTTTGGTCTGACAAGTCCTTGAGCCATGAACCATTTGAAGCGTTGTTGAACCACCTGGTGGTTCATTCAGTCCACTTCTACCCGGAAAACGCAGACTGAATCTTTTTGAATTACATCAACAACACTTTTTTTTTTATCATAAAAGACTAAAGCAGACTAGCCAAGGTGCTAGATAAAGAAAGTTAGACAATGACAGCAAAATCTGCTTGTAACTTAAAGGTTATGCTTCTTCAGCTACATAAACAAATAGACAAACAAACCTCCCTACAGATAAAGGTTAAATAAACCATTACTTAGAAAGTGCTGATGTGAAATGGAAATAAAACGTTACTTACTGACTTACTGTCAAAACAATCCCGAACGGAGCACAACTGTTTGAGTTTCTTATCTTTCTTTCGCCGAGACACTTGTGACTTTCGGTTGCTTTCGGTTCAGCGGAATGCGCTCTTGGGTTGCTGAAGTCACGCAAGCGTCACGCTCACCTGACGCAACATTGACGTCACTTCTTGTTTTATGTGTTTGTTTTGGGGTTTTGGTTCAATAAAATTTTTTACATTACCGCTACAACAGTGACGTCATATTGTATTTGGTTGAAACATTTAAATGTTCATTTATTTGCTAAAAATAAGCAAATAAATAAATTGAAATAATAATAATATCAATAACAACAGTAATAATAATAACAATAATAACAACAACACTAAATAATATAATAATAAATGAATATGACGTAAAACCTGAGGTCAAACTACACAAAAAAATAGAGTAATAGGTTTGCTTGTTTGTTTATTTTTTTCATCCAAAGCCCATCTGGAACTTGTTATATGAAGAAGCTAAATCTGTTTGGAAACTTCCTAATGTGAAGTCAGTTAAGTTTACTTCACAGCTGGCTGTCAGATCTCTCAAGTGTGCGTCGCATTCATGATACATTCCACAAGAACCCAAACACAAGGATTTCAATTGTTTTACAATATTAACTTAACTATAATAGCGCATCACGTAAAGATCTTTAGGTTTCTTTTTTATTATTATTATTTGCATCTCTGTTATCATGAACACTGAACAAAAATATTTTGTGGTAAAAGTAAAATACTGGTCTCTCTGTCTGCAGTAGTAAACGTGTCACTGAAATAGTTTGAATCCAAATGGCCATTTTCAAATATTGATTTTGACATGTACTGAGTCTGTTGTTCTACACCTGAAGGAAGCCAGTTTTCTGATATGAACGTCTCACATCCATAAAACTAAAACCAATAAAAATGCACCAGAGCCATAACTACAGTATCACAGTTCATTTACAAGTTAAGAAAATATAACAACATAGTTCAAGTAATTTTGTTATCCTCAACAGAAATATAAAACAAGAATGGCCAAAATAAAACACTTCTCAAAACTAAGACAACTATTATTTATAAACCATTGAACTTAGTTTCTGATTAATAGTTAAAACAACATTAATGTCATAACTCCAGATTAAAATCTGAAGGAGGTATTACAATGCCATGCAAAACCAACTTTACTGACGACACAAATCATTACAATAAGTTATGTTTGAAAGAGTGATGAGCATATAGTCCACAAAAGACCAAGCTTACACACAGATGCTTTTTTGTTCTTCATCGAATGTAGATTTAAACATTTGGTGCATTTCAAACACAAAGGAAGATATTGACTGCGATAGAAAAAGGCCTAGAGTCGTCAGTGGGAAAACTCCTTTCAAATAATAATTGTGTACTTTAAACAAATCTTTCAGTGCACAAAGATTGTTCTCCAATAATATTGTCTACATAAATTATATCAAAATAATTTTGAGACTTCAATAAAATATAACATGCACACAAAACAAACCATACATCAGTATTTAAGTAAAATTGCACATTCATTACACATTAGAGCTAAATGGTTAACATTTAACGTAAGAAAAACATTAATTTAATGTAAACAGAAAAAAAGGCCTTGTCCATTCATATTGCATTGAGTATGGCTCAGGTTCTTTTCTTACTCTGAAATAAATGATTCCCGCATACACACATCCCGTATGTACAAATAAAATATACTTAATTATACCTAAATACACACAATGTGTTGAACAAAATGAATAAGAACTCTCTATTCTAGATATGGTCAGCCTTTGATAACACAAAGTAAATGTAAAGTCAACTGTCCTCAAAGAAATAGTTTTCACTTTGGGTATGGTAAAATTCACAGATAACTACTTTTAACTACGATTGTTAAGTGGGGTGATGCTAACTGCTGTCATCTTTAGTTGACATATTGCATCCGATTTTAAAATAAATGTAGCTTTATGGGAGTGTGAAATGTAATAAAAGCTAACATAAAATGCTACTTCTATTTACCCTGCATACCCAGTTGTTCTTATATAATTAATATTCTTTAATCTAAGGCTAACATTTATGGGCTATATAAAATGTGTGCAAATGTGGTGGAGGTGTTTAGAAAAATAAAAACAAGACTAATAGTGTGTTGTGATACTTGCAAGTAAGATAGAAAGAAGACATTTAAAGCCTTTCGCAAAATATACTTGTAGGCAAATTTAATGCTGAATGATGGGATTTCACTGAAGAATTGCACACACTAAGAAAATCAATAAAACGAACAGTGATATGGTATGACACTACATCAGTGCAATGTCTTTGGCACTTACATGTGGGTAGCAAATATACTTTTTAAGTTGGAAATCAATAGATCCTATTGCCCTGCCTAAAATATTTTGAGAAAACAAATCATTCATTACAACTTTATTATAACTACACCTCATTAGTTTTTAAAAGTATGAACAAAGAATAAATTATTAATTAATGGGTAAAAAAAGTTTTAAAGACTAATGCTGCGTTCCAGGCAACTAGAAACTGGGATATTTCCTAGTTGAAAAATACCAGTTCCCAGTTCAAAGCGTTCCAACCAAATCAACTCATATGTAAACATCTATGTTAATGTTAAATAGCCTCTAACCAATGTTTACATTGTTTTTGTGGCAGTTAATCCTCCAGATTTATTTATTGTGGTGATTGTTAAGCTCATACAGTGTGTGAAGTGTGATCAGGTCTTAGTGGCGTTCCAGCGCATTTTTACAAGTGGGAAGTAGGAAATATCCCAATTCCCAGATGCCTGTAATGCACCATAACTAAGGTGTAGTTATTATAAAGTGTTCTGCAATTGACTCTGTGCATATAAGCTGTTTATTTTCAAATTGTCAGACTTTAGCGTTAGCATTGACACACAAACACAGTTTTTTTGTAAGGTATTTAACATGTTTTCAGAAAAATCACCAACGGCTCACTGTTCACTGCCTGCTCTTTTTTCATTTTTGGCTGAAGCAGTGAAAACCTCATTGGAATGAACTAAACAGGAAATGAACCGCCAGCAAAATGTTTGCATTTTTGCAATAAATACTCTTGTGCACAGAGCCAATTGACTGTGTGCACAGAACATCAGTTGGCTTGTTTATTTTCAAAAATGCTAACATCTTACCGACATGTTCATGTTCATTTCTATGAGTTTTTCATTACCTCAGTCTAAAATGAAAATGTACTATCAGGCAGTGAACAATGAGTTGTTGGTAGTTTTCTATGAAAACATGTCAAAGACTTTACAAATCAGGTGAATATTTTACCAAAGAACAAAAGTGTGTTTATAAAAGGATATGTTTGTCTGTCAATGCTAATGCTAATGCTAATGTCTGACAATTTAAAAAATAACTAGTTTCTATGCACAGGGTCAATATGCTGCAACATATTTTTGTCTCTATCTTGACAACGGAATTGTGGGACGGCAGGGTGAAAGTGCACTTGCATACAATCAACCAAGCGCTATACCAATAAATACAACATGAATAAATAAGTACAAATAAATAGTGGACAAATAAACTCCATTGCAGTGTCGCCGTAGCGATTTGCTCCTTAGCTTTGCCAGTGAGGACAGTAAGCGCTCTGCTTTAACACAGTGAGCGTGTCCAGAGTCTAAAGACACAAATAGAGTTTATCAGGTCAGACAGCTGTCTCCAGGTCGTCATTGGGAGGGGCTGATGTGTGATTCTGCCCGCTCAGGTAGGTGGCCAGCTCTGAGTCCCCTTCTGCTTGGTCCGCTGGCGTTTTCCCCTGTAGCACAACATGTCAGGAATCATCAGTTTCCTGCAAATAGCTGTACCCTCAAGTGAACAGTCTAGACTAGCGAATGTGTCAATCCATGATGAGATCCATGTGTACTATTTGTCATTGACAAAAGGACTGTTGCCTCTCTAACCTTACTGGCAAAATATAAACTACAGGTGTACTGTTTACCTGCACTAGTATCTCTTATCTTTTAAACCAGTGTTTCTTAAAATGTGGTACGAGGTGGTACCACACTTTGAGAAATATTTGTGTGAAAATTTGTTTTATTTAGAGACAAACATTTATATTTTGGTCCTCTTTTGAACTAACCCTCTTTTATCTGTGGCTTACTCTTATTTTAGGCATGATAAGTCTAATTTTAAAACAATTCGAACAATAATTTATGCCTTATATTGTTTAAATTTTGATCTGGTGGTACTTGGAGAGCCAAATATTATATTAGTGATACTTGGTTTGAAAACTATTGACCTAGACACAAAATTTCACTAAAAACAATTATAATGTATTAAATATAAATTTCACATGATGATCAAGATTATTTTGTCTAAAGCTTGTAACATAAAAAGCCCACGTGTCCAACATTTACAAGCTCTACATTTTTGTTCAGTGAAGATTGCATGAAGCTGTTAAGCAAGAATGACTGCTTGTAACATTTATTTCATTTAAAACAATTAACTAGTGTGATTTAGAAAGAAAGCCACTTAGAAACAATTAAATATTTGATGTACAAGTGGTTTACCTGGAAATTTATTTTTTCAAGTGAAGCACCAGCCTCTACCAGTAATCGACACACAGCATGCTGCTTCCCTAAGGCTGCTTTGTGCAAGGCAGTGTCCCCTCTGCTCGGAACAGACAAAGATGAAGATAACAAAACTTATTATAAATATGTTTCGTAACTGTGAGGCATTATAAAGATGATTTTTGCTGATCTTACCTCTCTCTGTCTGTTAAATCCACAAGTACTTTGGATCCTAAGAGAAAAATGAAAGTAAATTGAAAGAATTTGGTTAGAGATTTACTTTGTCCCTTTTGTGATTAAACATGTTTACCTTGTTGAAGAATAAAAGTAACTAGTTCCGTGTGTCCATTCTGGGATGCAATGTGCAATGCCGAACAACCTCCAGAGTTTCTGACCAATAAGCTTACACCATTGCGCACACACTCCATCAGCTGAAAAAGATCCGATAAAGTTACATTTACGGTAATCACAATATTCTGACATACAAACCATGACAAAGATGCACTACTGTATACAGACGACCATGACTACCATGTTTTTTCTTGGTAAGTAAAGTGCCGCAATGATCAGTGAAGTAGTCCTTATATGCAAGCATATAATTTTAGTTATTTAGTGTTGTTGAAATTACCATAGAAAGATCTCCGGAACTGGCAGCTGTGAATAATGCTGAAAGCAGAACCACAGACATGAGGTTATTCAAATCAGCAGAGAACAGTCTCATAATATGTGAAATGTTTAGTCATTATTACACACTGAGTGAGAAAATGACATCTGGACATTACAGCTGTAGAGGGTGTTCACACTCGTTTTTTGGTCCTAAATATAGAATTTTTTATGTAATGTGAACTTGTTTTGCTCCTGTTCTACTTCTTTTTTAATTCTGAATCTGTTCTAGTCTAGGACTGGGCGATTTTGACAAATATGTGGATATAATTTTAGCATATCTCAATTACAATATTAAAACAATATTATATCAAACCAACTGAAAAATGTTCAAACACATAAGTGTATTAGTTGAATTTTAATGATCAGAAAAATTAAGTTGACTATATAGTTGACTAAAGACATTTTTGGTTGACTTAAGATATGTGCTAAATTTGTCGACTAAAAGGTCCCCCTTCTCAAAACTGGTGAGTGTCGCAATGTTCTGACCAAATATTTTACCGAAACAGCCCTCACCACAACACCACAAAGTCAGAAGTTTGCAGGCTAAATTACTATTACTATAGAGAAAAATTGCAGCTAAACGAGACACTACACTTCTACGCTTATTTGATCATTTACAATGCTGTAACATTCTTCATTTGTATCCTTAAACAACTATTTTTTAAGCATTATTATTACCATAAACGATATACTCGTTTTTTTTTGCATGTATATTCAAGACATCTATCACGATCTAAAATCAGATATATTGCCCAGCTCTACTTAGTCAGTTTGGAGCATAATTGTGTTCAAATCTCTTTTTTTAAGCTGTGAATCTGCAAGTATGAACAAACCCTAAATCTCAACTTACCAGTATTTGAGAATAAAAATAAATCATCAACCACTATATCACAGATAAAATTACTTAATGTAGGTAAAATGCTAAAGAACAAATAGAAGTGAAACTGAAACTAAAATGTGAAAACTAGTTGGGGCATGTTTTGCTCACTGGAGATTCCTATTTATTACATTGGTGAAATGAAAGCAATATTTCACTATCATGTGCTTGTATGAGTAAGTCTGTTTGTGATGTTACCTTGTTCTTCTGGAGACAAAGGAGATCTGAAAAAAGAATCATAGCGACTTATTACCTTACTGGTGTAGAGTGCAATCTAGTAATATGTTCTACAAATTTGAATACTTTTTGGACCTACCCCACACTGGGCTCCACCACAAGATCAGGCATTCCTGTGGATGGCCCTGATTTAAGATGGGCCCCTCATGATCTAAAATAAACACTTCGTCCTGACAAATTTCAGTAACAAAATGAAGGTGCTCCTATAAACCAGGGACAAAATGGCACATGTTAAAGTTAGTTTGACATAAATGCCACTTGTTAATCAGAAGTATTACCTGAGCTTTGTCAATGCGATAAAAGCGATCTGCTGATGTAGCTGTGAATACAAAACAGTATTTATGGACTGCAAATAAAACTCTGAATTAAGCATAAGCAGATTTTACAGCCAGATACACATTACTTTATGAACATGGTGCTCATATCTTCACTTACAATCCAGGAAACTCCAGTTAGGAGACAGTCTGCTTGAAGAACTGGTTCTGGGAAGTCCTCGAACTTCATCCTGAAAATAATACAAAGAAATGATTACGTGTTTGTAATTACGTAATGTGCAGCAGAAAGTATGGTGTTTAAAGAAAATTAGGAAACAAAGCAAATTTTTAGACATTTGATTACAACAGAGAGAAACATGACAAAGATGAGAATTACAAGATTGTTTATATTTGCTTATGACAATATATTTACATACCAATAAATAGCAATGTTTTTCTTTGTATTCAGGGATTTTCGCTAAATAAACTGTTAATTAAAAGTTTGCAGTTTATCTAATCAACTCCTATGCAAAACTATACTATATATAATTCAAAAAGTATGTTTAAACATTGCTTAAGCTTCAATAATGTTTTGTAAAAGTTTTACAATAGCACATATCAAACCACAGTTATTGTACCTGATAGTGCACTCTGTGTCCAGTAGGTGGCGCTTGATGCAAGTCCTAAAGCAGAGCAAACAGGTTTCAAGGTTAACAGGCAGACGGAGCATTTAGATCACAAACTTGCACAGATGTTAACCTGGTTAGTAGATATTTCCCAAATGAGACATGTGACTATAAAAAGCTCTCTCGTGGTGCATTGCTTAATACACTCATAAACAGCCAAGAGTTATAAAAAGGGACTGCTGGCTTAAAATTGGTAGAAAAATGCGGAAAGGGAGAAAGATGCGGCTGACATGAAAAGACAGACTTGCCTCTTGCAATCTGTCGATGTAAAGCCTGCATGTCTCTAGGTCACAGTCCCCTCTCACCACCACAATGCCAACTGGAATAGCTGAAGGAAATTGCATTCATTAATAAATAAACATTTTGTGGAGACATACAAGATAGTAGTGCATGTGCTTGGTGTAACAGCCTTACAGATGTCCCGTAGCCGCTCTTTGTCGTATTGAAGTCTGTCATACTCCAGCAGGCTGATTCGATTCACTCTCAGGCGCAGGCGATCAGGGACAGCGTGCTGGCTATAGACATGTGCGTAGACATGCACGCAATTAACAATTCACACAAACACAAATGGCCACTTATGCACAAAGACACGCACTACATAACAAGTCACTGGTAAAATTGCTACTCTCACTGTGATTGATGAGAGATAAAATAATAATTTGAAAACAGTTCTTTAGTTTTCAAGGTTTTGAAAATGTAATAATAAATCAAAATCTGCACACCTCGAGAATCCAACAATGAGAAATTCAATTTAGCTTAACAAAAAAAATAGATCTTATATTGAAGCTGCATTATAGAGCTTCCAAGGGGAAATGTTGCTTGTCTCTATGGAGATATAGCTTTGCCTAGGATGTCAATGCAAGTTAAATGCATGCATATAAATGTAAGTTTAATGCCATGCCATATAGCACTGCAGGCAAAGCAAAAACATCTTCATGGAGAAAAGCAGCTAATGGAAAAGTTATATAGGGCACATGTAATTTATTTTTTGTGTGTTTAACCTATGACTCTACTCAGAAGTAGTTTGTCCTTTACATGATGATAAAGATGTGAATGATTTCACACACAACAAATACAGACTTGAGGATGACAAACACAGACAAACAGGGGCTTGAGGTACTTACACAGAGAAGGAGTCGGGGGGAGCAGAGAGGCGGCGCAGATCAGCTGCACACACCTTCTGAATACTACAGCCGCACAAACATTTACACCACAAGAGAAAGAGAGGCAGAGAAATGGCAAAACAGGGAAGAAGGCCAGAGAAGAATATACAGGAGAGAAATCAGAAAGAGGAAAGAAAATTTAACAAATAAAACATGAGGACAACAGAAAACAGAGAAGGGAAACGAAAAGCAAATATATCAGGATAAAGAATTTTAAACAATAAATAATCCAAAGAGAAAGAGGGTGAGAGAGAGAAGAAAACGGAAGAGGGGACAGAAGGAGAAAAGCCCAGAGGTAAGTTGACACACACTGATAGCACAGTAGCATAGCATAGCTGTACAAGCAAAGACACTAGCTACTGAAGCTACAGCAAGTATTAATTCTCTCTTTAGTTTTTCTCACATGCAGACAAAGGCTGACACTTGAGTAGACCCACAACAATACACAAAAAGAAATACACAAAGAATTAGTGCTGCAGCACAGATAAGGGGCAGACGGCTGTTAGTAGCCACACATATGAGAGAGCTGAACTCATCTAGTCCATGTTTTTTTGTTAAACAAGCTTTTTTAAACCACAAACTTCAAGATACATATTGCATTTCACATCACAACAGAAGATACTCTGTTGTTTTTATTCATTTGATTGCAAAGATCTATAGCCCTCCATTGATTGTGGTTGGAAGGCAGGATATTGAGAGGGCTTAATGTCATCTCCAGCTAAACAGATTGTATGAGTCATGAGTGTCGCCTGGGCTTCACCAGCTCTAATTTCTCTGTCCCTCTGAGTGCATGTAATCGCTAGTGACTCACTCGTTCAGTAGTGGCACTGAGGTTCGCCTCTTGCTCTTCTGGACCATGTTGGCCTGATTACGAAGCGAAATCCGCAAAGTCGATGGTGCCAGTCGACATGGCTCACCATCCACCTGGATTTGCAGGAAGATGTATTCACGGTATTAAATTATGTAATTTATCTAAGCAAAACTATTGTACTGTAATAAGCATACCTGAACAGGAACAGTTTTGTAGGTAGTCAAGACAACCTCTCTACATTGATGGAGTCTTTCTCCGTGTCCACCAACCTGCAGTGCAGCCTGGTAGACACAAAAAGTTAAGAAAATATTAAATATCTTGTGATTCTCCAAATCATTGGTACCTATATACATATATTATTTTTCACCAGAGAGGCCATGGTGAAACCAATGACTTCGATACAGCCATCATCATGTCGCTGAGGTTCAAAGTCCCGATGATCCCCCGTGTTTCCCCAGGGCATAGTCCCAGCACAGTACCTAATATTAGGCACACAGCAGAAACATTTAGAATTAACATTTACAATTAACAGCATAATGTTTAAGATTGCACAGCAAACCAGACTAGTAGGTCTGACCTTGGAATGTTTAGAAACACAATGCACTGAAATTTCAGCTCTTGAATCTTTGGAGTCAGATCTGTGCCATCACACTGAAAAGAACAGAGAAGTAGATAAAGAAGGTTGAACTTTTGGCTGTCAAGTACTTTACCAAAATCAATTGCAATTTTAAAACCATCAAAAAGTAAATGTTACATTTTATGGTCTATAAATAAGGGGAACAGTGCCTTCCCCATGGACTCTGGTGTTTTTTGTGGCAGCATCATCTTAAATACCGAGCCAGCTCACTACTCAGGCCTGTCAACATGAAAAACGATACTGACAAAGAAACAGCATGTTAACACTCACCACTACTCTGACGTGCTTGGACAAATCCCTGGAGCTTCTCTGGAGGAAATCCGAAAATGCAGCCTGCATCAGAAACATAAAAAATATAATTTATATACTGTGTGAGTATATATACTGTATATACATACAGTATATATATATATATATATATATATATATATATACATACAGAAAGAAATACAGAATAAGCCTCCCTTGAGTTATCGTCTATATGTCTGAACACTTCAGACGTCTCTTATGGTGTGTAAACAATTACAGGTCAAGTATAACAAATCCTTATATGTCCAAGGTTTCAACCGTTTCACTTGCAACTTTCCCGCAGTAAAGATTTAGTGTGTTTGTTCACTTCAAGGTATCAGTTTAGTGAACTACTTAAAATGAAAGGGAAACAAGGCATTTTAGGAAATATACTCACTCCTGCATAGAACATCTTGTTGCGGAAGCGGCTGTTAAATTTTTCAGGATTGGCCTCTGAAACAACAAAACAAGCCAGAAGCGTTAAATGCTTCTTAAAATCACATGCTTTAGCAATTTCCAGGTATAGTTTTAAATATTCACCTCTGGACTCGTGAAACTCAAGTGTGACATGGGCATCAAACCCCAAACTAAAGTAGTTGTTAAAAACATTAAGAGGCAGCTGTCCGAAAAAGATACAAAAATAAATAAGATACCAGTCATAGCAAAGTGTAGCATAACATATTGGTCTGATTAATCTAACCTTTTGACTTCCTTCTTCTTGTTGAGCAGTGCTTTTCTCAACAAAAAGATTCCATCTGTCCAGCTGCACGACTGAGCCATCCTCAACGTGACACAGGACTTTGGAAACAGGCTCGTCTGTGTACCCCTGCACACAATTAAGAAAACATGTAAGCTATTTAAGACAAGCTGTGCTCCCATTTCAAGACCCTGTTTTCAAAAAACGCTTAAGTAAATTTTGATTCTAATCAAATCAAAACCTATGAGATGATTATCAAAAGCTGTCACAAAGGGAGATCTTTTCATGCCCTCCATGTTTTCTCTCTTTTTTCTATGATAATGGTGGCTAACTCTGTATACTAACTACATATTAAGAAGCCATAACAAAGCATGAACAAAGGCTTAATTCACAATGAACACATTTTTTTTTTATATATATATATAACTCATATATATAACTCATTTGAAAATTTGCTTGCATCTTAAATATTTGTTCTTGCTTTGTTAAGCTTAGTTAATATGTACTTATTATAAAATGTCATACACTAATAAATAAATAAGACATATTACTAAACAGATAATCCTTTGAGCATTTGACTTTTCTCTTTCCAAGTGCACACAGGGAGGCAACACTTAGTATGTGACTAGCGACAATCAGATGATAGTAGCACTCATCAGCAGGGCCTCTTCTGAGACTCACACAGACTTTCACACTCACACCAGCTCGAGAGGCGGGGAAATGCAGCGCTAAGTAACTCTGTGTTTGAGAAATGAAACAAAAGAAAGGGAACAAATGCAATTCTAAAGACTAATGGACAGAAAGGACACCACAATTACACTGATTTCAAAATGCACACACAGCAGTCACAGCAAGATCACATTTTCCTTTCTGTCATGTTATTATTTAAAGCACATATTTATCTGTATGCCAGATTTTTGAAAGTATGTTATGTAACAAAACCTTCTCATTATGATGTCAAAGGTGCACTGTGTAACTTTCTGGAGGTGAAAAGTCACTTCATAATGTAATACAAATAGGAGGTATAAAAACATTTTATTGCGGAAAAAAATGCTAAAGATTGAAACATACTAAGAAGGATCATCTAAAAAATGGTTAATTTTGTGGCCATGAAAGTCCAGTCAGAGTAAAGTCACATTTTATTTTGTAGTCATCTAAACTAGAAGAACATGCTTGTATTTGTTTTTTTTTTCAGCCATAAAGTTACACAATGTACCTTTATGATTCAAAGTATTTATAGGATGAACAATTATGATTAAATAAATTCCAAGATACATACTCCAGGACTGCAATAACATCTCAATGGAGACAATTGCACCGGTCAATCGATAAGTGACAGTATATAGCGCGCTTTAGCAACGTTTGCAACTGTTTCACAGAAATCAACATCTTAGTCATATTTCTTTTGGTCTCGTTTGTACTTACCAACAAGTTTAGTTCAGCCAAGTCTTTATTTGTCAGGGACCATGTACAAAATTAATTTCATCTTAGTAAAAGAAGAGATGAACTGCACCAGATTTAGGAAGGGTGGGTGATACTGACAATTTTGGCACATCTCGATAAGATAATTCAGAAAATATTTTATAATTAAAAATGTGTTAAAACATGTATTGAAACATTTTTAGGTTGCGTTTACATAGCAAAATTTGATGTTTTGTTTTTCTGAATACCATTGTAATTCCACACATTTTTAATAGGTGACGTTTATTAGTGAGTAGGCCCATTAACTTTTTGTATTACAACAAATTTTAGCAGCTTGATCAGTATCAGTATAAAAGATTAATGACCTATATAAAGTTAAGGTTATGACGCTATCTAAAATGCAATACATTACCCAGCTCTATAACCAATGGCCTATTTAAGCTTTTGAATACTAAGCTTGTTTAAACATTTTAAACCAATTTGTTGCTCCTTGAAAAATATTAGCTTTGCTGTGGCAAACTGTGTTGTTGAACTTTATGAGTCTAAGAATAATTGTACATCTATTCGAGCCTGAAAGTCACTGCCCTGAGTAATACCTTGAATCCTACATAAATGTGGTAAAGAAAAGCCTAATGGAAGAATGACGGAGGTGGATGAAAAGACTTTTATACTGTGGTTATGCAATAAGTGTGTGTCAATGGATACAGGATTTTTTTTTTTTTTTTGCTTACCAGTGTTTCATCTGACCGGCAACAAAAGGACTGAAAGCCTTAATCTAAGAGGGATTTTATTCAAAACATTTTCAGTTAGACCACTAAACTGAACAAGCACTATTTTTGCCTCAACATGCCTAGTTTTTACAAGTCTAATTCATGTAAATGCTTAAAAATGTGTGCCATCACTAAATAATGCACTGTGATTCCTACGTGTCAAATATAAAGTATGAGGTACACAGGAAGAGGATCACTATAGACTTCCTGGAATGTGCAGAGTTCCTCATTGACACCCAGAGACATACATGCTTTCGCAATAGAAGATATTCATATTTTTTAAGAGTTAAAGATGCAGACAGGTTCATATTCTTTTCTGCTTTCTTCATTATGTTTTTTTATTAATATTTTGTTATGTGCAGACATTATGTTCTATTGTGTATGTGTGGCATCCTTTTTGTGAATTGTGTCGAAAAGTGACAACCACAAACTTACTCCACCCCAGTTGAGAGTCCTGGCGAGGTCATTTCCTGTTCCCAAAGGAAGAACTGCGACAGGAGGTTGTGGGTTCATCTGTAGCTCATCTAGAGCAGACAGGATCCACCCCACCTATGGATATTTTTATAGTTCAGAGTGAATATTACCAACAACTGCAGAAACACATTTACTTACAGTTCCATCGCCCCCACAGGCAAGAATCCTAAGATTTGGCACTTTTCTATACAACTCCAACCTGGAAATCAAAACATATTCAAAAAACTGATAATCCATTAAGAGGATTACTTATATATCCCTTCAGAAATGATTACTAACGCTTCTCGTAGCCCTCCTTGTGACAAGTCAAAAACTTGTCGAGGATTTAAGATCCACATAAACATCTGTAAGACCTTGGCACCCTGGAACAGTTTTATTGATTATTTTCCATTGCAATAATAAATTCCACTTTTTAATTAAAGACAACAGAAAGCTCACCAACCTGGTTTCCACCACTTTTGGGATTGACAAAAACTAAAATAGGTTTCATAAGAGGAGAAGGAAGAGGTTTCAATATAAATGGCCGCCATTTTGACTCCTATAAAATGAAACAAGACTTAATTTTCTTACTAAACATTATTAGACTTTCCACATACAGTACATTGCCTTTAAATCGACAACAAATCAGGTGCCATTTTAATTGTGCATGTACAGTTAAAATGTTACTCACATCCAGCCCCTTTTTGCTTGTTCTTCTTTTGAAAGATGTGCGTTTTTTCCTTCTGGCTGAGTTCTTAAGTGAGCTCTAGGAAACACACACAAACACGTAGTTTTGAGTCGAGTGTCACCATGTCCCTTGTGACGCTAATTAAAAGTGCAATGAGGCATGTGATGTGACTGCAGGAGTCGTATGTCTCCATTTCTTTATGTGTGTGTGTCTGATAACAAAATCATGTGTCAGGTTCTATTAAACAGACATGATTTTAAATGTTGCACAAACGTTACTGTCACTAAACGGCGACATCCTCAATGGTGATCCGAGGAGCCCCTTAAAGTGACACCATGTAACTTTCACTGAAGTAGAAAAGAACCCGCATAATCTCAGTGAAATAGCATAGGTTGAAACATTCTGCTTTGATTTAGATTAGTTGCATGCCTCACTGTAAAATGCTACAGCTAAAGGAGCAACAATTAGAATGGAAACAGGCAGAAAGAGACTCCAGGCTATAAAAGAAACATTTGAAAAAATCAAGCCTAGTCAGATTTTTTTTTTCTACTTTTTGTTCCAATATTAAGCTCCTTTAATATTCTACAATTAAATTTTTGATAAAACAATTTTGTGAGTTGTAAATAAGTTATATTGTTTCCTCATCCAAACAAATTGCTTAAGAATTGTTTCACAAATGTTTGAATAATTATTTACTAAGCTTCTCTAATCTAAACAGTGCTTTATGTTTTAAGAATCGACATTCTCTGGCCTTTACAGCATTCAAATCATCCGCGTCTAGTCTTTAAAAGCAGGAAGAACTGTATTGTTTTTGCCTCGTTTGAACTTATTCCATCCGCACACATTTTGCTGGCAAATGTGGAAATTTACATGCAAAGAAAATAGGCTTTATTTTATACATATGAACTACAAAAAACAGAACAGTGCACAATAAAGCATAATATATGAGTGTGCGAATACCTGTGGTTTTCTGACTTTGATAATCCACGATGGAGGCACTATGACTCCAGCGTGTGCCCCGAGTGAACACGGCTCCTCTATTTGGTGCAGCATAAAACATGTCACCTTGTTGTGGAACTGTAATGTCACACATCTATCTTAGAAACAAAAACTTTTTGGAGTATAATACTGAAAAACCTACCGCTTGTTTACACCAAGAGCAGCTTATGGCAATGATTTCTTTACTATGAAAGAATTTTTGCTGGAAACTCTGTAAACCAACAAAACAATATTTACATTGTACGATCCCTGCTTGTAGAACTTGTGGGCTGGTTACCTTTCCACACTGTTTACACTTGCCCTCTTGTCTCCGTCTATGAACCCAGTGATGTCTGAGCGAGTTCTGCTGTCAGAGAGAATTACACACACACTTAACACATACCACAAAGTAAACAAATGTAGCCCTCATTTGCTCACATACAAAATAGGTTCAGGGGAGCAAAAACCTGACACAACAGACATGCAGTTTGAGCTTGTGCATATTGGTTTTGTGGAAGAAGTTATACTGTATGTAGCACAAAATGCTCACAAATAACACAGTTTATGAGCTGGCTTGATAAATGAGGATTTATGTCTATTAAACAGTGTGACACTGTTATACAGAACAGTTAAAATGTAACTTACATCTCTGAGGCACCGAGAGCTTCCTTCTCTGAAGGTGGGCTTACATCGAAAATTTATCTGAGAAAAACAGATTTCATAAGGAGATTACACATTTGGAAATTAAAAGAGATTTGTTTTGTAATAAATAAAAAGATCTATAAAATGTGCATGCCAAGTTGAATGTTGTGTTTGTTTTGTTTTTATCTTTAATTGGGGGAAGAAAACCTGTAAATATACATTACTTTTACACTAAAGTGTCAAATTTGAAAATAACAGGAAGTAAAAACAAATTGATGACATCAAACTAAGATCAGACTCCTTCCACTGAACAGTTTGATACAATTTTCAAACAAGGCAAGTTTATTTGCATAGCACATGTTGTACACAAAGCAATTTAAACATGAACACAGAAAAATAAAATTACACAAGTGATGTGCAGAAAGTAAAATTTGAATCTAAAAAAAATAGATTTTCATGATTAGGAAAACTATAATCCTGATTGTGTTTTAGTAAAATAAGAAGTTCAACCTCTCATGGAGACTTTAAAGTTTGACACTTTTGTTTTAAAAGCTTTGACTGCGTTGCATGTGGTGGAGAAAATTGAGATACTTAATTTAGCAAATCACTCACAGGCTCTGGCACAATGGCCTCCTATGATTCAGTCAGACATTTATTTTGGGAAAACATTTCACAGGGTAACATTTATCTCGTCAACTGAACAACCTTTGTTCTTGAACCTAATTTTGTTACAAGAGAATTGAATCACAAACTTTGTCAGGAAATCTATTTTCCGCAAATAACTTGATCCAAAGAACTGCAGGCATTCACATTAAAGTCCCCCAAAGAACAACAATGTGGCAGTTTCACAATAGGAGGAATTATGGATTAACTATGCGCATGTACCTTTTCGAGCTGCTCTATACAGCCGGTGTGGACGACAATCTTACAGGCAGCACATTTCCTTCTGGGGGCCGACTTCTTAAAAAAAACAGACAAGCAGCACAGAGGGAGGTGAGGTACAGTCCACAACACAATAAACAAGTGCACAAATACACGGCTAACTCATACTTCCTCCAGACAAAACAGCCTTTTACGGAGAGAAACCTTGACATTTACCATTTTTTGTCATGAATCACAATTATGAAATAAACGTTTTTGTTGTCTGCCAAATAGAACATTAAAGTCGCTTTTGTCCAGATAGACTGAACTGTGACCACTGTAAATGGCAACATGACAAATCACTGATATGGAGCTTAATGCTGCCACCAACAGTATTATAAAGGTTTCATTGGTGCTTCAGAGAACAATACAAACATCCAAGTAAGATGAAGTCTATCTGTCTGTCAGGTTGCATTATTCATTCTACACTCTGTGATGTTACGCTTCTGTTGTAGCCACAGCTGCCCTGGGCAGACTGATGGAAGCAAGGCTGTCGTTTTTCAACATTGGTCCCTCTGACCACCACCAACCATTCATGCACACACACACACGCACACACACACACGCCAGATCAATAAAAGACTAAGTGGTCAGGAAATCTTTTTCCACAGAAACTGTGCATTGCCTAAGGAACAGCAGCGTTTATCTTCTAGTCTCCCCATTGTGGCACATTGGGTTCTATTGGTCTCCCATGCAAGTACTGCCCAGGCCCAACCTTAGCTTCTGAGATCTGACGGGATCAGTCATTGATAAGTTGGTATAACCACAAACAAGGGCTCTACATTGTATTGATCTGACAATTGACAATATAATTGACATGTCAAGACATTTTCTCAAACAATGTGACCCTTTTTAACTAGTTTTGAACAGAGACTTGGTGGGTGCCCCAAGCTAATTGTAGAAAAAGAGATCGAAAAGCTATTTTCGCAGAATCAATAAAATAAGTGAAAATATACAACTATAAAGCACTTTAAAATTAAGTTAAAATGTGTTTGTATAGAATCTTAAGTCTGGAAGTAGAGCAAAAATGTCTAACAACTAAAGTGCATAAATGACAACACAAATATCATGTCAAGCTGTTTTTTCAGGGTCAAAGCACAATATGAAAAAAAAAATATGTGTACAATTCTCTAGTTTTAAAAACATAGGCAGAATAGTAAGCTTTTGAGTTTCTAAAAAGTATAAAATATATGTTTGCTAAATTAAAGCATAAAGGAAGAATTGTATGTCTAGTTGTTACAAAAAATAAATTATAGGAAAAGAGCAGGGTTTTATATTGCAATATCAATGTCAAATCTGTCAAAATAATTTAACCGTGTTACACAGCAGCTCCCAGTTAAAGGCATCAATCACCCTCACAGAGCAAATGTTTGAGTCAGGGGAGAATACTAAGAGAGAATAATTTAAGACTCTTTGCATGTACTTGATACTAAAAGTGCAGAACCATGTTCATTTTTTTCACATATTTAAGAAAAAATTGTTTTGCTCCAATAAAAATCATTCATTCATTCATTTTCTACTGCTTAATCCCGTCAGGGTCGCGGGTGACTGGAGCCTATCCCAGTAACTGTGGGCCTTAGGCGGGGAACACCCTGGACAGTGGCCAACTCGTCACAGAGTTAGACAGACAACCATTCACTCTCTGATTCCTTCACTAAGGGAAATTTACAGTGATGCCCAATTAACTTAAACATGCATGTTTTTGGAGGTGGGAGGAAACCGGAGTAACCAGAGAAAACCCTTGGTGACACGGGGAGAACATGCAAACTCCACCCAGAGAGATCATAAGATGTTGATATGGTTCGACCTGGAGTCGAATCCACGCCCTCCTTGTTGGGAAGCCAGAGCTCTAACCACTCTGCTACTGGGCACCCCCTATAAAAATCATTAGGCTTCCAAAAAACAATTTTAGGAAAGGAATCAGACCGATGTGTTCAGTCTATCCAGTTAGATGGTGTTTTTATTGTCTGCAAACCATAAAGTAATAATGCAAGGTTAGCAAGCTAGTTGTTTTGAAAGTTGTGAAAAACACAGACTCACACTGATGAATAATTAGGCTTTTTGTGTCTGCTAAAATAGGTATTAGACAATTAGTTTGAATTGCTACAATTTTTTTTTTTTAATTTATTTATTTTGAACATGCATTGGATGCTGAGCATAATAACCCAAACATACAGAAGTAAAAATAAAAGCACATAGTTAATAAAAGTGAACAAATAAAATGTAAACATGTTCGAAAGGGAGTAGGAGGAAGTAAAACTTATTGAATCCTACCCCCGTTCTCAGGCAAGTGCTACATCATGTATCTCTCTCTGATATTCAATCTTTATCAATAGCAAAAGCATTAACATTAACATTCTTTCAACATTAACATTAGGATGTTATTTACATCAACATTTCTTCATATTTTTTGAAGATCATCAGTTTACCTTTGGGTTTTTATGGTAGATAAAAAATGCAGTGTTTTTAAAGAAAACCTGTAGACTAACCTCCTGCTGTACACTGAGTGCGAGTTCGGGGCCAGTCATACAAGACTTACGTAGAAAGTGCTTAATATCAATGTGCCCTAGTACACAGACCTGGGAGCAGTGCGAGTCCACAAACAAATATTTATTTTGAAACTATTTACAACAATCCATATGTTTTGCTCACTTACTTCTGGGTCTAAAGATTATTCAGGACAATGTGTTTAGAAAAGCTGGAATGGAGTAGTAAAGAAAGAGTCTTTAAAGTTAGACTTTGTGTTTTCAACTAAAAAGTACATGATAAATGCAGAACTTTCTGAATAGAAAGATACAACTATGTACGGTCTGAAGTGAATAATTAAGAATTTTAGTTCTCAACAGGAGCCGAATGCAGCTCTCTGATTTGCTGAGCTTGTGTGGTCCTCTCGAGCTTCACTTTGTTGTTTGATAAAAGTAGTTTATAAGTCATAATTGCAACCAAAAAGAATACATGAGATAAAAGATGTGCTAGTGGAGTGCTGCACTGGATCAAAACGAAGTAAGACTCACTAGCCCTGAAGAAGACTCTGGTCGAAATGCGTTGGCGTGATTCACAATTAAAACTACAGCAAATTACAGTGCCTCTACCTCTTCTTTTTTCTTCAAGAATACATGAGATTCATGAAAGAAAATTTTCAGAGTTAAAACCAAAATTGTGTTTATAGTGTGAAAATCATCAATCCTACCTTAATGACGAGACTACAAATTGTACTTACCGTACTTTCTGGATTATAAGCCGCTACTTTTTTCTTGAGCTTTGAACTATGCGGCTTATAAGGCAATGCAGCAAATAATAGATTCTCATAGACTTACCATCAAAAGTGCGGCCTATATATATACTTTATAATTTTCTTACTAAATCTAGTGGGTGCGGCTATACAGTTATGGCTTGGTAGTTTGTAGCATTCACTAGCTGTACCTTGATATTGTTCTTGCACAATGTTCCAAATGTCTTTTATGATACCAATGAACAAATAAATAAATTATAACTTAATCTTTTCTACTGCGTTGTTCTTCCCTTCCCTGCTTTGTACTGTGCATAAAATACTCACTGCAGTTTTGAGTAGACAAGTGTCCTCTCCAAGATAACACAGCTCTCCAGAGCAACTGGTTTCCATCCACAGGTGATCCCCGTTCACCGCATTTTCCTGCACAAATAGAGAAATAATGGTATAATACCTTAACGATCCCTCTGAGTCACATTATTTTCAATCACATTAAAGTGAACCATATGCACATGAACACTCACAATAAAATCGGTCAAGAGCAGGTGTCAAGCACATAATTGTCGATGTTGAGTAGGTGGTAATTTCACAGTATATGTTAATCTAAGGCACTAATCAAAACACCACAAGAGCTTTCCTGTTGAACTAAAATACACACGCCTACAAATGCATGTTTAATGCATGTTTAATGTGTTATTTGTTAACATGAGCAATGGATTACACTAAAGACAATACCTAGTCTTCATGTCTTTCCATTACAACTGTAACAATAATCTCATTGAGGAGTGTGTAAACCCAAGACGCTTGTCCTTGAACATTTAAATGGTAATATGCTTTAATGCAGTTTATGAGACATATGATTAGCAGAGACAACCACAGACAGGAAACCATAATATTGAAGAACTACTGACAATTCAGTACTTAAATATTGATGGGCCTCAGGGCAAACCATATCTATAATGCATATTCATTAGGGATTAGGTTGGATAATTTTATGAGTGCATTAGCGCACCGTGCTGAGAGATGAAGGCCAGCTGTGACGTGGTGGAAGTGTTCCTGGAGTGAAATCTGAAAGGCTCCATCTGATCATCATTATTATATGAACTATTTATTAAAGGTGGGGTACCTGATTTTCACACTGCAAACACAATTTTAATTTATAATTTGCCAACTTTCTCTCATAAATTTTTCGACACAGGGTCAAAATCAACATATATTAATTTCTGTTGTATTTATAGCTTTTTATTACAAACAGTCAAGTGAAACTGAAGAGGACCATCCAAGCAAAGCCAATCAGAAAGCTGCTTTCAGCTTGTAATGGGAACTTTATTATTCAATACAAACAGTACTCAAAGGTCTCATTTTTTCACAAGGAGCTAAACAGTGGAAAATGCAAAATTAACTAATTTACAATAATAAAAAAGTTTTTTATATATATATATATATAACTTTATATATATATATATATATATATATATATATATATATATATACAGTTTTACCAAGCCAGTTTTAAAAATACAGCATGTGCTAAATTGACTTTCTAAGTTAGATTGCCCTTTGTTTAATGTTTGGAGAAGTTACACTCTCTTTCCAGAGCCAAGCCTTTTCTTCAGTTTGGGTCTATTGTTAACACTGTTATAAAGGGAGCTACAATTTTGCTTTGTTTTAAAACAGAAATAATTGAATAAAAAGTGCTGACTGGTTACAGAAATAATCAAAATATAACGCAAGAGCTCACGGAAGAATCGGTATTTTTCACTGACATACCCCTAGTAATAAAAAAAAAAAAAATCATGGTAAGTAATGTCTTTCCATTTCCACATGAACATACGGCTTATACAGACTGCTGACAAATCTGTTTCAATGACTCAGCCTAAAACTAGGACAACCGCTCCAAATCTCCAGTGTCTAAAACACATTTACATGTGGATTCATTACATTGTGTTATATTCAAGCGTTACTTCAATTAGAATATAGTAACAAACCGTCCAGTCAACACTGGTGCGCAGCTCCTTGTTTGGGCCATTGCAGGCAGGAGGCAGTGAGGGGTGAGGTGGTCCCAGGTGCTGAAGTCCTGAGCGAGAGATGGCTTTCCTAAACACAACAAAAAACAAGCTAATTTTAATCTATTTCTTCTTTTTTTATAAAGATCACATTGTGAAACACAGATAACACAGAGGGCCGCTCAAGGGCCAAAGACAGTGAATCATTAAATGAGGAATTTAGCAGAGGTTAGACTGAACCATCAGATATTTTTATTGCATTAACATTGGGACATACAATGTTTGACATTGGGTATACCAAGCATTCACAATTAGTTACAATACTATTGTCGCAAAGTTATCAAAAAAACATTTTTTTGAAAAAAAATTTATATTTGCTTTTCTGAGAACACCTTGCAGTGGCTCTGAAAGTTGGTGAAAAGGAACTGGGAACAGCTTGGAGAAGTTGGTGCCAACAGCACTTTGGGGTGATCAGCGACAGAGACGGATCTGTGTGTTCACGCGATGAGTCAGCAGCAGACTCGCTCACTGGGTTTCTCTGACTCTCTAACTCCCTAACGCATCTTCACATTTCTCTCAGATTCACTTACACAACACAGACAAGCTCAAGATGAAATGACTTAGCACTTGATTTAACAGATTACAAAGAGCACTCATATACAGTGTGTGTTATAAATTAATAATATGAAATTACACGTTTACTTCTAAGTGGAAAAGGTCTTGTGGAGCACCTGAACCCCTGTTGAAAGTTTCAGTGGCTGTGTGTCTAAAATGATCAGGCAGGACAAAGAGGAGTCCGCTTACACACCCACAGTAATCTGATGACACGCACAGTGACATGCATGCGCACACATCCACATCTCACAAGCTAAAAATAGACACGCGTGGGTGACAACAGCATAAATGCAAGGACGTATGGTGACTGGACATAAACTAGACTGGGAGAAAACCTCACTTACCCTTACAGTACAAATCAATATGGTTCATGTAGATTCATAGCATTTTGCTGCTTAAACACAATTTAACCAGGCAATTTGTCGAAAATTTCCACCAAGTGACATTTGAGGACATGGTGGTGTAGCGAGTCCATTAGTGCAAGTAGAGAGAGGTCTGACAATGAGTCTGTCTGTGAGCGGTTGTGCACTTTTAATGGAAACACTTCAAAGGCAAAATAAATGCAATTTCGAGATATGAACACGCTGAAAAAAATATGTGATATCACTGATGTGCTGCAACAAAAGTTCTTTCTGACATGATGTGTATGTGTAATATGGCAAAATACATTTTAAATATCAAAATTGTGTCAACACCAAAAACAACACAGAAAAACAAATTGCTCTCATAATGGCATATTTACTTTTTATATTTCTATTCGACCTTTGCTCTGACAGGGAAATAGTCCATGATTAGTTTATTGGCGCTTTGTGGTAAATGGCTATGAATAAATAGTTTGCATTGCAAGATACATTTGACAGATATTATTATAATATATTCAAGAAGAGAATTTTTTGTTAACTAGTTATTCATTGACAAAGAAAGAAGTAATAAACTGCCCTTTGTTATGATGAGTCTCCAAAAGTCAGACGTATTAATAATAATAAAGACTGAAAAACAGAGGAGCTCTGCAGATGCACACACAGACGAGGGTCACAGAGCATCATTACATCTGAGTGAGTCCTAATCTACTAAAAGCACACAGGATCACAGGCTTTAATGCTCGGCCCTAAAATTTGGCCTAAACAAAAAATGCTCATGATGCGCCACACTGAAAGCACTCTTCCACTCCCTTAACCTCCAAAAAATACAAGCCATTATTTATGTACACCAAAAAGCATATAAAAGGTCCAAGCACAGTGTTCCATAGTTATTTTAGAAATTCTTACACACAAATCTTCTTTTGGCTATTCAATGAGACAAAGATGTATATTTTAGAACTTTTTTTAAGAACAGACAAGAATAAGAGCACTATATTGTACACCGTAATTTTAAAATGATTGTAATAGATGTGGGCAACATATTTAAATTTAGATCATAATCGCTCAGAGCAGATTTTTTGTTTTGTTTTGTTTCTCAAAGGACAGATTCTTCAAAGGACTGCGGCCTGGATAAGGGCACAACAAGTCATGACATCAACTCAATTTGGAGTCTCACAAATGCATAACAATATAAAACAATAGCTGGATGAAGCTTGGTAAAGTTGAACCAGAACTATTAAATTCATTTAATTTTATTTTTCCTTAGCCAAAAAGCACAACAACAGTTATTTCAGAGGACTTTCAGATTGTTGATTTAGGAAACAAAATGGTCAGTAAATCAAACAATGAAACAGTTATCATTGGTCAATACCAGCAGAACCATCAGAAAATGAGAAACTATTACTGTGTCTGCGTAGGTTTCCTCCGGGTACTCCGGTTTCCTCCTACAGCTAAAACATGTCCATTAATGCCTCCCCTGACCCTTCCCCAGGGCTCCCTGCAAAAGAGATTCTGAATCTCAGTGGACTTCCCTGGTTAAATAAAGGTCAATTAAAATTAAAATTAATTAAAATTAAATATTATTTTTCAGAAATACAGAAGCAAATTGTCCAACAACAAACATGAAAAAGAAAACAAAAGTGGGAAAAATGGAGTGTAGGAGAGATCATCTCCCATAGATGGACAGTAGGGCTGGGTATTGCCAAGAGCCTTCCGATACAATACGTATCCCGATACAGAGGTCACGATACGATACGTATCATGATACACATATATGCAGATATAATTTCCTTAATATGTCACCTATCAAGTGTCAAATGCAGATGTACATGTTAGACACAAGTATCTTACAAATAAGCCATTGTTCAGCTCAATAGATTCAGCCTTAAAGCTGCAGTCCATCTTCAAAAGTGTAAATTATATGAATTTAAGTATGCCGATACGTATCCCGATACACCTCTTTGTAACGATACGCGTATTGCCAATCAGCTTGTCACAATATATCCCCGTATCGATACATTGAGTACAGCCCTAATGGACAGGATGCAGATGTGACCAGGAATGACTCATATTCAAAGCAATTAGAACTTTAAGTCAGTGGAGCCAGAGTCAATGGCAGAGGGAAACGATTTATCCATCAGGATCAGGACAACCAATCACAGGTAAGCAAGAGAAAATATACTGTATTAGGAAGTCGGGCTGCAGGCTGAATCAGATAGCTTAAAGCTGAGGTAGCTGATTTTCACACAGCAAACACGATTTAGCTTTTAAATCTAACAACTTCTTCTCTTAAATCCTGTGACACATGCTTAGTATTGCCATGTGATAATTTTGGTGGTGATTATGGCTTAAAACCACTTACAAACAGCAAAGTCAAATTGGTGTGGCCCACCCAAGCTCAGCCAAGCAGAGCGCAGCTGTCGGCTCCTGATTAGAAATAAAATTCTTTATTATTCAATTCAGACAGTAGTCAGTGGTCTCGTTTTTGTTTTTTTTTGACAAACTACTACATTTATCTTTACTTCCTGGTGGAAAACACATAATTTACTAATTTAAAACAAAAAAGCTAGCTACCCCAACTTTAAGGGATTTAGCCTTACACTGAATAGACTTCTTAGAGTAAAAATGCTACAAATGCAACTTAAAACGAGCTTTGCCCTGCCACAGATACAATAATGTCAAAGAATCAGTTAGTTTGAAAATGTGTTCAGCGTCTCATCTAGCATTTTAGCATGGCAAGTTATAGCTGTTTATATAGGTAATAAATGCAATAATTCTGCAATGTTTATTTTTCACACAGACATTTACATTTGTCTAATAATTACACCTCAACAAATATGTTCAAAGATATCATGTTTTGTCAATAATCGACACCTCTAGTAATAAAATATCTATGCAACCACTGCAAGCAGATCACTACCGAGTCTACTGTGGGAACAGTCCTTCTAAATATTATCATGATATAATAGAGCCAGGCCCAGTCAATAAGTACATCAGCAGGTCAGGAAAGGGACACAGCCACAAGATTGAAATTACAACAGCAGACCACCCCAGTGACTGTTGTGATTACACTGCAGTATATTATATCAAGATAATAGCTCATGCAATTAAAGCTAACCTGGCGTAGAGCTAAACAAAGATTTCCTGTCTGTAAAATGTATCTTGAAAGTGTATAGTGGCTGAATCAATCATCGCAGTGTTTCTGAGATTATAAAGGACAAATATTGTTTTATTTCCATGGTTCTTGCCATATTCAAAACCTTTTGTTGACATATAATGTGTCATGTAAATGAGTAAAAAAAGCACTGATGTGAGTTTCCCACAAAGCTATTATTAGTGTTCTAATTTATCGATTATTTGAATATTTTTTTATGGGCTGAGGTCGCTTGTCCTGGTCGAGTATTTTCTAAATTTCTGGCAACACTGGTCAGTCTGTGCCCTCCTCTGAGTGAGTGACAGCTGGATTTAACCAATGACAGTAAAGTAGGAACTTTCAGAAAAAGCAGATGATTGTATTTACCTCAAAGGTAATAAGACATACGTTTACAAGAATTGGATAAAAATGTGCTAAAAATATATACTATACTGTAGCTTTTCAATAAAATGAATACTATTGCATTCATTTGTTTAAGTATTTTTTAAATGAGTTTATTGCGATTTATCTCTCTGTTTGATGCAGCTGTCTGTCCAATACAAACTATAGACTTTTCCCACATACAGTACTCCTATTGTCAGCTTGAGTTAGCCACAGCTGGATTTAACTATAGTGAAGAATGAAATTTCTAAAAGCAGATGATTTTATTTATCTCAAACTGGAATTGTGATAAAAGCTGAAATAGTACTCTGGCTTTAGAAAAATTTATTATTAAGTTTTTCCATAACACTACCTCTACTTTTGTGTTCAGATTTTGAGCTGGTTGCAACTGAAAAAGATTTTTAGTAGTGAACTCAATCTTTTTAAAAGCTTTAAAACGTGCTGCAGTGTTGGAATTAAAACATTTCAGACCAACTGGAGGTGAAGGAGTCGCCGGAGAGATTAGCCTCGGCTCTGAACGGTGGATTTGAGTGAAGATGCTGAAGCTGTGTTCCCTGTTTTAAAACCACCTACTCTCTGTCTCCTGCCTGGTTGACTTTTTGTAAATGGACCCTTTACTTTTCCCTGTTGTTCTCTCCCTCGGTCACAATCCTCTTCCTCTCACGCATTTGGCAAAACCACGAACACTCCCACTCTTTTGTCTCTGCGCTGTCACTGTGTCCCCTCCTGCCCTCTCCGAGCCTCCAGCAGCGCCTCCTCTCTCCTTATCTTTTTCTTCTCTCTCTCCATCCTCTGCCTCCTCTTCCTCATGCTCTCCTCCTCCTCTCTCAGCAGAGGTGGGCTGTCAGTGTTGCCATGACGATGCACAGTGGGAGTTCATCCAGTATACTTTTGGGAGAGGATCTATACTGAACACAACTTTAAATGCTATTCAATTAGCTGAGATCTCCAAGTACTAAAAATGGGCAAAAGAAAGAACGTAAAAGAAATAGAAAAAGAGTAGAATTCCACAAGCTAGGAAAACACTTTAGGAGATTAGAAAACGGTGGAGAACACCAGATATTGTACAATGTGTGCTTTAGGGCCTACAAGATCACGGTTGAAATATAATTATGACTTAAGCACACTTCTTAAAGATTGCCTAGAAAGTCATCAAGACTTTCTACCTGGATCTGCAAGATGAGTGATGATCAAAATGAAATGATAATTTGAAATAGACACACATTTTTCCCCAACTACTATTTTACCAGTAATACATCACTGTGACTGATTAAATCCAGCAGTCACTCACCCAAACCATGACACAGGCTGATCATGTTGACAATGCTAGCATGCATATGTTAATATTCAAATAAAAAATCAATATACTACTATGTGTATCTAAAAAGACTGCCGGTGTAACATTTTCTTGCAGGAACAGGAACAACTCCCTCATGAAACTGATTTTCAAAACTGACTTAACATCCACTGAGAAAGCTTCAGTCACTGAACTTCCCAGTACAGCCACGCACACCACAGCAACTATTAGCTTAGTTAACAGCCAGAAAAATACAAGGCAGCTGCAAGTGGGAGGCTCAGTGTTTAACATCCTCTGAATACTGGGCATCACTGTTTGTTTTTTTAGAAATGTTCATGTGGCCAATCCAAGTCCAGTTAGTGTTCAGTTCTTTTGGACAGAAACAGGGCAAATATTTATAGACACGAGGTCATGAGGTTGTCTTCATGGCCTTTCATGTGTGCGCCAGATGTGTTTTCACCTGTATACGTTTTTCTAAAGCTGCCTTTCATAAAAATATTAAACTTATTAAAGGGGCTGTAATCAGCTGTTCAGGTGAAAATGAGACTGCTGTATGCTGCCTACATAATTGTGGAACATTTTTATATCTAACTCAGCAAGTGCACTAGGCACTGGTCACTGAAAAAAATGTGCTCGTAAACTCATCGATGAATAATTGTTTGATTTGTATCTCTTGGTTAATTGGCAGATTCAAAAATCTCTGCATCCTAAAAATGTTATGTAATGAAAAAATGTTTTAATGATGACACAAAATACTACTGTCTTCATTTGTTCCATATAAAAAAATACTTTCTGGACAATTGCAAGAAGCTAAATTCCTCCACAATTCCACTGTAGCTGTGCGTTATGTTACACCTGTCACAAGTGATAAGTGAGCTGCTCTCACCTGTATCCTAGAAGCCGGCGTAACCAGTGCCCTCTCTTTCCTCTGCCTCTCCTTCCACTGTGACCAGCAGCACCACTCACAACATTAGTCATTTTGCGTCGTGCTAAAGAGATGGCTGTAATCCAGGTTGAGCCGGGAGCTGAATCATGAAGAAGGCAGTTCCTGAACTTCCCCAGAGGAGACTCACTGCGCACAGCTCAGGTAATTATGCCCATCACAGTGACAAGCAGCAGAGACCTGACACCAGACATCTGAGCTCAAGACACAGCAGCACGTAGACATACACACAAGCACTGAGAGACACACTCTATAAACTGCTTCATTTATATAGTTGTCAAAACCACTCAAAATCAAATTTTTTTTAGACAAATACCAGTGGATAGTTGGTATTTACTGTTTTGTTTAGTTTTTGCTCAGATTTTAAGACCACAAGTCACAATTTTAAAGTACTAATATTTTTTGTGTTTAAAGTTCTATTTTTTTTTTTTTTTTTTTAACAAAAAGAAAAAGGATAATTTTGGAATCAAAATCCATGTTGAGAATTAGCTATTTTTTATCAAATAGAATTTTAGCGTAGTGTGCACAAACCTTTAGGGATGTTCGCCGTGTCGTCACATGGTGATCACGTGACGCGTTGGTTGGCAAAAGAAGTTAAAACGTATTGGCGGCAAGCTGAACAAACACGAAAAAGACACATGAAAAAAGACAATGTTTGTCTCTTGCTGTGTGACTCGGTGCTAACAGGTTTGATAAGAGCAATCCATAGAGCATCTACTGTGTTCAGAAAAAGCCTACACCAAAAATAAAGCTTTTATTTTCGGCAATTAGATCCCAATGGGAAAAACTGGTTCTGCCAACCATTCTGGCGTCACATGTCGGCTCGGCGAACATCCCTATATGAAATATGGACAATCAAGCGCCTCTCCATTCAATCAAAGAAGCCTTCACTTGTCTTCAAGTCAAAATGGCACCCCTCCCAAAGAGAATATTAGGCAAAAGGACTGCTTGCCTGACTTCAGCCAGTAGCACCCAACTGAGTTTAAAATGATAAGTTAAGAGTTTGGCTATCCGCACTACTTGATACCAGCTATTAGCAAGGCATTTAAATTTAAATAAGCAAGGTGATTAGACTGGCAGTATAGGTCAGTATTAGCCACATTTAGCATGTAGCCACGATACGCAGCGTTCTGGAGATGACAGCGTCCCCCTCATTAGATATGCGCAAGCTTTAAAATTCAACAGTCAGGAGCCAAACAAACTCAGTGATGATATGGGTCTTTTAATCTTGTGTTTTAGGCCATGGTTCCCTGCCGCCTTGTAGAACAATGAAATCGCCAAATAGAATAGTAAATATGTCAGAAGAGGTAAACAAAACTCAGATACAGCTAATGCTCTGTAGTTTACAACATGTTGTCACTAAATCTTTAAAGGTGCACTGAGTAACTCTTTTGGTCGAGGGTCCGCATTGCTTGTCTACATTTTATAAAATCAAGTTTGATTTTCGTCATAATGATAAATTTAGATTTTCAAGTCCATTTTAATTAGACAAGTTGAATACAATGCTGTGAAACATACAGTACATATCCACGCCCCAGTGGCTTTGATGGATTGGTCACATGAAAAGGACTATTTTACCTTCCAGGACAATGAAGTGTCTTATCAGAAATGCTTCGTGATACACATTTAATGGAAAACATCACAATATGACAAAAATAAAAAAATAAATAAAACCTCATCTTCATCTGCAATTATAAATTGACTTCATCACTTTTACTTATCTACCTTCCCATGTGAAGACTGAACTTTTAGGAGACGTCCACTGATGGTTTTCAGTGTTTAAAATCATGATGAGAATAACTAAACGATGATTTAGAGAACATTGTTTACATTGTGGTGTGGAAATATGTGACAAATCATCAGGACATATCATCATTATATTCTCTTATATGTTGTGTAGTAATATTCAACTTTATTTTTTTAACTTTCCCCATGACTTTCCATTACAATTCTCTTTGAGAAACTTTGGATTTACATGAGAGCCACATGTGCAAATGTCAATATTCTAAGATTTGCCATTAAGTTGAATGGATTTTGTTAAAAGGCTCTTTCTGGGTCAAAGCGTTTTTGTTCAGTCATTTGGACATAAGAACTAAACCCATTTCCATTTCAAATCACACAATGTTCAATAGACATCAACAATTTAGTGTTTCTTCTGTCAATTGAGCAACAGTAGGATATGGCCAATTGGAACAGAGATTAATTCTATAATCCATATCCTCTTATATGTTCTTTTACTGCTCCACTTTGGTTGCTCTTCTGATTTCCCTCCATCTCTCTCTAATTTCTCTTGCTCTATTCTGTCCTTCATTGACTCTCACAGTCTATGTGGGTCACTACACAAACCCATGTGTGTGACAGAGCTACAACAGATCCTCTTTTATTTAGCTGTATCCGTGCGTACAGGCTGATTGTATGCCCTAGGAAGTAAATATATTATTAGGGATGAGACAAGATCTTGTGCCCTATAATCCTGCAGGATACATTTGAGGTTAGCAATGTCAGAATTATTAAGTTAGTCGATAAATGGGATTTTTAAGTGACAATATAGTACATTTTAGGCTGCAAAGATGAATCAAAATCACATTTTCAATAGATGCAATTATGCTGCATTTTTGGAGTATCATAACTTCCACCTGTCTTATTCTGCAAAATTAAAACAAAACAGCCAACTCTCAAGTTTAGACTTGTGCTTTAAAATACTTAAGGTTATTTTAGTTAGTCAGTTCAAAGACCTATTTCAATAATTTTGAAATAAAAACATATAAAATGGCATTCCGAACAGGATCCTTTTGTTGTTGCAGTTTTTTTTTTTTTTTTTAAATAAATCACAAATCTAGCAGCAATACTTTTCCAGTTTCACAAATACTGCAGCCCTATAAATATAATAATGACAACTCATAACAATATAAATGTTGACCATTAAAAAAATAACTGCAAGAATTTTTCTAGATTCTAGTCCAAAAATAACTCAATCATTCATTTTCTACTGCTCAATCCCATTAGGAGTCACGGTGACTGGAGCCTATCCCAGTAACTTAGGGCCTTAGGTGGGGAAACACCCTGGACAGTGGCCAACTCGTCGCAGAGTTAGACAGACAACCATTCACTTCTTCTCATTCATTTACAGGGGGGGAGGAAACCGGAGTACCTGGAGAAAACTCACGGTGACACGAGGAGAACATGCAAACTCCACCCAGAGAGATCGTGAGATGTGGTCCGACCTCGGAGTCGAACCCACGACCTCCTTATTGGGAAGCATGAGCTTTAACCACTCTGCTACTGTGCAGCCCAAAATGTAAAAAATGTTTCTGACTGTCAAATTAACTTTATTTTGTCAGTCACATTCATTTGGTTATAAGACAATGTAGTTGAGGATGTGAACACATAAGCACAATTAGTTTGGACAAAAAACCTACTGAAAAAAAAATTGCAAAAAGATAAAATTAAGAAATGTAGTGTGTCATAATTTTGTCGTTTCTCCTTTTTCTGTCTTGTGTTTCGTCTTGCTGTCTTATTTCACACATTTGTCATTTGAGAAAGAAGAACCAAGCCTGTTACTAAAGAGTGTCCTCTTTCTGATGGTTTCTCACATAAGACAAGATACAATAACACTTGAAGTCTGCTTCGAGAGACAGCGTGTTCTTTCTAGTTTCACAAGGCTCTCAAAGAAAAGCTTAAATTAGCAAAAAGAAAATATATTCTACAAAAATATTTATTTTGTCCCTTTCATTCACAGATAATCAACATAAGAATATATTACAAGAGAAAAAAACTCAATAAAGCCACTTTTTTATAAGAACACTACTTCAGCACTCAGCAGTTCACATTGTAGCCATGTATCGATCAATCAAATGAGTTTATTTGTGGTAGGACAGCTCCATTATGATGAAAATAACAATCATGACTGTTTAAATCATAATTGAAATCACGATTATTCAAACGATTATTTGTTCAGAGAGACTGCAAAAGTGCAAAGTGTCGCTTAAATGTAAAGAGTGAAGAGATAAAATAAATATGTTACCGATCTCAAAGAACTAAAAATAAATGTACAATTGTAAAGAAACATCTACTTTCCATATCACCGACATTATGAACAGTTACGGTCAATAATCACGGTTATTCTATAATGCAATTTTTCTAAATGATTACTGTCTTGAAATTCAATTGCATCGCCATAATTTGTGTGACACGTACAAAACAAAAGAACTCATTAGTTGTAGACAGAACACTATCAACTTTTTTTTTTGTAAGAATCATTTATTGATGTTTTTCAGTCCCCCATGAAATCTTTTCCCCCCTTGTAAGCAGCAGGCATGTTTGTTTTCATATGCTGTGATGAACATCCCTGATTGGCTAATTCATCTGCCAATCACATCGACAGAAACTGGAGATAAATGTGGTGGCCAGATGATTTTTCCAGGCTAACATTTTTAGAGATATAGACAAGACACTACAAGCGAAGTTTAAACAGAATAGATACATTAACTAACAATACAGTATTTGAGCTGGGGGAAAAAAGTGCCTTAGTAGTATGTCTCAAATCACTCGAAGTAAATAGTTGTTTACCTCCAATTGTTCCCATACCCCTGATTGGAAAACACTGGATTAAGTGTCACAAGTGAAGATCAAGCAACATATCTCTTTATATTAAATTCAAACTTTTGCAGTGTACATTTACGTAAAGAGCCTGCATGGAGTAAAACCCAGGTAAACCTATTAACTTAAAGCAATAATCTAAACTTGACTTTTTCACCCTCTGACCTGAGACACAAAAATACACAGGAATTTCAATGCCTACAGACATCAAGTAACAATTGCAGGAAGAAATTAGCATACAGAAACAACACACACACACAAAGACGCACACACACAAGCCTTCTGACAGCAAGACATCATATTCTGCAAAATTATGAAGAAATTGTGCACTAATGCAGCTAAATGTATGGGCTATCTCTTTTTTTTTTCATGCCAACGCGTTTGTGTACATGTGTCGCTGGGGGCAGGGTGTGAAGAAGTGGGTTGTCATGGTAACCTCACAGACTTCCTTCCCAGTTTGATCCAAGCATGCAGCATTCCTCTGTCTGTCTGTCTCTGGCTTATTAGCGGCTAAAACCATGTGTACCGAGACGGTAAGAGAGAGAGTTCAGGCAGTTAATTCAAAGAGTTGTCAAGAAAGTCGACCAAACAACCTCTGCTGCTGCACCTCAAAGTAAAACGACTCTGCTCTTTGCAGTTCTTTCACATATCTCTACAGAGAAACTGAATACAAAGATAAGCTGTATAAAAATGTGGCTGCAGTGCACGTACTTTATGTATCTTATAAATGAAATCCAGTCACATGAGTGATATAGGACAGAATCTTTTGAGTCACAAGTAGAGCTGGGCGATATTGACAAAAATAAATATCTCGATGTTTTTTTATATGACTCGATTGAGATATTCCGAATAAAGCATGTTTATTAGAAAACTGGGTTTGACTGGGCTGACTATAGACATTTTGTTCAACTTAAGACATGTGCAAGCAATCGATTAGTCGACTAAAAGCAAAACTAGTGAATGATCTGACCAAATATCTGTCACAAACTGCATATACAAAGCAACAAGCTCAGATGTTTGCATGCTAATTAACTACTTATAAAAGAAAACAAAACACAAAAACATCTAAATGAAATTTTCATTGGAAAAAATTTTGCTTTAAAAGTACAAATTTTGGTCAACTAAGAGACCAATGAGTGATCATTATACTAAAATATCGCCATCTGACTTTATTTGAACACACATCTTTTTTGTTGCCTTTTTACTACAAACAATAGTCTCTATATTTCCTTTTTCTTCAAGACAACAATCACAATATTATCTATAATTCGATTAGGCAACATGGTGGCGCAGCGGTTAGTGCTCTGGCCTCATAGCAACAAGGTCCTGGGTTCGACTCCCGGGCCGCCCGGGGCCTTTCTATGTGGAGTTTGCATGTTCTCTCTGTGTCTGCTCCGGTTTCCTCCGGGTGCTTCGGTTTCCTCCTACAACTAAAAACATGTCCAATGCGCCTCCCTCTCCCCTCCCCAGGACTACAGATGTAAATTAGCTGTAAGCTAGAATCTGGTGCAAGCATGTCCGCCTTTGTGCTGAATGCAAAATTGTACATTGTCCTTAAAAACATTCCTTATATTGCACTCCCCTCACAAAGCAACAAACGAGCATCTGAACAGATTTTTTTTTCTGCAACTACTTTTTTGATTAGTATTAGAAATATTTGACAGATCAAACCTTGATCTTTATTATTACAAGCATATTGTGTGTTATTCATTCATTTTGCCTATTGAATGGGTGATCTGTTAAAATATCACAATCGAATATGTTACGAAAATCTTATGACACTTAAAGTATCTAAGATGCCTAGAACTCTTGGTAATCTCCTCACTCAAAAACTCGCAAATTGGAAGAATGAGTGGAAAGTGTTTGCTTAAATAGAGATAAATCCCATTTAAATGAACTGAATCACTTAAGACTTTGTTGTTCAGACACAGATTAGTGTGGGCAATTTCAACAAACAAATGGGTTTGATGATGAGAGCCAATTGTAGATGTAACAATCAACGCAAGAATTTAACTCTGGAGCACTTTTATTATTATTTACACAATATCAATTTGCTGCTATAATAAAAATAAATGTATTCAGATATTGTTTGCATGTTATAAATTTCACATCGTTTTAAGAGATATGGAAGATGTGCTAGTAGACGAGTAAAGCGGTAACATGAAATTATTTAAAATCTTTACAGAGATAATGACATTTTACAATAGGAATTCAGATTTTTTTATTTGATCTCAACTGAATTGTAAAAAACATCAAGATTGAGTAATGCCTGATTGTTATGATTGACTGTGTTAATGTTCCTCTAACATGTTGGAACCTCATGATCTGACAAATATTTATAGCAGCGGCACTTAATCTACAGACATGACATGTTGCTCTGGCCACTCCTCCTTAAAGTTACAGATAAAAGTCTAATCTTTACGGTTTACTTAGCAATAGCATTATGGGCCCTAGTTCTAATATAAAGAACATTCTACAACTACTGAGGGAAGATTGGCTCCTTCAATGCAAAGCACCAATTCTGCATCAAGGTCTGTGTCTTCAGACTCCAGGTTCTCCGAGCTTGGAAAATTGCATAGTAGGCCCAACTCTCCATCAGCACTTGTATAAAATAGAATTGTTTAGATACTCCAGACTAAAGCTTCAAGTCTGTATATTTACTTGATTGTTTTTCAAATTAAAAAACCCTGGTGCCTAAAGTTTACAAAATTTAAGTGATTTTCTTCAGTATCGAGTTTTAATGAGTATCTAGTATTCTTCCAACACTAGTTCTAGCCTTGATAAGTATCTGTAAAGCTAGTTAGCAGTGGGTTAGGTCAACAGTTTTTTTACATGAGTTGTGTCTGTGATGCACTTTAATAAGTATAATATATTTAATTACAGTCTATTTGTCTTCTCGGTGTCTCTCTGACAGCGAGTGGGCGACTGGGAGCAGCTGCATGGGAATCACAATCTGCTCTATTACATTGCAGTGGTTCTTCAAAAATTTCAACATATAAACATACATTTAGGGACAACAACGTTACGTTTTACAATGTCATTATCATGTAATTTCCCCATTGTGTTTAAGACGTTGAAAAGAAATAACAGTTCTCTGGGGATTTGTGTAATTAAAAATATTGTGAACCTGTGAGATTGTCCTGGCTGCTGTCATGTACTTTGGCAACTGAGTGGCGACATACACAGAGACTCAGGAAGCATGCGCCCACACAAACGGGCAAAGCAGAAAGGGAAACAAGGTCTTAACAAGCCTCTTGCATAATGTACAAGCAACAGTTTGACACATGAGCAGCCCATCAAACACAGCAGCACAGACAGTCTGAGAGCGGCCAAGGCCTTCAAAAAGACCGAAAAGCGATTGCATTACACTTTTAATTGGCATTTCATGTGCTTTCACATGTAACTCACTAAGCTTCTGCTCTACTCTGAGCTAGAAGTCAAGGTCAGTTAAATAATTGCTTGAGAAAATGAACCTAAATCCTGTAGTTTTTAATGTGTCTCCTCCTCATGTCACATTCCACCTAATAGCAGTATGTCTTAGTTTTGAAGGGCACTGGCCTCATTTAATAGTAGTGTGAACATGTGTGTTTTTCATTTGGACAAGGGAAGTCTGACTCTTTCCCTCTGACCTTCCTCCCACTATTTATACCCCTCTCCCACTGTCTGCTATCTGCTTCACTGACCTGATGAGGCAGAATGTAACAATACATTCTCTGAATTACTTTCGATACTAATGCTACAGCTGTACATAAAGCTACTGGAGTACAGACTCACACTGCATATAGAACATGTCCTCTGAGCGAAGGTCTTCACGTGCTTGACTTTACGCACATTTTATCCGTGGGGGAGGAAACAGAAGAACAAGGAAAGGACGAGCCAAGAGGAGTCTGGAGGTGTCTTGGCTTTGAGCCTTGATTTGAGCTGCTTTTCAAAAATCATGTGTGCAAAAACGTTAAGCAGCTTTGTTACATTCCTTTATTCAAATTCAACATCAATGTTACATCAGAGAGCCCTACAAGCACAACTCTATATATAGTTGACTTACTAATCATGTATTTTGCGTAACTTTTGGAGGAGTTACATTAAAGAAAAGGCTTTTCTGTCCTTTGTCTCGCAGAGTCAGCAGCGCCTCTTCTACAAAACCTCCCACACAGAAACCCACTTTGCTTCTATTAGTAGACCAAAGTGAGTTGTGCTTGAACTGTTTCTCTCACAGTGACACTTGTCATCATCACAAGGATAAAGAGCTTTGTCCTGAAGCATTGCCTGATGATGAGTGAACGCTAATTCAAAGAAGCTCACAATGCCATTTGTGAGCCAACAATATCAAGAGGAAAAAAACTAAAATATCAACCGCTCGTGAAAACATTTTGTAATCAAAAGTTTTTTGGTTTTTTAAAAGTAGATTGCGGAGGAATTAATGTCCTGGGGCTTTGGTCTGGGTGAGCAACTAACGACCCTCGAGCATAACAAATGTAGACCTACATTGGACTCACTGTCAGCAATTCACAAAAGATACATTCTGTGACTCCAAGCTTGGCTCTGAGATATAACTAAAGCTACATTAAACAAAAATATATATAATTTCATTGTCAACTTTTTCTACATTTTATTTATTTTTCTTTATGTAATTTCTTAGCTTTTGATATGAAGAAACAGCTTAAGTTAATGTGCACTACCTTTGTTTTGCCAAGTCTGCTTACTCAGCAAATACTTGTCATCAATGGGAATACAACAGTTTATCAATATAATTTCAGCGTTAGGAGAAAAGTTATTATTTTCAGTTTCTATCGATTTATCTGCATATTGTTTTCATCTGAGTCTGCGTTCTCACTTATTCTCACATTAAAACCTTCCAGAAGTCAAAAGCGAACCACACGGCTTTGGAAGTTATTTCTCATTGCCTACTTTGAATTGCACATATGCTGGAACGAGTCACTTTCCAAAATAAGGTTAATTAGTCAAATTGTGGCTTTGCATGGTATATAAATTCAGGCAACAGTTGCTTTTCTGGCCAGGGGTCTTGCACAGATCCTTTCCCTGCCCACGCTGACACAGCCTCCAGCAAATGTCCAAACAAACCAAACAGTGACTGAAAGTGGCGCTTTCTTCATGATTACACCTTCCAGTTACAATATACTCTACAATCAGTTAATCCTTGTCTTTAACCGCTGCAGCGTACAGGAGTGATAAGGGTCTCTCCTCGTTCCCCTCCCCACCCCGGCCCCCTGTCACCAACATAATTACAGACTGTCAGAGGTGTGCATTTGCTGCTTAGTTTGTGTGTGCATGTTTTGAGGGGGAGGGATCAGAATCATGCTGCGCATCTGTATCTGACCTTTGCAACTCGACAACAGAAAATGAGCGCTGAAAAAAGGAGATGTATGAAGAAAAAAACTGGAGGCATGAGGGGGTGAAGCAAGACGAACAGAAGAAACTGCATAAGATTAAAAGTATGAGAAGCGAACTAGTGAAACGATCCATATTTAGAAATGTAAACATTAATGTGCTGATCATTTTGACCTGAGCAATTAATAAGTGAACAGGACCAACAGATACACACTTGGAAAGAGAAATAGATAAAGATGCTGTCTCACTAATTATAGCGTGTCTCTGCAGCTGAGGGCTGCGAGTGTGTGTGGGCGTGTTTGTGTGTGGAGCCGCTATAGCAGCAGAACACAATATATAAATCTATGTTTACTTGCCATAGATCTAAAGGAGCTGTGAAACACATCTTGAGAAATAGTTACAATATCAACATTATGTATTATAATAATTTAATGTTCTATTTTTATTTTTTAATTTATTTGGGGGGTTTCAAGCAAATTTTAAAACATACTAATATAATATAATATATTGAAAAGTTTTATGCAAGGATGGAGAGGTCAAAGTTTGAAAAAAAAAGAAAACTGCAGAACTGATAAGAACCGCCTCTTCACCGAAAGATTTTAATGTAACAAGCAGCAGATTGTGTAATATTTATTATTGTAAAAATGGCTGTGTGACTTTTTTGAAACATACATGCTTTACTATGAATCTTTTTTAATAATCACAATGAAATACAGACGGTGGGCGGGGATAGGTGGTAGGTGAGGACAGGACTTTTCAGAGGACTAAATCATCAGCTGCGAGGCAATACAAGATTACAAGAAACATGCATGAAGTATTTGTAAAAACTTTGAGTAAACTAATGATGAGAGAGGGCAGTTATAGCAAGATGAAAACATTATACACAATAGGTGTCTTTTAAGACCATTAAAGACCTTAAAACCACAAAACATAAAAAATACCTTTAGACCTAGAGTTTTCTATTGAAGACTTTCTAAGGCCCTCCTTAAAAAGTTAAACTTATGATATAACAAATTTCAAACATTTATTATGGTCTTTCTAGAGCCTAAAAACCGCAGTCAGTTGCTATGTTAGCACTCAAAGACTCTACATTCTGACATACTAAATGTTTCCACGCTCAAAATAATCCTACAGGCATGATGGCACATTTCCACAAAAAGCAATCCCAAAATGGATTCATCAATTGCAGGTCTTTCTAATTTAATCTAATCCAGTCATTGAAATACAGTTTCATTAAAATGACCCAAAACAACCAGACAAATCAAATGACTCCATTTGGAGCACACGCTTAAAAGAGTCTGCATCAAAAGTGAAAAACATGAGGTGGATCAAAGAGGCAAAAAATAAATAAATAATCCATGGAGCTGTGATTTATTTTTTGTTTCATTCCCAAAAGCCCTGCTCCTGACCACATCACCCTCGCTTCTAAAGTTCAAACACCTGAGACATGTTCAGATCAATTAACATTCACAAGTGTTGACTTCACTACTAAAGCAGGTTGTTTTTTATATAATAGTTAAATGATCTGGGCTTTTGTAATACTGTATTTTAGGGCAGGGCAATAATATACAATTTTTTCGATATAATTGTACGTACACAAAAACTTTGGCCAAATACTTCTAAAGCCTAGAACTGAGTGACTTGGCAGTAACTCAGATGCTACAACATAACAAGAGAAGATGTGAAATGCAACTACATACAAATATACAAAAGAAAGGCCATGTTTAGGCAATTTTGGATTTATATCATCACTTATATCGTTATCGCAATTGTTGTCTTCGTGATACAACTTTTATGCCATATCCCCTAACCCTACTGTATTTCATAATTTCTGATGTTTTGACGTAAATGTCATGACAGTGCTGGAAGAGGAAGATGGAGATAGTGTCACCTCAGCGGTCGGCTCCACAGGTTCATTATCAGCTCGGATGAGACAGATGGGATTTGGGGGAAGAAAAAGAGAGATCCCTGCCTCTAAAAGCTAGTAGCACTTTTAATGCCTCTGAAAACTCAATATTACTATGACAGATATTATTATTTACGGTTACAGTTAAACATCACAAGTTAACAGATTATCCACAATTATTAACAACAACTATTAATTACTTTATTTTCTCTCGTACAAACTGCTTAATAGTGACAAATCAATTAACTTTGTGAAATGAAATTTTCTCAGTTAAAGGTTCACTGTGTAACTTTCTGTGGGTGAAAAGTCACTACCCAATTCAGCAGAAATAAAAAGTTAAAACCATACTTTGGAACATTCTACTTGGGGATGAATTTTTATGAAACAATGTTTTATAAAAGCTAAATAACAGCTTTTCTATGTAAACTAACAAAAAGAGCCCCTCCTCCAGACAAATAATTGCCACTTCTTGTTGCCACTTAACGTAAAGATGCAGATTTTTTATTATTTATTCAGTGCAAAAAAGACATAAATGGCAAAAACATGCTATTATTCCAGTATGTTTTTGGTCAAAAAGTTACACGGAGCAGCTTTAAGTCAATAAGCTAAGAAAATCATTTGAAATGACAACTTTGCTTCTAAAATGATTACATTTCTTTCTTTTTTGTGTGTTTATTTTTTTGTTCATTGTACAAACATAAAGTGTGTTGATTAGTCACATTTGCCAATTACATGTTGACGTTCATTATTATCAAGATACTTATTAATTCTTTTAAATTGTTTAATCCTTTCTGGTATAATCATAGCTGTGCAGTGAAAGATCAGCTTATGAGACGGAACAAGAAAATGTGAACATGAAATCAATCAGTGAATGGAGTGTGTGCCATTAGAAGTGGTCACTGGTTACATTTTACGGCTTTGGGATTTTCTGATTAGTCAATAGCTTTATTGGCTTATGGCGGCTTTAAGTGGCTGCACTCTTTTCTTTTTATGTAATAACTCAAAATCAGATTTGCCCAAATACAGATATGTATATTGCAAACGCATCTTTTTAGGATAAAAAAATTATTTAAAGTGGCCTCGGCTAGGACTGTCGTTTAGTCGATTAATCGGTCGATGTAGTCCTAGTCGACCAAATTTTGTTTTAGTCAACTAAATGTATTACTTAGATAAAGATTTATAAAGACCACTAACAAAACAACCCTTTTCGTCAACTAAATTTGTTTTATCTTGTCAATCATTTAGTCAAATTGATTAAGGCTATGTTATTAGTCCACAAAGAACTTCTTTGGTCTAAAAAGAGTTACTGTCCAAAACCAGAAGATACACATTAGCATGCTATATTCTAACAGCATAAATCTGACTTGATTACAAAGTCATCGATGTGAATAATCAAGTGACTCAGAATGCATTGGGTAAATGACTGGTGTAAACATTTTAAAATGAAATTGTTATATTGTTTATGTTTTTAAACAGCAAAAAACAGGTACAGTGCCTTTTAGTTGTATTATCTGGTTTGTATGCATGCTTATGATAAGAAAATACCTCTAGGTTTTGAATTTAAGCTACATTAAAAAAACATCGATTTGCCCATTGAAGTAAAAAGGGAAGTAATCAAGCATTTGTTAAAAGGTGAAGTATTTCTTGCATTTCTCTTTGCTTGTATTCACTTCTTCTTTTTGTTTGTTTCAGTTTTGCCTTTTACTAATTTTTGAGCTCTATTTCCAGAGCAGGAAAAGCCTCTTACAGCCAGCCAGACGACTAATAAGGAGAGGCTTCAGTCAGCCAACCCCCTTAATGCTCCAGCACACTGCATTATGGACAAAATAACCCAATGCACATGCTCTGACCCAGGACGCTCCCAAAAAGGCTACAGAGGAGCGCAAAGCAGGGCTCGCTCTCAAAAGAAGAATTACTGTCGGCTATCTAAAACAGAAGTAATTTATTTTAGTCGCAGGTGAACTTAAGTGATGGGCATATTTACAGACAAAACAAGAGTGAAGGGAAAGAGTGTCAGAGAGAGAGAGAGAGAGAGAAGAGACAGACAGAGAGAGACAGAGAGAGACAGAGAAGAGAAAGAGAGAAGAGAGAAAAAAAGAGAGAGAAGAGAGAGAGACAGAGAGAGGAGAGAGAGAGAGAGACAGGAGAGAGAAGAGAGAGAGAAAGAGAGAGAAGAGAGAGAGACAGAGACGAGACACTTTCTCATGCCTAACAAGCAGCTATATGTTTACATTTTCTTTTTTTATATTTGTCAAAGATGCTTTACATGATACTATAAAATATCCTAGAGCTGGGCGATGTCGACAAAATTCTATATCTAGATTTTATCTTTGTGTATCTCTAAAACGATATTTAGTCAATATTAAGTCAACTCGAAAACACATTTGTTATCACATGTCTATAAGTTATTAATTGAAGCTTAATTGTTTGGAAAATGTGTAATGTCCATAACATTTTAGACACATTTTCAGATATATTACTTTTATACCCAAGTTCACTGAATAACACCTTTTTTGTTTTATTTTCAATCAAGTTTTCAATCAAATACCACACTGCAAAAAGTAGAAAACTAGCTTTGCTTAAAATGACTTGGAATCAGAATTTGACACATTTTAACAATATTTAATTGCTGGTGTAATGTACAATATTTTTGTTACAATCAAGACCTTTTGGAAAAGTTATAGGAGAAAAAGAAAAATGCCAATGGAGTAAGCAAAATTGTCTTGACCCAATGGCAAATTATATGGCGTTATCTGGAGCTTACACGGGTCAAAATGTCGCAAGTTGAAGATATTTTAACTTTAAGTTGCTTTTGCGGTGTATAAACAATAGACTCGATACTGAATTTTTGAGTATTTTTAAAACAAGATTCACGATACAATCTAAAATTCGATGTATTGCCCATCTATTCTTGTCAGTCATTGTTTCTTGAATGTCTTTATTATTTATTTAAATAAAGAAGAGCTGATAAAAGTAATATCTTTCAAATGTTTTAGTACCTTAATGATTTCAGGTAAAAAGATTCATCAATTAACTCAAACTTATACTCAAAACAACCAGACAATTTGAAACACATTCATTTGGCAGTTCATCAGAAATGTGCTAAAATTTGAGCATCAATTGTCTCAAATAAGGTGAATAGCTAAGCCAAAAATGAAACTTTGCTTTTCACATTAGTGTTATTAATTTTAGTAGATCACTTTATTTAGCAACTGTATTATAATCAATGCAGTTTGAGCTAGATACATCAAAAAATAATAATTCTTTTGAGAACTTGTTCCACGTCCTTTTCTTCAAATAGTAAATGCATGTCTTTAGTCGACTACAGCCCCACTGAACCTTGCTCAATCGCAGAGTACATTTAAAACTGTCATTTACAATGCAAATGTGATGCAAATGAAAATATGACATGCAGTTTAACTTGTAAGCATCCAACTTATAAGCATCAATGGAAAAAAATCAGCTCTTTTCGAACTCAAAATAGCATCAACAATGTTTGCTATGTGTATTTATGAAAGAGTCATTTAATTAGCAACCAAGGAAAACCGCAACACAAAGGCTTTGAAGTAGGTCACATTAAAATAGTCAATACTGAGTTTGTTTTTAAAAGGGACAGTAATGTTGTGGCCCACTGCAACAAGAGGCACTGTTCACTAACACAATTACTGAAGGCAGCCTGTCATACAAGAGCCCAAATGTGAATGATCTGTGGAGGCTGTGTGTGTAAAAAGGCAGTGCAGACTGAAAAGACTTTGAAGGATGACAATAAGGATACTTTTGGTTTTCTTTTATATTTTTCTTTTTTTTTTTTTGCAATATTTGTGTTCATTTTGGGGGGCTCATCAGAAATTTTAAAATATTGAAAAAGACTGTTGAACATTTTGGGGTGATCTCTTTCTCATTACATCTAAATTCATGTGGAATATTATTACATTAAAATATTATCATTGTCAACATTTGACTAAACATAACACTTCCTTTGACATAAAGAGAAGCTATTATTGTCCGATGATAATTACAGGTTATTGTATTTAAATCATTGTTGAGCATCCTATCCCTGAGCATTGAAAATTAACAACACCAGTATCTTCTAATTATGATCTGCCTCTCTCTGTTCATTTGTCCAAACGAAGTCTGAGAGCAACATGTTTGATATTCCAGCAGCATCAGACGATGAAAGGCCTTTGATCAGTGTTTACCCCTGCAGGTGGCACACGGCAGCAGCAGCAACACTCCATGCACATCTTTTATGTGTTCTAACTCCTCTTTGTTCAAGCTACAGCAGCTTAAATGACATTGATTATATACTAATCGCTAAATGACATTAATAAACAGACAGTTACTATGGATGATTGGATTGACTGTTTGACTCTTTGACCTCAATGTTTTATAGTAGGCTGCTCGATTATGATGAAAATTATAATGACAGTTATTTAAATCATTATTGAAATAATGATTATTCAAATGATTGTGTGCTTAGAAAAGCAGTGAGCATTAGTTCTTCTTATTGCAAAGAGAGTGAAGAGATAAAAATGAAATAGGTGACCAGAGCATTTTTTTTTGCAGTGTAGTGTTGTAAATGTTTGTATATGTATACACTAACTGTCTGGGATCTACTTGTCCCAATATTTAATCGCTTATGAACACTTATGTGCGAGGATTAATAATAACAATTATTCCATTACACAGTTTTTGTAATTGATTACGGCAATAATCAAAATTGAATTTCAAAATGAAATTGAATTGAAGTTATACAACCCTAGAACAGAGCAATATTTTAGTGCCATTCAAGAAAAGATTCAGATACAAGATTTAGAACTCTATATTTTGTTGTAAATGAAATGAAGAATAGATAATATAATATATTTTGCTTTGAAAGTAGTGACATAAATCAGTAAACCAGAAAGGCTGATGCTAGCTCGTGTCAGCTTTGTTTGGCTATAGATGTGGGCTAAACAACAGTTTATCAAAAGATCAAGTTATGGGTTAATACATCAATCATTTCTCTTTATGTCAACTTTTCATCTGAGTCCGCATTTTCTCTCATCATTGCAGTGTAGCTTCTTCTTAGCTAAAGCAACCCTCGACTCAAAAGGGCAAGACCTATTTGGAGGTCAACATCACACCAAACCTCACTAAATATCCTAAAACTAAAGTTTGCTTTTAGTGAACTGATGGGAAAAAGGACTTTCATCATGAAGGCAAAAGAAACCAGTAATGTTACATTGTATGTCTAAATTGGATTATTTGTGCAGCCTTATTACAATTCATTTTACTGAGGTTTGAGGTAATTGTAACTGAGAAAGTATAATAAAAACATTTAGGTACCCTTTTAACTGAAACAAATGGCTATACACTTTGACCAACAGCTCTCAAACTCTTTTGACTGTCAAGCATGAAAAAGGGCGAGAATCTAAGAATAGATAAAAGGACGGACATTACTCTGGGAACACAAAATGTGTGACAAATGTCTGGCAGATTAGTTACACGTGCTTTTTTGTCCTTGAACACACAATACTGAGCATACATAAAATTACATACACACTGCCTTTGATGTTACCGACACATGGCTTAATTTTTCGTACTTTCATATTTCCACATATGGTAATTCTTTTCTTGGCACTGGGCACTTCAAAGCTATGGGCTCTTGCCTCAATTCTTCTTGCTTGATCATCCAAGACAGTTTTCTTTGCATTAAAATATCCATGTGATCCCCATTTTAGTGCATCAACACTAATACACATTTCTAAAACTGATCAGGAAAGTTCCAAATGGGTTCAGTTGTATTTAGTAATAATGAAGGTGCATGAAACAGAAGTTTATTTTCTTTCATGAAAGACAAAAGTTTTGATTTAATTTATTCGGTTACGATCCAAAGAAAAAGCATTGGTCTCATGAGGAAATGTGCATAAAACCATAAAAACAGAAAAAAATGAGATGTTGTTGAGATGAAATGTGGATAAGGACAGAAAATATTTCACTGACTTATTTTATAATAAACTGTCTTGTGTTTCTGCTTCTGTGGTTAAATAGACATGAACACCACACTCCCAACATCACCCCTGCTCTGTTATTTACTTTGAGAAGTTTTTGATTTAAAGGAAAATGAAACTTCCTTAAAAATCCTTATAAATCATAGCAATTTAAAGATGCACTGTGCGCAAGTTTATGACCAAAAATAACCTTGAATTAAAGTAAGCTTTTATCTCTTATGTTTTTGATGCACTAAATAAATGATAAAAACATGTGTCAGAACACTTGCATGTCCACAAAATGGACTATTATTTTGACTGAAGGACAGACTCCTCTTGTTTGTGTCTATGGAAAAATAGTTTCTTTCGCCATATTTTTTTTCACATTCTGGCTTTGATGCACAATGACAGCTATTAACAAAGCTACAAAGTATGGTTTTAACTTTATGTATTTCAATTGAATTGTGTAGTTGATTTTTCACCACCAGAAAGTGCACATTTAACAACCTTAAAGGGGATTAAAAATGACCTACGCAGCCAAACCAATAACATGCACGTTAGGGTAATATCCTCTCCAGCTACGGTAGTCCTGACCAAGCCTAGCAACAACACCTGGAGATGGGTCCCCGAGCGCTGCACTGCGGCGATCGCTGCTCCTGAGAAGATGCTGCAGAGGCATTGAAGGATGGGTCAAATGCAGAGGACAAATTTCCCTACGGGACAATAAAGTATACCTTAACCTTAACCACTCAAACTCAAACTGTCAAACCAATAGGGGAAACACTGTATAATTTGCAAAGATAGTAACTTTATCTTTTCACTTTAACCCTATTGAAAAGGCCTAACTAAACAAAATTAGAACTACTGCTAGCTCATAGTTTGGTCAAATGTAAATTTAAATTGGTAAACAATGTCAAAACAGTGTGAAAATGTTAATGGTATAGGCCTACATGTTTCACAGTACATGTATAACATATTCTTGATTTCATTGTGTGTTGATCACATTGGCTGTTGCCAGTATTGAAATGAATAATAAAAAATAATGCTTAAAGCATTATACAGACAAAGTGTGTGCTTACTTGTGTCACTGCACAAGTTAGGCCTTTATAGGAACTTTTTCTGGTTCTAGAATTTTTTAGTTCCTGTCCCCATTTTGGGAGAGTTCACACAGAGGAGGAACTATGGACTGGGGCCACACTTTAGGGACTTTTTTAGCTCCTGCTCTGGGGCAGGTACTTTCCAGTCAGACCAGGAACCTTTTGGTGACACCAGCACATTTACAACACTAACTTTGTTTGGAAACATGTTTTATATGTGATATTCAGATAAATTTTCCTTATCCTTTAGAAAAATGATTTAAAGGCAGTAACTCTTAAAATGTATTTATTTAATTTGTAAATAGTAGCCTATAAGACTATTATTAGGAATTACAGTGAATATTTTGATTTATTGTTATTTCAGTGGTGTTTTTAAGTTTTGTACATCATAGTTTTATATGGAATCAAAAAAAACACAACTTTTGTTTTCCTAACACCATAATGACTTATTCAACTGTTCCAGACTTTACAGATGCTAATGCTGAAGCTAGTTAGACCCACTTTTAGAAACTGCTGCTGTGTGAACACAAACATGGGGACAGGGTAGTTCCTCTGACTAAACAGAGACTGAAGAAATGAGGGGAGTAGTTCTTGGTACTTTCATGTGGGAAAACGTTGTTTTATAGGAACCTCAGCACCTCTCAGGGCAGGTCCCACAAGACATTCACAAAAATTCTTAAAAATACATAGACCACAAATCTATCTGTTGCAAAAAGATGTTTCTGTGATCTGTGAAGAAAATCATTAAAGATGCTTAGTATTTTAGTCTTGACACGTGACCACTATCATAATTTGATCTGTTCTAGATTATGTCAGATGATTTCAACAGGTACCCATCAGACACTCAACCTATTCTAGACCTATAGCCTTTTCAATTTAACAATGGAGACCAATTCTGTCTATTTGGATTATGGCCAATGTTCACTATCAACAGCAGCTGCCTATCTCACTGGGGTGTCAGGCTGCTGCTGGCATTCACACACGCGCACTTTGACACACACATTTACGCGCGCAGGCACGCACACACACATTGACCGAAAATCAATAGCTGTCCCGGCCCCTCCCCCTCCACATGCTCCAACACAAGGATACACTACCACTGGGAGATGGGGGCAAAACCATGCCATTATTCATTTTGTGAGTGACCAGTACATTAGACAGCCCCGTGTACTTGTGGTGTGGACTTGTCCCATATGGACCACGGCCACAGTTTCAGGGACAATCTGCGGGAAACGAAAAGGCACCTCATCCTTTAGGCCTGCACTTAAACAGAACCGACATAATTTATCAGTTTCGCTCATTGGCAGGGTTATACACATTCAATAACAGCCGCTCGACACGTGCACCTAAAGTCAGCTCTTCTATGATAATCAATAATCTTCAATAAAGGTGGCACTCGTGCCTGACAGTAAAACAGAGTAATCAGATGCGTGCCGAAACTTGTCAATCCCCGGTTACGACATGTCTGCGCGTGTTATCACAGATAAAAGAGCCGTTGTGCACTCACCGGTACGAGGTCTGCTTTCTGAACGCAAGCCCCCTCAGTTTTTCCTCCAGGCTCTCCTGCTCCATGTCGGGCAGGCTGCTGAACGTGTCGCTGCAGCTCCCCCCTGCCTCCTCAGACCCGGCTCCGGACTCTGAGTCGCCTCCGTCGGCCCCCATAGAAGAAAGACGTCCGCTAAATCCTCCTCCTGACCCCGAGCTGCTGTGGTCCTTCGCCCGGGGGTCCATGCTGGTCTGTCCTCCTCACGCACTCTCTCGCCCCGTGCTGGACCCCCCTCTGGACCCGTTGGTAGGAGAACACAGGTGCTAACGTTGTTCTGTCGCATGGAGGGAGGAGGGGAACATAAACACTGGAGTGGGGTGGCAAAGGGGCTCGTGCGTAATGTCTGACCATTGACCGCTGCGTGCGTCAGCCAGGTGGACCAGGGTAGGACGCAGTCCCGCCTGGGCAGCAGATCTGCTCTGCACTGTAGTGTGACTGAGTGCGCCAAGTCTGCGTGTGTGCGCCGGAAGTGTAAGTGACCTCCCAGCCAAAATAAAAGCACGTGGACTACAACCGGTTTTAATGTTAACCATTGAAATCCATGAATGCATAAAATCCATATTTATTTTTTGTAGTTTCAACAAATGCTGCAAATCGATTGTGATAACAACAAATAAATAAACAAGCAAACAATAAATAAAGATAAAAATGTGGAGATATAGGCTACTAATTTCTTGTAATGTTATTGTTTTATAGTAGTTGCAACTGCTGTCAAGGAAAGAAAAAGGGGTGGCAGCAGGATAGGCTAGTTTTTTATGACTAAAAAGAGAGAAGAAAAATAGCAGCAGAGTTAATCTGGATTGGTTTAATATTCCGCTGGCTTTGTCCTGACTCCTGACATTTGCTCTTCTTATGCAAATAAGAATCGTTATGTTTGTTTCAACCCGTTGTTCATATCGCTTGGCCCAAGCCTGTATACAGTAGGTTGATCTGCTAAAATAAACTTTAGGCTATAGTTTTACTTCTGCATCTCTAAAAGCGGAACCTTTTTATTGTTACAAGCTACTTGACAGCTTGTCAAATGCACGGCTCTGTGAGCAGCATCCGTCTGTACTTGTTCCGTATTTACCTCATCCACACAGACACGCAGCAAGTCTGTATTACCAAACTCATTGTTGATCTCCATTTTGAACCTTTTTGGCTCGGGATACTAACAGTGTCACATATAGCATCCCTTCTTTATGCAGCATCATCAGTCAGAAAGTAGGCCACCGTCACTATCTCTCTTCTGTTGTAATTCACACACTTCGCCTTCTTCACTAATTGCCCATGTGCTTAGTAACTTACATGTGCTTAGTTCTACATAAGTCAGACCCCCCTACTTAAGTAAAATCCATTAAATATTTATCCCAACAAAACCCCTCTTCTTCCTTATAGATAATTAATCACACAATCTAGTGATTAAAACTATAAGATACATTAAAATAATATAATACATCTAAGTGAGAAATGGCTCTGGGGATATTTTATTGTGCTTATCCCAACAGTCAAACTCAAAGCATATAACTGTTAAAGTGAGGTCCCATTGTTGCTGTGAGACTGGACTGTTATTATCCAGGGACTGCATATTGTCTTGAGACTGTCAGAGAGATTTCCACTCACTGATCTATTTTAAGATTAGTGTTAAACAGGGAAACATACCTCCCTTTACATCTCCTTAAATAATGGGTCCATAAATTATTTTGAACCTTCTTCAAATATATGGGCTGGAATTTAAAATTCCCCACTTTTGTCTGCATGAAGCTCACTAACAGAAATAAGCAAGTGACCCAATGACATTTAGTTATTTGTTGCAAACTGTACCTTATTATGAAAAAAGCCTATAAGCAGAGGTGTGTAGAGGAGGGTAAATTCAACCTACTCAAGTAAGAGTCAAGTCATTTAAAATACAAGTATTAAAGAAACATAACGGAATAATCCACCTGAGTCACAGCTAACGCACAAAAAGCAAAGCAAATGGTTCTCAGCCTTTTAGGATTTAATACAAGGGCCTGGGCCCAAATTTGGGTTCCCAAAGATCCTCAATGAGTCCCTTATCGGACTGGAAAGAGGACATGGGTATGGCATCTGAACTGAATCTACTATTTCACTGTTAGGTAATTCAAGTTTGGCTAAAAAGGAAAATAATTTCATACAACCGCAAGGGTACCCCAAAGTATTAACCTCCTGATGGAACTTTCTCTGCAAACACTAAATATGTTGATTAAAATCATTATGAACAAGACCATCCCTGCTCCAGGTGCAGCTTAACTGAGTTCTGCTGTAGCACAGCCTTCAGTCAGAGGTGCTGTCAGTCAAAGGAACAAAAAGTACCAGCTGCTACACACATTTAAAAACCAATCTGATCAAAGAAACTGCGACCACTTTTCCCAGTGTTGTTTCACTCTAAATTAAAGGAAATTGTTTTGGCTTATTAATACATATGAGTTGTGCTTAAAGACCGAATGAACTGTAATGTACTACCTGCCAGACACTACAGCTGGAAAGGGGCCAATTGAATTGAATTCTGGTATGATATTCATTAATGGACTTTTTTTTTTAAATTAAACATTAAAGTAAACAAAAAAAATCACAGAGTCATTACTTTTAATTATGCTTTTACTACTGAAAATACTTTATTTTGAAAGCAAGTGTAAAAAAAAAGAGAAAAAGAAAAGAACAGCAAAATCTTTGAAAATAAAATAAAAATCAAGATATAAATAAGTTATGGGAATATTTTTGGTGAAAACAAAAATATTCTCCCAATAATGTAATGCTTAACTTGAAGTCAACTTGAGGTCCATCCATGATAAATGGGCTGGACTCACTCCAATAAGTCTGTGACATAAAATCTTTGGGGCCTTACAAATAACAACTATAAAACAATTGAAATGAAGGACATTGTTGGTCACTAAATTATTTTGGTAATTAGATACATAGTTTTTTACTTTGTACGAATAAAAATCCATATTTACAAAATCATAACAATTTCATGTAGTGCCTCTTGTATTTTCTTAGAGCTCATTTGTCACATGCAAATTGAAACCAGGCAAACAAAGTTGTACTGAAGCCACAGCTGACACACCTTGCACAACATCAATAAGAGCAATTTTACCACTTAATAAACGGTAACATCAGCCCATTTTCTTTCCCATTTTGAAAAGCCTCTAAGCACCATTTTTGATGCTTATCAACAGATAATAATAGCATTATACAAAATATACAAATTATAAAAAGAACGAACACAAATGTGACATACACATTACTGGAATGAAATACAATACATATTTAAAGAGCAATAATTTCTATAAATACATAGCTCCTCCATGCTTTAGCATGTCAGTGTCCCTATTAAAGTCCCAAATGCCATTTTTTACATACACTCTGCAGTGGAATAAATCCCATAATATTGAACAGGCCTTAAATGAATTTCTAACTGTCTTTTTTTAGCCTTTTTTAGTATTGAAGACAAATGAAAAATTAACTTGGGTAGAAAACTATTCAGTGCAACTTACTTCAGGAATTGTGGCAACCAGTGCGGTGCCATTATCGAAAGTAATGTTTCATTACAGTGTAAATAAATGTTCAGAAAGACCTCAGCGTTCAGCAGTGACGTGAGTCTTCTTTTGGGACACTGGCCCATGCTCTTCAAGAAGGAGGTCAGAGTTCAAGCAGTGTTGTTGTGGACAACACTCAAGATGTTTCGTTGACTGTCCGTTCCAACTCTATCACTTTGCTCCTGCTCCCATTTGACCTTGGATCCAGAGGCCTTAAAAACACAATGCAAGTCTGTCAGTTTTATTTTATGACATTGATGTTGTTTATATAATGTCCGATAAAGATTTACCTGTGCACGTCTAAAAGTCTTTGAGTATTGTTGTTTTTATTCATGAAGGGAGGATAGGACTCAACCCTGTTGGGCTCCATCATAATTTTCTGTTGCTCTGAACGACGCCATGCTGCCATAACAACCGCTGGTGTGTCCTCCCATTGGTCTGGATATTCCCCGCCCAATCCGAGGAGGTGTGGCTGCTCATCCTCATAAGTTGATAAAAGATTCCTAGACTTTACTAAAACAGAAATAAATAAGCAAAATAGTTTTTAGTGTTTCTGTCGATACAAGTATTACATATAGAGTTTTCATCTTACTTATATACCTGTAGGACATAAATGTATGACAATTATTTTTTTCACAATTTTAGACACATCAATGAAAGCACAAGCTACATACAGGCATTCTACAACAGTTATTTGTCTCACAGTCACAGGAAGAACAGAAACACCTCTGACTTGACGAATTTAGTGATGACTTTGTACAGAGCGTGTGTCATGTGATCAAGGCAGGTGCAATACATCTATGATCCTGTTGTGCAACGTCACAACAGGAGAGTGGATAGTCGTTCGAGGTAGGAAGCTGGTTACACTCACTTGATGTAGATGTGATGAAATAAAAAAGCCTGCACAAAGTGGGTTGGCCGTTTTCTAGATTTTAAGGCCACAAGGCCAGATGCAGCTAATGCAACAAGTTGGAATATTACAGTGAAACAATCTCACAAAAAGTTGTAACAGAATCACAATGACCCTACAAAAATGACAAACAGTAACAAAAGTTGTTACTCAGACCACGCCGCCCTGATCTCGTTAAGAGGCCAAAACTCCTGTGGGCTTTAGTCTGGTTGTGTTGGCAGTATGAAAAGAAACTCAATCTTATTAGATTACATTCAGCCATTTGTGTGTTTGTGAAGTTTGAGAGGATATCAGCTTCTTAAATAATTTGTTGCCCAGCCGGGATATTGTTATGGTTAATTGCATGCACCAACTCTGAAAAAAGACTTCATTAATAACCCATCTGTGAGAAACGAGTTTTTGATTCAGAGTTGGTCATAGGTACTTTAGGCCCATAATGCTTGTGTGTACAGAGTGGTTTCAACATACCTATGGATGTGTAGGAATCTTTGACAACCATCTGTTTGGTTGTCTGGTCTGTCTCAGTGAATGTGGAGGAGGAGGGGAAACTGCTGGGTAAAAACTTCCCAAAAACAAAGCAAAGCACAAGACCACCACCTAAAAAAAGAGATAAAGATTGTGCATCACAATTTGAATTGAGCTCTTCATACATTTTGTGATTCAATGTTACTTTAATCAACATTTCATAATAAGTGCACACAAAGTCAGTATTACCATTAGACATGATGAGGTTTGTGTTCCAGCCACTCTACAGGACTTTGAGACCTTCCCAGCAACCATGGCTTGCAGTGCTTGAAGCTGCTGTAGCAGAGATCTGCACAGAGTGAATATGCAGGTTAAACACAACCCTCACAAAGACTCAAAAATATATACATAAATATATACACAAAGACATAAAAACTAAGCACAGCATAGGACACCCTTTCTTTTATAAGCCTCTCCACCAACTTAACACAAATGTAGTGTACACAGACGCAACTGGTTCATTTGAGCAGTTTATCACAGAGAGCAAAAACAGCTGCGTTCCACTCAACTTTACTTAACACATTACATTCACTGGTTGCACACACAACACACAGCAATACTGTCCATCCATGTGTGAAAAGCAAACAACACTATTGATGTGAAACAGCTTCAGCATTTTACATTACAATTCCCTCATGGTTATGCATGGATGCAAAACTGCAGCTGAACCTAGCTAATAATAAATAGTATCATATCAACAACTGTCAATCCACGTAAGCTTTGAAAGAAATCCAAATAATGTCCTAAAAAAAGAAAAAGCCTGAGGTGACAAGAGATGGAGCGAGATGTCCTGTCACTGTCAGAGGAATGTTTAATTTTTAATGACTGATAGGAGTCAAACATGTCATGTTGCTTGGGTCTCAACCCACTGAAACCCTTGTGAAAAAGATTTTGGTTGTAGTGAGTAACCCGCGGGCCAGTAATAGTCCACCTAACATTTAAACTTTTCGCCACTGTTGGCTTTATTAGACATAGGCCCTTGTATTGTATAAGTATTTTACAAAACAAAGCTGATTTCATTTGTCTTACTTGTTGGTGCATTCAAGTGTCTCCACTTTTCTGCGCAGCTCACCATTTTCATTGGAGCAGTTCTCCACCCTGTGGCCAAAGAGAGGCGGTGCATTGTTGTTAAATTGTAAGTCTGACTCCAAAATACAAATTAGAGAGAAGTACTTACTTCTTCTCCAATGTATCCATGTACTCTTTCTTCTTTCTGCGACTCTCTTGAGCAGAAATCTGACCGTGGCAATACAAATATCAATATAAATACTGAATAACTGAATGATATCTTTACTTAATACCTTATTCTTGATCTTTCTGCGAATCTTCTTAAGTGCTTTTTCCTCAGCTTTGGTTAGAGGCAGCTTGGTGGGAACAGGGTAACCTTCAGCTACCAAAGTACGACGTTCCTCCTCAGTCAAAATCAGAGGTCCAGATCCTTGTAGTTTCTACAGCACAGTGACTAATCAAATTAGTATATCCTTAGAGTAATTAATAGACTATCAACATTACTGTTACTGTAAGTGCTTACATGAGGCGCAGTTAGAAGAGGGAGTTGGACAGGGAGGAGGAATGAGCTCGTGGGGACACCTTGAGGCTGGCCTGTGATGCTGGGGGCTGGTGGGAGAGGTGGGGCTGGGTGGGCCAGTTGGAGCATGCACAGGGCTTTGACTACCTTCTGAGTCACTGCCATGGGAACTGGGAGGGGTAGGGGGCATCTGCAGTGACTCCAGACCTAAAATATAAGGAATTAGTCTTTTCACTGAAATAATGACATTATGCATGCACTTTATAGTAAATATAAGATACAATATTATAGGTTGAAGCACCATATTGAAGATTAATTATTTCTTTGGAAATAACGAATCTTTGGACCTTAACAGGTGGAGAATATATAAAATAAATATATAATTGTTGTTGTAAAATGATGACGAATATTTATTCAAACTACATACATAATGAGATTTACAGTATAAGTAGAAAAACTAAAAACCACCAGCAGGGGTCGTAGCAACACTAGATACATGCAATAGAAAGAAGAAAAAAGAAAAAAGAGTAGAAAGACTTTTTGGCAGACTTACTTTTTGGAGAAAGATTTAGAAACTGATCAACTTCATGTGGCTCCAGTTTTATCTGTGGGGTAATGTTCTCTTCTTTTATCTAGAATAAGATATGATAATGAAGCGGTCAGACTTAAACGCGACATAAAACAAGTTATGATGACTCTGGTGACACTGACCTTGATGCCTTTGCAGTGGCTGGGGGATTTGGGTGGGACAGGGGGTGTGATGACTGCAGAGGGGGCCGCACCTGTAGCACAGGGCACTTCAGAGGAGGACAGAGACAGTGCCAGTGTGGGAAGCAGAGAAGGGGTCTCACACAGCAGGTCTATGGTCTCCTCCTGCTCCATGGGCCACTCAGTCGAGTCACCATCAGACTCTCCTGCAAAAGATCAATCTTAACATCACAACTATTCTGTGGAGAATCTAAAATTATGAAACTAAAATAATTACGAAGAGCAAAAGTTGAGGTGTAAATTTTGAAAAATCCTTAAATAAACCCAAACATTCCTTTGACTAGTATAGCATAGAAAGGTAACATCAGAAGTGCGTGTCGGACCTGCTTCACTGCCGTGCTCTCCGGTCAGGTGAGACAGCGGTGACTGTGGTCTGCTGTCCCCACAAAGGGAGTAACTGTGCTCCACTGTGATGTGAGGGGAAATGGGAGAAGATGGTGACAGTTCCCCATCGTCTCCCTCCATGGCCTCGCCGCCTCCACCTCTCACCCCGGACAAGAAAGGGTCGCTGAGTAGTTGACCCAGCAAGGCATCATGGGAAAGGTCATCCAGGAGCTCTGTAAAATGCTGTAATAAAAAAGACACATGTGATACGCATCAATGCAACAACTCAATGACACTTTACTCATAAAAGTAATTTTCCCTGCAATCAGACGCCACACCAGTGACAGCCTAGTAATTTAGGATCTCAAAGGCATAATTATACTGTAGAAGACTGATTTTTATTGCCACCTTTCTTGAAGTTACAACCTCGATAGTGAAATTGATCTAAAAATATTTTTCACAACCACATCTTTGCATTTTGGTGATGGCAATAAATGAAGAATTAAAACTTGTTGGGTTTGTCTGGTACTGTAGTGTAGTTTTTATCCACCATCTACTGCTTAACAACATTCCTTCTCATCACATCAATATCATCTATTGTCTGTCTTACTGAACCATCAACCAACAATCCACCTAAATTCTTGACCACTTGATTGTTATGACTGAGGTGAGCGGAAAGACTAAACATGGTACGTTGGTATAACATTTGTATTACTACTGCTTTTATGATTGTACTTTTTACACCACTATACACTTTTTGATGAAAGTTCAATCTTTGCTTTAAACTCTCATCTTCATTGAAAATTCTTTATTTTAGCATATAATGGTAGTGTTGTCGCAAGGCAGCCAAAGCTAACCGAATGACATTTAATTTATGTACAGTATATGGAGGAAAATGACATCAAACATTAGCATGCAAAAACAAAACAAAAAAAAAGGTGAAATTTGGATCTCACTAAATATAGCACAGTAAATATGGGTTGTTCCTAACACACATACATAATTACATAACTGCTCAATGAGAAAACAAAAGTTTAACTCTAAGATGGCTTTTAGAGGTCAAGTTAGTGAGAGTGAAATCAGGATAATGGCAGAAGTGCACAGGAGGAGGGTGAGCCCTGAACATGTGGCTTCAATTACAGAGTGTCACTTTAGCATTTTCTCTCCTCACCACACAGTTATAAAATAACTTTGTCACTCCACGAGGGAGAGGCCTCTTCAGCACAAGCCCTAAAAGGCAGTGACTCAAGTCCTTAATAGCAGCACAAACTGTGACAATACACTGTCAATATTTTCAATAGGAAAAATAAATGTTTACACACTGAACCACTTCATTTCATTTCAGCAACCACCTGTGCAACAGATACTTCACATGTGACCTACTACGTTCTATCTGGGGCAATTATTGTGTTTTTACATTTTTATTAGTAACATCTACATCTTTAGGTCTACTAAAGCAATCTTTACAAAATTGTATGAACATTATTTGCATAAGAATAGATATATTCAGAATAAAAAACCTGAAAGTTATCCACCACCAACAAAGCGACAAGGCACAAATATAAAAGTCCTCCATCAAGTTCTATTATTTAGCCAGCCTAAAATGCAAGGATGTACTGTGTGAGGATGAAATTGTGTTAAAAGGCAAAATCAATAAATAAATAAGAGTTAATCTTGGCACACTTGATGAATCTATGCAACAATCCAGTTTCATGTCCCACACACATTCACATCGATGACACTACCTGACACTTTTTNAAATATTTCTAGATGCACACTTTATTCTGCCATTTAAACTGATGCTCAAAATTACCACCCATGACTTACTTCAACTCCTCCTCCTCCTAGCCCTACTTTTCCGTGCAGTTGTATCACGATGTGTGTCCAAAGCGGTCCATAAACATGAGCCTAATTAAAGGCAAGATTCCACACTTTTTACACAATAAGCATAAATCTACATATAAAAAGACCCTCAATCATGCTCCTCCACATCAGAGGAGAGCTGCGCACCGGCACAGTCAGGGGCCATTCCCAGGAGAAGGCCGAGAGGTACTGGTGCTGTGGCAGTTTTGGGTCAGGCTTTGATGATGAACTAACCACATATCACTACACCATGTCCAGGGAATCGCAGCATCAGGTACGCCGACAATCCAGGGCGGCGTTTCATATTGTCTTTCGAGATGGATGTCCCTGAACAAGACGTGGGGAGTTTAAAAATGCAGACGGCACACATTTACACGATCAAAAGTTTGTCTGAGCAAATATCAGGCTCTAGGCTCCGGCTGTGGGGAAGTCTCCGGTGTAATACGGGTTTGCACAGGCAATTTCCCAACGCAGACAGCTAAAATCAGGGAGTTTCTGTGATAAATGCAGTTACAGAAAAAAGAAAAAAGTGAAAATGCACATAAAAAACACAAACATATCACCCAAAGCGAAGGCAAAGGTCATAGTCTTGCATCTACTGCGAGTCATGTTTGTGTTTTTTCAGTTTACTGTGGGACAAACTCATCAAAAACATGTTCTGTCCTGCTTTATGGGTCCGAAGTGAGCCGCGGATGGTTCTGCTTTCACAGTGGACCCTGGAGCAGGCAGGCAATTCCACGAATCACAACGGTCCCCCTATTAGGCTCAGATGATTTGAAAGAGAAAGCACAAGTAAAAAACAAACGAAAAGGGCAGATAAAAATATGAAAAAAATTTCCTGACTTGATCCTGTGACAAACTGATGCATTTCCAGAGATGAAAACTTTATTTGCTGCAACTCTAAACTTAGTAAAGCACGCTAGCTCATTTGCATCATGGTTAGCATTAGCGGCTTCCTGTAAAAAACACTGTAAAAAAAAAATTGTAAATCCTGTGCATAATGCGTTTATTTTATTTTTTTTTTTATTTTACTTTTATTTTACCAGGAAGTCCCTTAAAATAAATCTCTTTCGAGGAGACCTAACCAAGAGGCACCACTGTACAAATCAGTGAAACATTAAAACCATCATAAACGTATAAAAAAGTTAAATATCCAGCTCAAGAAATTACTTTTGCAACTTTCAGGGGTTTTTTTCAGACATTTTTAAGAAGAATCTTAAAAGAAATCAATGGTATGCGTTCCAGAAGTTTCAAGGATTACTGAATATTGTTCCAAGCCCAGGGAGCTGCGTACGAGAACGCTGTTCTGCCCAGATCAGTGTTGATACTGGGCAACTTGAACAGAAACTATACTGTAATGAACACACATTATAACCACTGTTTGTTGGAGTCAGTAGCTGGCACAGATGGCAGTTTATCCATTATGGCCTTATCTATAAAAAATCCTGTTGTATTCTGAGGCTCAGCGAAGACCAGGAGACCAGTGCAAACATCTCACAGTGGTGGGTCCTGAATAGAGCATTTGTAATGAAATGCACTGTGATAAACTTGCGCAGAAATGAGGTTGAAGCACATATAAGATAATTTTCCATCTTGGAAATAACGAATCTTTGGACTTAACAGGTGGAGAATATATAAAATAAATATATAATTGTTGTTGTAAAATATGACGAATATTTATTCAACTACATACATAATGAGATTTACAGTATAAGTAGAAAAACTAAAAACCACCAGCAGGGGTCATAGCACACTAGATACATGCAATAGAAAGAAGAAAAAAAGAGTAGAAAGACTTTTTGGCAGACTTACTTTTTGGAGAAAGATTTAGAAACTGATCAACTTCATGTGGCTCCAGTTTTATCTGTGGGGTAATGTTCTCTTCTTTTATCTAGAATAAGATATGATAATGAAGCGGTCAGACTTAAACGCGACATAAAACAAGTTATGATGATCTGGTGACACTGACCTTGATGCCTTTGCAGTGGCTGGGGGATTGGGTGGGACAGGGGGTGTGATGATGCAGAGGGGCCGCTCCTGTAGCACAGGGCACTTCAGAGGAGGACAGAGACAGTGCCAGTGTGGGAAGCAGAGAAGGGGTCTCACACAGCAGGTCTATGGTCTCCTCCTGCTCCATGGGGCCACTCAGTCGAGTCACCATCAGACTCTCCTGCAAAAGATCAATCTTAACATCACAACTATTCTGTGGAGAATCTAAAATTAACAATATTGTGTCAATAAGTCTTTAAGACATTGCTAGTTTACCAAGTGCAGTATCTGGCTAGGTAGGAAAGAATTTTGTCGGCATTACAGCAGCATTGTGGGTAGTTGGGTAGTTTTGAAATGGGTACTGTAGCAATAATAGACTAGGTGTGTCTACACACATACACACACAAAAAAAATTAATTGTTGTATTTTTCTAAAACACACACAAAAATACATTGTATTAATAAATTTTCTCTATACAGATATCTTTAGTTGCCAAAAAAGTGAAATATTCAATATAAACACGCTGACTATACAATAACATAAATACAATAACAATTATATTGATAATGATAAATAATTACTTAATAATACAAATTGATTTAGTAAACAAAGAACATCCTGAATAAAACTATACAGTGGATTGAACCCTATGAAACTAAAATAATTACGAAGAGCAAAAGTTGAGGTGTAAATTTTGAAAAATTCTTAATAAACCCAAACATTCCTTTGACTAGTATAGCATAGAAAGGTAACATCAGAAGTGCGTGTCGGACCTGCTTCACTGCCGTGCTCTCCGGTCAGGTGAGACAGCGGTGACTGTGGTCTGCTGTCCCCACAAAGGGAGTAACTGTGCTCCACTGTGATGTGAGGGGAAATGGGAGAAGATGGTGACAGTTCCCCATCGTCTCCCTCCATGGCCTCGCCGCCTCCACCTCTCACCCCGGACAAGAAAGGGTCGCTGAGTAGTTGACCCAGCAAGGCATCATGGGAAAGGTCATCCAGGAGCTCTGTAAAATGCTGTAATAAAAAGACACATGTGATACGCATCAACGCAACAACTCAATGACACTTTACTCATAAAAGTAATTTTCCCTGCAATCAGACGCCACACAGCGACAGCCTAGTAATTTAGGATCTCAAAGGTATAATTATACTGTAGAAGACTGATTTTTATTGCCACCTTTCTTGAAGTTACAACCTCGATAGTGAAATTGATCTAAAAAATATTTTTCACAACCACATCTTTGCATTTTGGTGATGGCAATAAATGAAGAATTAAAACTTGTTGGGTTTGTCTGGTACTGTAGTGTAGTTTTTATCCACCATCTACTGCTTAACAACATTCCTTCTCATCACATCAATATCATCTATTGTCTGTCTTACTGAACCATCAACCAACAATCCACCTAAATTCTTGACCATCTTGATTGTTATGACTGAGGTGAGCGGAAAGACTAAACATGGTACGTTGGTATAACATTTGTATTACTACTGCTTTTATGATTGTACTTTTTACACCACTATACACTTTTTGATGAAATGTTCAATCTTTGCTTTAAACTCTCATCTTCATTGAAAATTCTTTATTTTTAGCATATAATGGTAGTGTTGTCGCAAGGCAGCCAAAGCTAACCGAATGACATTTAATTTATGTACAGTATATGGAGGAAAATGACATCAAACATTAGCATGCAAAAACAAAACAAAAAAAAAGGTGAAAATTTGGATCTCACTAAATATAGCACAGTAAATATGGGTTGTTCCTAACACACATACATAATTACATAACTGCTCAATGAGAAAACAAAAGTTTAACTCTAAGATGGCTTTTAGAGGTCAAGTTAGTGAGAGTGAAATCAGGATAATGGCAGAAGTGCAACAGGAGGAGGGTGAGCCCTGAACATGTGGCTTCAATTACAGAGCGTCACTTTAAGCATTTTCTCTCCTCACCACAAAGTTATAAAATAACTTTGTCACTCCACGAGGGAGAGGCCTCTTCAGCACAAGCCCTAAAAGGCAGTGACTCAAGTCCTTAATAGCAGCACAAACTGTGACAATACACTGTCAATATTTTCAATAGGAAAAATAAATGTTTACACACTGAACCACTTCATTTCATTTCAGCAACCACTCTGTGCAACAGATACTTCACATGTGACCTACCTACGTTCTATCTGGGCAAATTTGTGTTTTTTACATTTTTATTAGTAACATCTACATCTTTAGGTCTACTAAAGCAGATCTTTACAAAATTGTATGAACATTATTTGCATAAGAATAGATATATTCAGAATAAAAAACCTGAAAAGTTATCCACCACCAACAAAGCGACAAGGCACAAATATAAAAGTCCTCCATCAAGTTCTATTATTTAGCCAGCCTAAAATGCAAGGATGTACTGTGTGAGGATGAAATTGTGTTAAAAGGCAAAATCAATAAATAAATAAGAGTTAATCTTGGCACACTTGATGAATCTATGCAACAATCCAGTGTCCATGTCCCACACACATTCCCTCGATGACACTACCTGACACTTTTTGTATCTTTCTCATAAGGCAGGGCGATACGTCAATTTTCTTCATATAATTTTTACAGAAAGTATGATTGGTCATTCACTTGGAGCATGACAAAAGACTCACCAACAAAAAAAGAAAATAAAATGTCTGTACTTGAACAGACAGCTGAATCAAACAGAAATGATGAATCAGTCGATTTTAATCTGAAAAGCAAACTGTCACAGGATAATGTCACAATTCCATTTTTGCTCAGCCCTATTTCATCATTTCCTTCTAACACTTGCAAAACTCAAAATATTTTATATTTTTTATGTTAAATTAAGTTTTTGGGTGACTTGTTCAGTTATATCCATTAGACCATCCATGGCATCATACTGTAGTCCCATAGCAAAAACACTAAATAAGGACATGTAGGAGAGGGTTGGTTATGGTGATGATGCCTAAACCAAAAAAGGGAGAGGTCCTCCTGAGGGCGCCTGTGTACCAAACCACACCAAAACTCAAGACTGAGGCTTTATACTCCCCCTGTCATCAGTGCTGTGGGCTGGGGAGGCTGCAGTGGGACAGAGCTGCCGGACCGGTCGCCAGTCGAGTGTAACTCATCACACACAACAGAACGCTCTTTGTGTTCACATCCCAACAGAGAGGTGTTATTTAGGACTAAATGTAACTTGACGCTTACCATCCAAGGCACAGACCTGAGGAACTGAGCCGAGATGGAAAATCAAGAAAAGACTATGGAAGTAGATCAAGAATCATGTGAAAATACTGGAAACTCTGCAGCAAGAATGTATTGTATAATCTTTTATTTAAAGACAGGATTAACGTGGATTGATAAAGCATATTGCAGGAGTGTTTTTGACCATAACGATATTTTGGTGGTTAAAACTTGTTTATGTATATGGGGTATTTCTTTAATGTATTATATGACGTTATACTTGTTCTCAAACTCTAAGAACTGTTTGAAGTTGGTTAAGAGCAAGGCCAGGTTACAGCTATAATAAAATACTTCTTCAAAGCTTGAATGGACACTAAACTTACAATGTGAAACCCTTTCAAGTAGTGCCTGGACACTGCGGTTCTGCCTTTTTTGACAAAGTTGCAGATAAGTGATGTTTTCTGTCCCCTGAGCTCTGTAGTTAGCAGGTAAAATAACGAGTGATAAGGCCCCACGGTAAAGACCAGCTGTGTTGGACACTTCTAAGCAACCAAATTATCAGGCAGTGACAGGAGAGGAAAACCGTGTTCCTGGACAGTAATTGCTCTGTAAAATAGGGCGCACCGCTGAGATCTGAAGGTAGAAAAGGAAAGGATAAAATGTGGCTTTTATGCAAGATTTTAGATCCTTGAGGAGCTAAACCAGATGTTAGATCAATAGCAGTCCTCTCACTGGGCCTGTACTTTGGACAGTTACTGATGACGCAGCAGGTAAATACTCCAACCGGATATAAGAGACGACACACTCAAGTGGACATTAAACTAAGTCAAGATAAACAAATGACTTAGGCTTCATATCCTCTATCTACAACAGGCAATTTAGCAGCTGCACGTGTCTCAGAGAGACAAGATAAGTTTTTTATCTGAACAGTGAAATGCACCTACGTTAACACAGTAATAATATGATAGACTTATGATATCATAAGACTAAAAATTCACACTCAATTTCAATTTTAATGCAAAGAAATATGATAAAAATGCTCTTTTTAGTGTCAAGATTTTAAACAATAGCCATTTTCTACAAAAATGGTTGCACTTTATATTTCAAAACCTAAATCTTTTAAAAATTGTTCACAAAAGACAATCCAATTTATCAATAGGGTTGTGATGTCAAGTGAACACAACTTCTTGCCGGACAAATTAGAAATCAATCACAAAACTACAAAAATATGACTTTTGTGCCCTTAGCTGAAAGTTTACAGCATCAATTTTGTTTTCCTTTTTTTATTTTAGCATTTTTCTATATGCGATATACTTGAAATTAAATTTTTTTATGTCTTGAAAACAATTTTTTCCACATTATCTAAAATTCTTCAATTGCCCAGCTCTATTTACAATATTAAACAATAAACATAACTAAGTAGTGAAGAATAGAAACAAGAAGATTGAAGTAAAAAAAAAACATCTTAAATTTTTTATGAGAAAGACAACAAGCTAATCAAAACTAACAGATTAGTGATAATAATGCTTTAGTAATCAAGCCATTAACTGGACTAAACAAAACATGCCAAGAGCTGAGAAAGTTTAAGTTTTATGACTTTAAGTGAGTAGCAATTGCAAAAAAAAAGTCTTTAAATCCACATTTTGTTCACAAGTGTATCCACCAGGATTCTTAAACGACTTCAGTTCAATTTTATCTGTGTCATTATTAGTAAAAATCTTTTCATCACAACTAATTGATTCATCAAAAGAATAATGTTGGACTAATCAATTACCAAAATGCTGGTTAGTTGTAGCCCTAGATGAGAGCAGCCAGCAACAAGTTCCCACTCGAATGCCAACAATAGTACATTTGTAAAAACTTGAATGCAAAGTAAATATCAATTGACACCTGGTTCTGTCTCGCACTGGCAAACAACAGTACCATATGCTTATCTGAGTGGCCCCTCGTCAAACCACAGCAGATAAGCATGAGAAGTACCAGTGCTACACGTGTTAGCCTATCGCTCACTGCTGCAGCCGTTTGCCTGAGAGAAAGGCCGTCTCTGCTGTGGCATTGATATCAAGTGTCAGGATAAGACAAATCACAGACCTTGGAGTTCTCCTCAGTCTTATCTGGAGGACGGCTGCTACAACAAAACTGTCTGTCTGCTTCAGGGGCCTTACAAATGTTTCCATCCTGAGTGGAAAGCAAATGTACTTCTGCATCATGCTTCATTACACCAGCTAAGTGCCTGACACAACCAAACATCAGTTGTTCCATTATTCAAATGTAATTTATTTTCCCCATAAAACTGACATATGGTGAATTGACTCCATAGAAAATGTCCTCATACCAAAAGTAATTTGAAAACAAGAACTCTTTGGAACTCACACCCTCACCCAAATTCTCAGACATGGATCCAGGCTGCACGGGACAACACTTCCAAAAGCCGCAAGGGAAGATTGTCATTTAAAATGTCAACTGTAAACTTAGTACCAAGTTATATCGAATTGCAAACGCAATGCTGGTCAGAAATATTGCCATTTGATATCATGGTGCAACTCTATAATTTATTATTAGTTTATTTATGCTACACCACCCATTGAGTCTTAGTTCATCATTGGCAATCACAAAATACCGTGTTGTAGACTAATGCTTATATTCTATTCTAAAGTTCACAAAACACTGGAAATACGTTTAACTAACTATAAGATACCAAATTACAGAATAAATAGCTTCAAACGGTTTTCAAGTTGTTACATAAAATGAGGTCAATTAAAAAGGTGAGATATGGTAATGAACGTAAACAACAAGAAGTGTTAAAAAACAACAGGAGCTGTAACTTCCCACTGTGACTTGGTGTTGACTCTTGTGCCACAGGCAAAGATCAAAATACACAATCCCAAACAGCTGCTGGTGACAAAATTCACAGCATATCAATTATCAACCTCTCTCAAATGTGCATTTACTTCTAATCCATCCAGAAGTTCACACTGAATAGGTTGTGGATATAATTCAAGGTAATGGTCTATTTAAATTGCAAGTTCACAGTTTTCACAATAAACATGGTTCACAAATGCTGAACCCTCCTAATTTTTTGTGGAAGCCTTTTTTCAAAAACATGTCATGTTAATCTTGGATTGCATAATGGCACCACTTTTTGAAGACTAAAGTATTGTGAAAAGATAATTTGACCTTAGTTTACAGGGAATTGTTTTGTAATTGCTCATCCAAACCCAAACCAGCTATGATATTAAGCATAAACAGATCAACAAATCTTCAATCTGACACAGTTATGCAATTCTACCACAGAGAAGCTTTCCTCTGCTCAAGTTTAAACTATTGGGAAAAATTCAAGAAGTACTGAGTAGTGCTTGATAGTGCAGTGGATCCCAAATGAAATAAATTAACTGCAACTATTTGTTCATGTTTTTAAGTTTAATCAAGCACATAAAAGGAAATTAAGTCATTCTTACAACGCATGATTCCAGTAAGCTTTACCCCATCTGATTCCTCTCCAGCGGCCTAAAGGACAGAGGTCCTCCACCCCCAGCACAAGCACACAGACTTTCCAGTGTTGCTCATTTGGACCGATGACTGTGCGCTATCCCCCACTTTTCCAAACACAGCAAGTCTCCAGATGTTACACAATGGCTTTTCCAGAGTTTATATCCACAAAGACTGGGCACAACCAAAAGCGTGGGTTCATCAAGGACGCAGCAATACCACTACAAACATACATACAACACGATCATGCTGAAAAAGTGGAGATAAAAAACAAAACAAAAAATGTAATGCTTCTTCTTGCTCTAATATTGCTCTCAATTTATGCAGGTTTTGAGAACTTCTAACTAGGGTTGGGCTATATTGATAAAAATGAATATCTCAATCTTTTTGCCTGACAATAATATTATGCCAGTCCAAGAGAAAAGTGTTACAACATGTCTGCTTTTCCCTAATAATTACCTTGTATTTTGCCATTAAATAAGAAAAAAAAAAAAAACTTTCAAAGAATATTAATTGTATTCATCAACATCTGTAATAAATATTATTGAACCCTATTCAAAGTGTGGATATTCTGAAGACAATATTCACAATATTACCTAAATCTTTATCAAGATTGTCTCAGAGTGCAATACACGAGCAGAATCATCACATCGTAATAAGAACTGAACTAAGCCTGGAATTTATTCTGAACTGACTAGGAATAAAACCGGATAAATGCGAGTCAAAAACTACACAAGAAGCCAGGCCTAAGGCAGGTCTAAGCAGCCTAAAACAACTGATTATCTAAAAAGAATTACAGAACAGCTGTGCTAACTCAGTTTTAACAGCCATCGTTTCACTCCTAAATAGGAAGCTTCTCAAGGTCCAATTGAGTTTATTTATATTTTGAACAGTTCAAGCAGCACATTTGCACCATATCTTTCCAGGCTGTGCATCTCCAGACTTCAGGTTGTCTTCTCATAAGCTTCGGTAGTTTAAAAAAACATCAGACTCCAATCTGTGGTTGTATGAAATAATAAAAGAAATATTGTGGATTTTCCTGGATACAGTATCAAATCTATATTATAATATATTTTAACTGAACCATGATGCCTAAAGAGTTAATATACCGATGGCTATTTGTCTCAAAATCTTACACAATTTTAAACAACTTATTATAGTTATTACATTAACTTCTGAAACCTATTTTCAGTATTAACTTGATTTGTTTTGTCACATTTAAATGTTCTTAATCGTAAATGCAAAACTGCTTGCGCAGCAATGATACTTAAGTTGTAAAATGAAGCACACACAAAAATAAATATTTAGTCAAGGGTCACAAACACAGCTGTCAGACGCACAGGGGCTCTTCCTCTCTCCAAAGCTAGGCTCATCCTGCTTTAAAACTGGGTCAGAGGCAGCAGCACATGAATAACTTTTTCCATCTTTTCACGGAGGCTGCGCTGACCACTCTTCAAGACCTACACTGCAAAAACACACACTGCCCCACTACTGAACTCCCAAACCCTGCATTTATTCTGCCTAAGCACAAGTGAAACATTTACTTTTCATTAACAACTGTGTATATTCTTTTAAAAAACATTCTGTGTGACAGCCAATATGTTTACCAGTCTGATGCACAAAAAAGTCTACACTGCTGAAACTAAAAGAAACAGCTGGATTCTAAAAAGTTAACTGAACCTCACAATTTTAACTAGATAATAATAATTGGGAAAAAAATAAGAAAAAAATAAATAGAAACGCAAGCAATGAGGAACAAAGGATGTTAGAAGCTGGTGCATTTTGTAGACTGACAACTTCAGGCTTGTTTTAGGGCTTTGTGCTTAAATGGCTCAGAGGGAGACAGAACCCAAATGTCCTTTAATCACAGTGGCACACATCTCTTTATTCTTTAGCCAGTCTACAGCGAAGTTAGGGCAAAAGCACAGACAGACAACAGACAGGGTAAATTTAGCTTCTCCTCACAGAACGCAGGCTCCTGTGGATTCTGCATAATGAGACCCCACACTGATTATACCTTTGCAGTCTTTGCAAATGGCAGCCTGCAGCTAACTGACTGAGGCTACTTTCAGAGTTTGAAGAAAAATTGCATCAGATGTGAAACTCATTTATGAACATTTAAAGAGGCCTTTAAAGCGTTTTGACTCATTATTGACTGTTACAAACTATACATGCATATTCAACTTTAATATATGCAGATTTTAACAACCTGATCGACTGGTCTCCTCACTATTTGTTTTAAACAGTGTTTGTCTGGAAAAAATACACAAAGCCAGAAGATCTCCACTACACCATTGACACACTGTGACATATATCTCACATAGATACATAAGAAATATGTAAAACCTAAGAAGATAGTTGCACTTTCACTGGTGATAAACGATATAGTAGGAGTTACAATGGCCTGCTGTGTGCTAGCCACATACTCAGTCCTGTTGCTCCAGACACAGGGAGCATTCAGACTGACTGAGTGAGGCCTCTGCTGAGCGGGATGCCCTGCTCCAGCGGAGAACAGGCGCTGCACTGAGAGCACATTGAACAATCTGTTTGCCCTTGACTCCACTGGGTGTGCATACGCTAAGAGAAATAATATTGTGGCAGGAATATTGCTGGTGTCAGCTTCATTAAACACAGCAGGCTCTTTATCTGAAGGTATGTTGCTCATTATGTAAGCAGTATGTGTGCACACAGCAAACACCAAATGTCTGTCAGAGCAAAGAGTTCAACATGTGCAGAGCAATCAGTGCTCAAAGATGATTTATGATTTATTTCCCAGATAAATGATGGAAGTGGTTAAATCTGGTCAACAAATCAACAATAACTACATGGAGGAGGCATCTTAGGCATTTGAGAAACGCTGACCTTTAAAATAAAAGCTTAACCTTAACAAGAATTCATTAGTTCCACAGATGTGTAAGACAAGTTTTCCATCACGTCAGAAGCAAATACAAAACACTTATTTCTTCATGACGTCAGCATCTGGTGACACAACTCTGCTTTCTATGTCACTTATTGTCACACAACCTGAGAAACTTGACTGAGCACTTAAGACGTTAAGAAAGGGAAAGGCGTGATCGAGTACTAACGATCTGCACACAGTTCACCCACTGAGAGGATTGACATTGTTGTGAGGAATCCCATGTCAACACACCACAGGCAGAGAAAGGTCGGCACCAGAGTCGGCACAGTTAACTTGGGAGGGGACCCAAGACTTAAACACTACAGTCTTGTTGGCTCACATAAACACCCCCTTTCTTTCACACACTAACACACATACTATTCGCACTTTACTATAAATAGCACTCAATGAACTAGCAACAGCATTTAACACAACCTGCTTTTCATGAAATTGGAAGAATGTAGATTCTTACACACCTTATTATAATACAGGGAGAGTTAGAACAGCAAGTACTGAAGGAAAAAGTATTAGGTAGAAATTTATTAGCAAGACTTAATTGTGCTTCTAGTATAATGTGTGTGTCTGTGCATATATTCAACACACTGATGATGTTAATGATTTCATATTTTATAAATTAACACAAACCACTAATAGTGGCATAAAAAGTATGCATACAAATAAGATCCTTACTTCTGCCTGAACCTTTTCGTTTGAATGACATGTGAAATTTAATTTCGTCTAAATTGTCAAACTGCACATGACCGAATAAAAATCAATCAATCAATCCTAAGTGTTAATTAACCTTTTGAAAACTACTTTAGTTCAATAAAGGAGTGGCATTTTATGGTATTACTATTAGTATTTGTTTTTAATGTGGGCCTGTATCTCAGATAGATGATTAAGGAGTGTTCTTTGTTCCATTTATACATTTTGACATTTAAGGAAGCTGTGTGCCTTTTTTTTTTGTCTTTAATTATAGTCTTAAATTTAGCTTATGACCAATGTTAGAACTTCTTGTACCACACCTCCCACAATATGACCTAAAATAAATGCAGAGTTTTTAGAGCAGGGCAGCTGCGGTTCAACTTTTCTGCTGGTATTTGACAAGAAACGTAGCCTCAGGGCCTCTTTAGAGAGCTGCTGATCACAGCAGGCATGCGGTAAACTTTCACAAGTCTTTACCTGTCCATAGTTTTTCCTTGAGTGTGTGCTTGTGAGAGTATGACTGAGCCTGTCCTTTGTGGTGTCTGATAGCTATCCTGTGGGCCAGCTGGATTTCTTCTTGTAAACGTATCACTCCCCCCATTCGGCTCTGCTCTCCACACAGACACATGTGCACACACGAAATACTCACACTTGGCTGACACTGAAGCACTGAAAACCATATGGCAGATGCAAATATTTCAGGTTACATAATGAATGCAAAAAGTGTTTTTCCACAACTATTGGTAAAAACAGACCTTATGACTCTATATGCTTGTAAAGTCAATGTTATTTTTTACAAAATCTAGCATCTTATAAAGAGCAAAAAGAATAAATGTGGTCAAAAAAAAAAAGGAAAAAAAAAGTCAAGTTACAAAAACAAGTCAAGCACATTACTATATAGCTTGTTCAAATTAGGTGAACCTGTATAGGAAAGCATGTTTGAAAATAGTAATATTAAAACTTTGAAATGAAAATGCACAGACACAAAAGGTTGCATAACGATTTTATCATGCAAGATTTAAAAACATAACTTATATTCTGTGGTCATGACTTGCAGTAAGATTTTGCAGAAGTCCTCCATAAGGTTACACACAGATAAGACCTGTTGCATCCTGGACCCCAAGTTACAGAATCCTAGTGGAGAGCCAGGCGCACTCCTGACTCAGATATCTGAGTTTTTACCCCCCCCCTTATGCTATGGCCCGACGTACCTTACACTGATAAACCTGATCATAACAAACAAGTAGCCTACTCTAACTTCACTTTTGTGTGTGCGGATGGTGTGAAGTTTCATACAGCCTACTTACGTTGGTGTATAGCGCAGAGTCGATGTCTGCGGCTTCGGACAGCTCGCTGAGGTTTCTCTCCCAGTGCAAAAACGGCTCACCACTGTCCAAAATCTCCATGACTGCCTCTTCACACGTCTCTGGATATATAATTGAAGTTGTATATCAAACACCAACAAGTTCACAATCCAAACGCCAAACGAAAGACCCTAAAACTTTTCCAACTAGTCTGGAAAACACAAGAACGCACGGAAGTCGACGTAGTCTTTACGCCGAGACGCTGGTCAAAGAAAACAAAAGAAATCAAAGTATAGAGTGGATAAGTTGACTGAATTTGTGTTGTTGTTATTGTTTGTCATCTCCTTTTTGGTTGTGGGTCCTCGGACTGACTTCACGGATTCTACACACCAGACAGGCAGGAATTTATAGGCGGGGCCACGGCGCACGGGAAGAGCGAATCACCAGCAGCAAACTACATGAACCCAGGGTCGGAAAGTTTAGAGCGTTTTATTTATCGGCTACTGGATACTTTGCAACAAATCAAATGAGCTTGGATATGCATTGACTATAGACAAGTTTACAGTCTACAATGGATCTACAATAACGCTGTATTTTAATGTAATTTGGTAACTCTAACCAGGCTGGCTTTATTTATTGGCAACAGCATCATTGGAAATTTGGAATGAAATACTTGACCCGCCCAAAATTTCTGGTCCACCTATCATCTGCTTCCTTTTTCAAAGCCCCATTCAATGGAGCGCGGAGACATCAGACTGACATTTCACCATACCAATGAGAAATTAGGTGAAAAGTTATTTAGACCAATCATGTTAGGCCAAGAATACCTTTAAAGCGCTGTAGACCGTCTCTTAAAGATGCATACAAGGAAACTAAAAAAACAAAACAAAACTTATGCTAAAACTATATTATGAACAATGGGTGTTTATTACGTCTCATCGAAAAGGATGAGCAGTAAAAAAAAAAAAGAAAATGAAATGATCACACAGACCTTTAGGAGCTGCAAATAACAGCTTTACAAATCTCTCACTTGACTGTATAAATGTCAGATTAGAATAGAATGCTCATTCTTCAAACATGAATCGATTATTTATCATTTTCCCCATTTTAAGGGCACAAGTGCTGGAGTAATTCGCAGTATAAGTAGAAGGCAATTCAAACAATCATTCTCTCTCGTCCACTTAACATAAACATGTCTTTGAATAGTGGGAAGAACCAAAAGAGAATCTAATGTTGAGGACAGGCTAATGCACTTTGACTGCTTGTGCAGTATATACACACACACACATCCTTTATATAAAAAAGATAGGCTTAGGCTATATAAACTCTTAGCATTATTACAGTTAGCCTTTAAACAATAACATGATCTTCAACTGTGTGAGTAATACAAAGTCCAAGAAATTTGCCTTAAAAAGTGGCACTCAGGTCCTACTTGAGGCTTCTCTTCATAAACCACAGGAAAACCATACGTGCAAAGTCAAGTCCTGTCTCTAATGTTGTCGCTGAGAAAAACAATGTTATCTGAGGAGAGAAAAAAAAGAGAAGTTAACGTAGTTGTTCATGCTTGTCTTATCACAAATATAAAATCAACTTAAACTAATAGCCATTTTTCAAACCTGCAATGATGGTGGTTGCCTGGCGTCTGACTTGATTTTTATCAACATATTCCCCGTAGTCAAGTTTTCCTTCCACAAGAATCCTGGACCTGTAAATAATAAAAATCCATCAAAGGCACATTTTATGTCATTTTTTTCCTTTACCAGGAGTAGAGTCCTGTATATTTGTTCAATAAATGTGTTAATTTGCATGAAGTGAATTAATAATAGATAATTTGCAACAGAAGTTCATTCAGTTAAAAATGGCATAAAACATTTTGATCAAGTGAGTCTTTGCATTGGAAATGAAGGCCAACAGTATCCCTTGCTGCTTCAACCTCCAGAACTCCTCTTTATAGAGCTTATACATACCCCTTTTTGACGTATTGGTAGGCAACATCCCTCAAACCAGGTTTAAATACAGACACTCTGTGCCAGGTCGTCTTCTGACTGACATCTGAAGAAAAATACAAAACATAGTTTTTAAAAAGGTTATACGTCTGCATCTACCAAAAAACAGAACATTATTATGTGCAAAGCATCTTTTAGGTGGACTGTGCTCACTTTTACTTTAGAAAAAATATTGAACATCAAAGTAGTGTTGGGCCTAACTTTTTTTTTATTTTTACTTCTGCTTGAATAATACATTGTTACAAAACAGTACTCTTGAGTAACTTGAGCAAAGGTTCACACTTCTTTCGATTGTGAACTATTCTATTGAGAAAATACAGTTCATGTGAACCGTAAAATATGAGGACAATTCAGTTTTTTACAACTTACCTTATAGGTAAAGTTGTTTTACTAAAGTTACATATCAGACTAAATTTACTTATTTATTTTTGTCTTATTACATGAACATAAACATGTCTTCTTTCTGTTCAAACATTTACAGTAACTATTGCTAAATAGTAGTATGTGCTATACTACGCCTTAAACACGCTTTGCAAAGTAATTATTTGAGTCACTACTTTTTATTCTTTCCTGAATAACTATATTACTTTGAGTAATGTAGATGTTTTTGACTAGTCTATCACCTTTGAGTAATCAACAAATGATCACACTCAAAATACTCAATAATGCCATCTAGTGGCAATATGCAAGAATCATAGGTGAAGATTTGACAACAAATAATTAACAATTTCATATTGAATAGTGTAATAAACAGTATTTAACAGTCTGAAATTCTCTTTTTTCGCGATTGCACTAGATGTTATGGTTAGTTAATGACTATCAGTTCGATTAAAGCCTTTTTGTCTTGAAGTGGTCTACGGGATCTTTGTCATACGATCTGTATCTAAGAGTCTCAGTGGAGTGTTGCCATGGCAATAGACAATTTCTTCTCTTTAGAATGAGAATAAGTCATCATAATGTTGCATATAACAGAAACGGAAAACCCTGACTGTTAATATTCTAAATTATTCAGCTCAGGTCCTGATTCCTACCATGCCGAGCTCACTGTAAGAGGGTCAAATCAAATGCACAGAACAACTTTCTCTCTTGAGGTATTAATAAAATATCTACTGGATATTTTTCATCAACATTGTGGGCAAAATTACAATCTACAAAGCTCCTACACACCAAACTGCACAAGAAAGATTTGTTGATACCAAATTCTAAGCTTGATTAGCTAAAGATTTAAAACAAAAAAAAAATGCACCAGAATTAAATGTATGCGCATATTTTCAGTCAGCTTACTCCAAATCCAAAAGCCAAAATCCTTTGTAAAATCTGTTGTATTAATTAATTTTGTTGACATTACATAGGCCTACATTTAAACTTTGCTTTATCCAACTGCAACTTTAGCAATTTTGCATATAAAATGGCAAAAAGTAAATCCAAAGAACACAAGGTAGTAGGCTTTTAAGAGCGAACATTAGGTTGGTGCAATAATCCATATAATTAACCCCATTTGGTAGCACTTCAAAAGACCTCCACGGTACCTACCAGTTAAGTACCGTGTCAGTTACTAGTAACTAACAGTGACACTTACTAGTACTTACTCTGGTACTTACTGTGGTACTTACACTGGTACCTAGAGTGGTACTTGTACCAGCAGTTACTGGTACATACCACTGGTAGTTACTGGTACTTACTGTGTTACTTACACTGGTACCTAGAGTGGTACTTTCATTGGTACTTGTACCAGCAGTTGCTGGTACATACCACTGGTAGTTACTGGTACTTACACTGGTACCTACAGTGGTACTTTGAGTGGTACTTGTACCAGCAGTTACTGGTACATACCACTGGTACTTACTGTGGTACGTACACTGGTACCTACAGTGGTACTTTGATTGGTACTTGTACCAGCAGTTACTGGTACTTACCACTGGTAGTTACAGGTACTTACTGTGGTACTTACACTGGTACCTACAGTGGTACTTTGAGTGGTACTTGTACCAGCAGTTACTGGTACATAGCACTGGTAGTTACTGGTACATACTGTGGTACTTACTGTAGAACTTACACTGGTACTTAAGGTGGTACTTGTGTCAGCAGTGACTGATACTTACAGTGGTAACTATTAGTACACTTACCACTTTTAATAATTTGTGGCACACACATATGTTTCAGTGGTGGTATTATTGGTACTAAATTAAAAAGTAGAGCTTATAAATTATGAAAAACAACAAAATGCAAATACTTACTACGGTAGTTGACAGTCAACTACTACTGCAGTAAGTACCAATAATAATTTAGTACCAATAATACCACCACTGAAACATATGTGTGTGCCACAAATTATTAAAAGTGGTAAGTGTACTAATAGTTACCACTGTAAGTACCAGTCACTGCTGACACAAGTACCACCTTAAGTGCCAGTGTACTACAGTAAGTACCACAGTAGGTACCAGTAACTATCAGTGTTATGTACCAGTAACTGCTGGTACCAGTTTAAGTACCACAGTAAGTAAGTGTGGTATGTAACAGTAACTGCTGGTACAAGTACTTCTCAAAGTACCACTGCAGGTACCAGTGGTATGTACCAGTAACTGCTGGTACAAGTACCACTCAAAATACCACTGTAGGTACCAGTGTAAGCACCACAGTAAGTACCAGTAACTACCAGTGGTATGTACCAGTAACTGCTGGTACAAGTACCACTAAAGTACCACTGCAGGTACCAGTGTAAGTACCAATGGTATGTACCAGTAACTGCTGGTACAAGTACCACTCAAAGTACCACTCTAGTTACCAGTGTAAGTTCGACAGGAAGTACCAGAGTAAGTACTAGTAAGTGTCACTGTTAGTTACTAGTAACTGACACGGTACTTAACTGTTAGGTACCGTGGAGGTCTTTTAAAGTGCTACCCAACATTTAATTCTGAATTAATAATGTTCCATATTACCTGAGCCTGTATTCACTTCTCCCTCTCCAGAGCGCCACATTTCATTTGTTGCTACTGAGAAAATTGTGACAGGATTTCGACCCTCAACTTGTCTCATAACTGGGTCCTGCCCAACTCGGCCCAAAAGCTGCACACGATTAATTGCTGCGGAAAGTGAGAGAAAATAATACTTACTGTAGGAAAAATTACAATCAAATCGACATCAAACCCACATAAGAAAGAAATATGTACTTACATCTTTCAAGAATTAGGCTTGGGTCTGTGCTTCTGTGCCTCACCACTTGTCTAATGATCTGTTCAGGGATTTAAATAAATACACAATTAAATAAATAATTATCAAATACGTTTCACACCTCAGAAATGTTGGAGTAGGCTAGATGTTCTCACCTGTGCAGAGGCCCTCCTTAACATTTTGGATATTTAAAATGGTCCAGTCTAACAGGAAAATGCAACTTAGTAAAACAATTTTCAAAATCAAAATGACAAACAGATGGCAAACAGTAGAAGTGTGTTTTTTTCCTACACATTTGTGTCGCATGTATGCAATATGAGTGACACTGAAGCAATCTCCCGCCACCAATTCTAAACAAACATTTCAGGATGATTTATTGGTTCAAGAACTAAAACACGAAGCCATAACTTGTATCTGTTTGCGTTCGAGCTGTTGCAAAAGTAGGACTAAAATTTAGGAAAAAACGTGCAAATTCGAGGAACTTACGAAGTTGTTTCAGTCACCCCACGCTGTTTCCGGTCCGTCTCTCTAAACGGACCGACAAGCATCAAGCATCAATCAAGAGTTCCTACCCTCAATACTCAGTCACTTTTTACCATACAGCACAACTCAACACAACATTACTCAACACACAACACTACAAATCACAATACAATACAATACAATACGCAAAACATAACTTTTTCAGTATGTTCATTTCTGCCCTACTCACCATGTATTTTTTTTCTCCTCATTTGTCAAGATATATTCCCCTCTAAGCACAAATTTGCTAAAGCAAACAGCAAATCATTTGAGGTTGTAGAATTGCCAAACGGTGTGCATCTGTGTTTTCTTTTTCAATTTAGCATTATGCATCAACTGCAAGCAACACTCAAATAATCTTTCAACAAATCGTCCAGCAGAGGGTGCAGTTAGTTTCTTAAAAATTGTTGAAAACAGCGCTGTGCTAAAGAGAGGCGGGGTAGGGCTGGTCAGTGGGATCAGGGTGGGATTGGGGTGGGATGGGGACTGAAAGTTGGGACTATCCTGCAAGTAAAGACTTTTTTTTAAACTTCACTCACAGAAAGTCACTTCAGTGGGATCCTCCGGGCTCCAGGACCATCCGCCACACCCGGAGATGCTGCTGCTGCTTCTTATAACTTTGGGTGAGTTCAATATAAATGTGTCTACTTGTGAGAAACTTTGTAAATCTAGTTTACATGATGTACTGATATTAAACAGTTTAACAACATACACTACGGCCTTATTAGACCAATATATAGGACATCATTAGCATTACATTTTGCTTTCAAAAATTAAATTCATGTTATTGTAATTAAACTGTACAAAACAGAAATGCTGGTCTTCCTGGGTCATCGCCTTTTAGAGGGCCACATAATGAATCTTTAATTGACCTATTCAGAACTACTGTATGTATGTGATTCTTTTCAGTGCTGTGCCCAGCCTTGGCCCAGCTTCCAGAGTTTGCAGATGTCTGCACTGAGGGCAGCTGTTACCCAGCCACAGGTGACCTCTTGATAGGCCGAGCTCAGAAGCTCACCTCCTCATCCACCTGTGGCCTGCAGCAACCAGAGCGCTTCTGCATTGTGGGACATCTGGAGGTAACCTGGCTTTATAGGCCTCAGCATTACATTTTCAGCTGCATTTTTTTTATTGCCATGTGATCACAACTTACTGTTTTCAAACACATGAAGGCCTAAAGAATCCTTTTCATATTACTGTTTTGGTTCTTTTTGGATGAAATCACACTGCTCTTGTTTTGGTTTGGTCTTGGTTTGAGCCTCCTAACTATGTCAGTCATGTGCTCTGAATTAACTGCAGTAATGGTTAGATAATTAGATAAATGAGAATGTGTATTTAGACAGTGGTTGTCAAGTATATGCAATTAACTCATGCTCCAGATTTTCTACAAGCTAAAATGTCAGATTAACTAAAACATTTTTGCGTGCAGCTGCATTATAGCCTACTCATGGACATAGCATCTGCCTGCTGTCTATATGAGTGGGAGTAAGCATTCCCATCCACAATACAGAGCTGTATGCTGCACAATCCCTGCCCTGTTTGTGTGTGGACTGACCAGGGGTGGAAGATGGGAGATTTTCTTTTTATCTAACACCCTTTGGCGGTCCTGCTGTGTGAATGGAATCCTTATGAAATCATGGACACACTATAATTCATTTGCTGCTTTGGAGATTGCACGTGTGAAAAGCAGGAAGTTAGTATAGGTTGTAGAACTTGAAGTACAGCTATTTAGTCACATTTTAACATATTTGGCACAGACTGGGTCAAACTGTGGAATTCTTGTTTATCCACACATTGTAAGTCCATGATTTAAGACAGTGCGGATGTGTGTGGGAAATATAGAGTATAGTTTGTGTGCATGCCAAACCATCTGTGGGGAAACTAAGCCCCTTGACAGCGTGAGTGAGAGCATAAGCAACGTCATGTAAACTCTATTAATTTGACCACAACTCATGTGAAAAGTTTTAGCTTGGTAAAATGGTATGTAGTACGTAGATTTCTCAGTTGTTTAAATTAAATATAGTAACTGCTAGTAGGTTTATTTATTTAAAGTAGTATTTACGTAAGTCAGTAGTAGCTGCACAGTGGCATTTTACTGTACCAGACAGCTGATTTTCATTTCAAGTTTTATTTTTGAAAAATGGCCATGCAACATTTTCAACTCTATGTGTGCGACCTGAAGTTTATTTTGTAATTAACAAGAGTACTAAGCTGTGGGCAGGAGGGATTCTTTTCTCTTTGGATTGCATCTTATGAAACAAAAAGAGAGCAGTGAGGGAACACATTACAGTATAATGAATATCTGTGAATGATCTGTCTCTGAGAACATTCAAACTTTTTTTTTCTCTCCTTTGTTGTAGGAGGAAAAGAAATGCTTTAAGTGTGATTCCAGACGAATGTATGATGAGTACAGCCACCCCATTAGCCACACCATCGAAAATGTTGTCACCACCTTTGCTCATAATCGTCTGAAGACTTGGTGGCAGTCCGAAAATGGTGAGAAAAAAATAGATTTACAATTACTCAGAATTATAAAAACTTTTATTGCTATTGTCAGTAAACAAAATTCACAAACTATGACCTCCTGGTTTAACACAGAGGACAACACTGCAGTGTGAGAGCCACATCTGACAACATTCTCATGGGGCTGACCTAATGATTAGACAGCCGATTATAGTGGGCAAGGGGGCGAGATTTATAGGTGAGCTATATAGAACAGGTGTGCTAATTAGACCCAAATGTGCGTCGCACAAGAGTCTACAAAAATTGCAAATTATATATCTATAAAACACACAGACTTATAAGGCTGTCGTGATTATTTAGGTCAGCCAACACAAGGACAATCTTGACCGAAACACTATTCTATGACCAATAAATGTCCACGCTAACATTCCATTCATTCTGTGTATAGGATTCCCTGGGAATTTTTTTTATCTTTAAAGGCTTCCTGTTTCCCAAGAGCACCCTATTGTTTTCAGTGTAATACAAAGGCTAAAATTTGTGCATTTATTTATTTATTTTTTACAAAAAATAAATAAACTTAATTCCTTTACTCCTGTTGATACTGCAATTTAAATGTTACATAAAACAAATAGACTACCAGTTAAAAATCTAAAATTGTGCCTTAGAAGCCCAGAAGGAAGGAGGAAGGAGCTGCTGCTGTGAATGGGTTAGGAAATCCCACACTCGCAGCCAGTTTCCTGCTGTTTCAAAGCCATCTGCACTTCCATACGCCAATCCCACCATGACGCACACTTCCAAGAGAATCACATCTCTTTAAACAGAAAGATTTGAGTTTTCCACTATGTTGCAAGACTACTTTTATAGGGCAATAAATGTGAGCTTAGTCTGTTTTTAATCAACCCTGTTTTTTATCAGGTGTGGAGAATGTAACCATCCAACTGGACCTGGAGGCTGAGTTTCACTTCACACATCTTATCATGACTTTCAAGGTGCCTGCTAAGTTTTACTCTATACTTACAACACACTAAGCTTCCTCATACAATCCAGGAGTGATGAATGCATTGCTGGACAGCTGTATTTGAGGAATGTGTAGAATAGTTCTGGTCTCTGGAGGACAGTGGGAACGAGGAGGGGGTTTAGGAGCAGTAAAAACACCTTTTTGACTGCAGCACTGGTGGCCATCTGGTTGTATGCCTGTCATCAACTTTGGCACTGTTTGTCATTGACCAGACACACATTGTACATCCTTTTTCAGCTCTGTTTAAAACCGTTTAACAGAGAAGACCCACTTTTCTTTCTAGCTTAAACATGGACTAGTTATTTAAATACTTATTCACAATCTTTTCAACAGCCATTCTAGTATTTAGGATTGCTCAGATCTTTGTATTATATTTGAGCTGTATGAAGCTCTGTAGCTGCACAGTATATAGTTGAGGTGTAGTTAACAAAATAAACTATAGTCGACTAAATGACCAAAAGACTATAGGCCTAGTTTCAAGTAAAGAATAGCTGTTGTTTCTTCTAAACCATAGAACATAATTCAAATAACAAAGAGACAACGAAGGCTTAACTAATAACTGTTATCAAAAACAAACAAAAGAACACAAACTATGTAAAACAGCAATGAAAGTAACATCACCAGTGCTCCTTTAAAACTGAATTAAGATGTGGCTGTTATTTACAGACATTTCGGCCAGCTGCAATGGTGATTGAGAGGTCCATGGACTTTGGGATTTCGTGGCAAGTGTATCGCTACTTCGCCTATGACTGTAAAACTTCTTTCCCTGATGTGTCTGTGGGTCCTATGGTCAAAGTGGATGAAATCATCTGCGACTCGCGTTACTCGGACATCGAACCATCCTCCGAGGGAGAGGTGCGTGTTTAAAAAGTTTATAAAGAGAAAGAAAAAAGTAATTAGGCCAGTTGACTAACTATTTTTACATTTGCCAACTTGTAGGTTATCTTCCGGGTTCTGGACCCCGCCTTTGAGATTGAGGACCCCTACAGCCTGAGGATACAGAGTAAGATTCTTGCTTAAAGGGTTTTAAAGGGGTGCAGTCGTAGCCTTCTTCAGGCTGCATATAAAAAGGAAACTTTATTCAATATCTAAGTACACCTTTGTTGTATTTAAAACAACATCTTTTGGCTCATGTTTTAGAGTCTGTAATATAATAATTACATTAGAACAAGATCAATGTGTAAAACTCATTGCTAGTTAAAAAAAATAATAATAATGAAAAATGACCTTAGGTTTTAGGAATAAAACAGTGTAACCTGTGAACCAAAAACATTACAGCATTAATGTTTGACTGTCTGTAGTCCAGGTAACACACACTTGATTTACAGCTGAAGGGTCAAAGAAGAGACAGAAAGAATTTCACAAATGGAAGTGACCAGGCCTCTGAACATTCACACATACTGTAAGATAAACCAAGAAGGCTGACGGAGGGGGGGCTTCATGTTTGTTGCAAATGCAGTAGTGGACATGAGTATTTGCTTGTATTTGAGAAAAGAGAGTTATTGACCTCAAACAGTCTTGCAGATAAAAAGGACTAATGCAGTGAAATTGATTTCAGACATGCTGAAGATTACAAACCTCAGAGTGAAGTTCATCAAGCTCCACACTTTGGGCGACAACCTGCTTGACTCTCGCGATGAGGTCAAGGAGAAGTACTACTACGCCCTCTATGACATGGTTGTCCGCGGCAACTGCTTCTGCTACGGTCACGCCTCTGAATGTGCACCCATTGATGGAGCACCAACTGGAGCCGATGGCATGGTACATCAAAACACTCACTGATTGTACCTAGAACTAAATCACAAATATCTCTTAAAATAATGTAGTCCCTTATGTAGGTTCATGGTCGCTGTGTGTGTAACCACAACACCGAGGGGCTCAACTGTGAACGCTGCCAGGACTTTTACCACGACTTACCTTGGAGACCAGCCGAGGGTCGCAATACTCATGCCTGCAAGAGTAAGTATTTAGGGTTAAGGTTATGTGTAATAAGACAATGTACAATTACTTTAAGCACAATGGCAGAGATGCTTGTACTACATTTACAGCTGTAGTCCTGGGGAGGTGTGAGGGGAGTAGTAGTGATAGGGGAAACCAGAGTACCTAGAGGAGACCCAGGGAGAATATAGAAAGGCCTTGAGCTGTCTGGGCATCATCATTATCTTTATTTACAAAGCATTTACACACAAAAAAGCACATAGCAGATTTTTAGACCATGTTAATCTATGCTTTTGATTTTAAAGCCCAAGCAAGCCAATCAGTTCTCAACCCCAACATCACATGGCTCTTTCTTACAAGTTTGAAAAGTCTTTGGGGTATGAAGTTCTAAAAACAAACAAACAAACAAAAAAAATTGTCAAATTGTAGATTGCAAAATATACTGTATTTCTGACTTCAACACATTTTTTTTAACTCCAGGAAGGTCGTCAATGTTGTGACCGATCCAGCTTTTTCAATTCCGGTCTCGATTGCAATTTGTTGTTGTTGTTGCTGTTTTCTGTAACAGCTTAACTTTATGTGAATAAAATTTCAAATATTGTGGGTCAACATCAGTCAGTAAGTAAGGGCACAAACATGATATTGGTTGAAACATTATGAGGTTGAAACATCACGGATCAGATCAGTATCAGGTGCATCACTAAATACAACCTATTTTTTTCTGTCAATTCCAGAATGTGACTGCAATGAGCACTCCACCTCCTGCCATTTTGACATGGCCGTGTACCTGACGAGTAACAATGTAAGCGGAGGCGTGTGTGAAAACTGCCAGCACAACACCATTGGTCGGCAGTGCGAGCAGTGCGCACCCTTCTTCTACCAGCACCCCAGCAGACACCTGAGGGACCCCAATGTCTGTGAACGTGAGTGACCTTTTCCTGCCCTCTTGTCACAAAGCCCTAAAAACCGCTAAGTAATGTCTCTTGTCATAAACACTGACGAGCAACATCTGCAGTCAAACGCAACAACTGTGCCCAGGTCTTTGAAGTGAAAAGTTAACTGTCACTGTTCAAACATGATTGTAATTACTTGCTAATTACTGGGTACGAGAGGTAATAACACTTTAAACTCAAAATGCTGTCAACCTTCTAATCTTGTTTTCTTATATGTGACTTCCTCATTTTTTTTGTTTGTTTTTTTGACTTTTTACTGCATATTTCATTTATATTATTCAGTATTTATTTTAATTGTTAATAGATTTAGTTTAATTTTCCTCATTTTGAAACTTATTTCGATATATTTTGATATCATTGATATTTGAGGCTTTTCCAGTTATAATATTAAATCAATTCTCAAAGATTGTATTTCAGCTAAAAAAAAGTTTATAGGTTTAACCTTTATGTTGTCTTACCTATTCATGTATGGATTTTACTTTAATGTAATTTCATAGCATACTAGAGTGAATTCTTACGCAATCTCAATAAGTGAAAATGAAGTACGGGTACTTTATTGTTGTTTGCTGTCAGTTTTTGTTAATAATCTTAAAATTGTGATATAAACATTTTTATACTCCCATTTTTTCATATATTTCTGCCTTTTTGCATTTATTTCCACAGCCTGTAACTGTGATCCATCCGGGTCTCTTCTGGGAGGGTTGTGTGACGCTCGAACCGATGTTGTTGCTGGACTAATCTCGGGTCAGTGTCGCTGTAAAGCTAATGTAGAAGGGGAACGATGTGACCATTGCCGCCTGGGACACCACGGACTCGGAGAGGGACCTGATGGCTGCCTGCGTGAGTCATTTCACGTTTGCATGCATTTTATTTTTTTAAATAATGCATAATAATGAACATATGTGAAAAGCTGTAGTCAGATTAGCAAAGTCCCTGGGCAAATTAGATGAACAAAAACTCAAGACAGAAATATAAGATCATCTGGTACCTCAAATCAAAAACAGCAACATTAACTTATGATCAGAATATGTCCTCATTCTGGTACTAAAACATATATTAGCATATTAACCCTTTAATAATGGAAATTCTGCAAGTTTCAGTTGCTGAAAAATTCCAGATTCAATTCTGTGACAACAATTCAAAGTTCTACATCCTCCATCCTCCACTAAAGGACTTCATCAAACCAAAGTCTGTGAGTGGGATGGGTACAAGGGCCACGGCTCAAGGAGATTGTCAGGTACCACACAGACGCACTACATTTGGACAAACTGTGCTCTCTGTCAAAGGAATTCATTATTGGAATAGCCTGCCTCTGTCAATAAGAGAATGTCCATCCCTGTCCACATTTAAACTGCACCTTAAACTGGCTGACAGAAAATCAAGTTTGTGAGCATTTTTAATTAGATTATTGCTCTGTTTTGTTTTTTGTATTGTAATGATTTTGTGTGACCTGCCTTGGGACAACAGATGGAAATTAGCATCTTTGCTATAATCTGACATATTTACATGTGTATTCTACATGTGTTCATTAATATGTACTGTCCCTATCAAATAAATAAATAAAATAAATAAATTGTATAAAAAGTACATAGAGATATGAGTTTGGATTCTTCAGGGGAAGGTTTCTTGTCTGTTGTATTTCAAATGAACTGTGTCTGTACTTTTTCTACATGTTTATTTGAATTTTTATGTACTGCTGTACACCAAAAACTATACTGTATTTGGGCTTAGCTTGGCAATAAGTTTGTTTGGTCATACTGGAAAATAATTATAGATATGATTAATTTTGCCAATATTTGAACCAATGTTTTTGCAGCTTGCACCTGTAACCCACTGGGCACACTGCCTGGAGGAAACCCCTGTGACTCAAACACAGGAAACTGTTTTTGCAAACGCCTTGTGGATGGACGTAATTGCGATCAATGCCTGGTCTGTACCGATTGATTATTTCTGCGAAACTTTCTTTTTATGTTCTGCAGTTGTAACGTTTTTGGGTGTGTTTTTTCTTAAGCCACAACACTGGGGGTTGTCCAATGATATGGATGGGTGCAGACCATGTGACTGCGATCAGGGCGGTGCGGTTGATAATAAGTAAGCTTTGAACATTAGTATTGACACTAAATTATTCTTTTTGTAGGTATGCTATTTTTAAAATACAAAATATATATACACTATCTCTACAGTTGCGACTCCTACACTGGACAGTGTGTTTGTCGGGAACATATGTTTGGCCGCAGATGTGACCAAGTGGAGTCTGGTTTCTACTTCATTGCCTTGGATCACTACACATATGAGGCTGAGGACGCCAAGCATGGCCCTGTAATATTTAATATCTTTTAGTGCAGTTGTAATATAGTTTTCACACCTTTTTATAAACCCTCTTTGCTGTGCTTCTTGACTTAGGGTGTCACTGTGGTACCAAGACCTTATCCTTTGGACCGCAGCCCTACATGGACAGGTATGGGGTTTGTTAATGTACCAGAAGGGGCTTACCTAGAGTTCAACATAAACAATATCCCTGAGTCCATGGACTACGATATCCTGATCCGCTATGAACCTCAGGTAAGCAAACTATGCAGTTGACTGACAAAACTATGTCAGATTATGACTGTGTGACTGGCTGAATGTAAACACAGTAAATGTTGACAGTTGCCAGAGCAGCTGGATGAGGTGAACGTCAGAGTGCAGCGACCCGTTTTTAACCCTCCAAATTACACTGGCCATTGCAGCAGCTCTATCCAGGGGGGAGACGAGCAGTATGTTTCTCTGCCACCTGGATCTCGGTAAGACATACATACGAGTTGTCATTTTAAAAAACACAAACAGAAGAGACCCTAAATCTAAGTTGATTTTCAGACATGTGTTGCTGCATCGCCCTGTGTGCCTTGAAAAAGGACTTAATTATACAGTTCGTGTCAGTCTTCCGCGGTACTCATCTGTGAGAGATGCCAACAACCCTTACACACTCATAGACTCTGTAAGTCTTGATCAACTCTGTACTTATTCTTTCTGCCCAGTCTGTATGTGTTTATTTACAACCAGCTCCTCTTTTATCTCTCAGCTGGTGCTGATGCCTCGAGTCAGGGAACTTAACATATTTGAAGGAATAGATGGAGAAGGAGCCTGGGACACCTTTCAGCGTTACCGCTGCCTTGAAAGCAGCCAGAGTGTTGTTAAAAGCCCAATGACAGACATCTGCAATGATTACATTTTCAGTGTTTCTGCTTTGCTTCATAAAGGAGCCATGGGTACGAAAATGACACAGGGGTGATATGATAATTATAAGCTAACCCCCTTTTTAAATAGCATTTCACTTCATGTTCTTGTTTATTCCTAGAATGTCAGTGTGATCCCCAGGGGTCGCTCAGTGCTGTGTGTAACACAAACGGTGGACAATGTCAGTGTCGACCTAACGTTGTTGGTAGGAACTGTGAGCACTGTGCTCCTGCAACCTTCCTCTTCAGTCCAGCTGGTTGCAGACGTAAGAAAAGAAAGCAGTAATACAATCATACATTATAAAATTTTTATCAAGTCAACACATCTGTTTTTTATTTCTAGCTTGTGACTGTGACCCACGAGGATCAGTCACTTCTTTTTGTCATGAAGCTACTGGGCAGTGTGAGTGTGTCCCAGGAGCCACAGGGCGCCAGTGTTCCCACTGTCTGCCTGGGTTTTGGGGATTTCCTCACTGTAGACCATGCCAGTGCAATGGGCACAGTGACTACTGCAATCCCCAGACAGGAGAGTGTCAGGGATGTCGAGATTTCACCACAGGACATCATTGTGAACGGTGTGGTTTCTGAAGGCTAAAAGACAACATTTCATAACTAAATATTCCTAAACTTCCTAAAAGGTTTATGGGAGAGATACAGTATGCTATTAGTTTTATTTAAAAAAAATGTCTACTTGCAGATGCTTGGATGGTTACCATGGCAATGCAGAACTGGTTTCTGGGGGCCATTGTCGCCCCTGCATGTGCCCTGAAGGTCCACGAAGTGGACGCCAATTTGCTGATAGCTGTTACCACTTAGCCCACAGCAACCAGCTGGTGTGTGTGTGCAGTGCTGGTTACAAAGGTGAAGAAAACTCAAAGCACGTCTCAGAAACTTGTCCTTGCTGTTTTCTTTTGACAATAAACCACAATAATCTAGTTTTGTTTTTGTCTAAATATTGAAAGGTCTAATTTTTGTTTTGGTTCGTTCCTGTAGGCACCAGGTGTGATGAGTGCGCCCCTGGTTATTTTGGGAACCCTCTGGTGCCTGGAGGCCGATGCTTGCCCTGTCAGTGCAATAACAACATAGACATGCATGACCCAGGCGCCTGTGATGCTCGCTCCGGGGCCTGTCTCAAATGCCTGTATCACACACAAGGATACGCGTGTCAGCACTGCAGACTTGGTTACTATGGCAATGCAGCCACTCAGAGCTGTAGAAGTAAGCAACATTTCACCTTTTAAAAAAACTTCCATAAAATAATTATACTTCAGTTTGCTGGCATTCTTTTTCTCTTCTTTTTTTTCTGTAGAGTGCATGTGTTACTCAGTGGGAACTGTGGCACATGCCTGTTCCTCTTCTGAGGGATGTCAGTGTGACCAGCTCTCCGGCCAGTGCCCCTGTCTGCCAAATGTTGTAGGTCAAAACTGCGACGTTGTGCATCTGATACCTGGAATATAGCCAGCGAGGAAGGTTGTGAGCGCTGTGACTGCGACCCCCAGCACTCCTTTGGGTCCTCCTGCGATGAGGTAAGCTTTGTCAACGTTGTAACATTTGTCAGTGAAAACAATAGCCAGAATAGTGTGTATTGCTAAAGTCTGACTCTAGTCTAGTGCTTAGTCTTCTCTTGCCAAAATAGTTTTTGTACAGAGTGGTTGTGGTTGGATAGTGTTTTCTCTGTTTGGGTTTTCTTCTTTTTTCTTCCCATTCTCAGTGAATTTTAGTGCTAGTCTCACAGGAACTGTGCAGAAAAGTATATCCTCCCCTCACTCAACAATAGCCTTTTGCACACTTGCAGACAGAGTTTAGGTTTCCATGTTTATTGGCTGCACTCCACCAAAAGGAAGGAAGTCTCAGAATACACTGTTTAATAACTGACTGTCCTGTTTTTATGGTATTTTTTTTTATAGTATATTTAATCACTTTTGTTATTTGCCATAGATCAGGTTTGCTATTAGCCTGGTCAATATTGCTTAATATGTTTGTTTCAGTTGTAGCTTATTTTTTTTTGTATTTGACTTATTTGTTAAGGTTACTGGGCAATGCTCGTGCAAACCTGGTTTTGGCGGCAGGACATGTCGAGAGTGCAGAGAACTGTTCTGGGGGAATCCAGAGGTCAAATGTCATGGTAGGTAACTTAACCCAAAACAAGCAATGTAATTACAAATATATATATGTAATTAGTACTTATACTGGTACGTCTTCATTATATCTCAAATTACATTTATATGCGATGTTAAATCTTGCTACACAGTGTTTTTGACTTAGACTGCTCTGACAATTCGTGTCATCATCACTTGGCACGTACATAAGTCTCAAATCAATTGTACAGTTTTTATTGCTTGTAAAATAGACTACTGGTAAGACAAGCCAATCACTATTTCCCTAAGACTATCTGCAAATCTTTTGTAGATAGTAGCTTCTCTTCTCTCAGAGAAAACAGCAGGAGAAGAAAGTATAAAAAGGGAGGGGGGCCCAGGATCTGGTACTGACCTCTCATTCTCCACTCATGAGAACCAGATGTTAGCCCAAACTCCCAGGAAAACAATTTTCGTCATGGGCCAACACCCAGAGGACCCTGAAATCCTGAATTATCCCGGCTGTATTTTGTAATGGTTTCTTTGAGCAGCTGGTCGCCTCTTCCTGTCTGCATTGCATAAATAATCCACTTATGAGAAATTCCAGTACCACCAATTTTTAAGTGCTACTTTTCAATAGCATTGTGTGATTTAAAAAAAAAAAATCTAGTGACATAGATGATACATTTTAGATATTTTAAATGTACCATTTAATTGAAAACATAAAACTGCAGAACCTTCTTTTCTGACTGTCTATAAATCATTTAAATGAAGCAAGTCATCACAGTGATAAAAATGAACCATGTACATTCCTTGTTCATTACTCGTCCCATTATTGAGTTACTATGACCTTTTAATGCATTTAATGTGGAGCTAGTAGTCAGAACCTTACAGGACTTCACAAAATAGTTGATTTGTCGTTACCAAAATCAACAATCGATAATAGAGAGGCAGATTCATGTTCTGAGGAAAAAAACAAAGGAATAACTTTCCTAGAGTATCCCATGTACTCTCATTCCCTCCATCTTGACTAGGGAATGGAAAAGAAAAACTCAGAAGAAAACCAGTGTGAAGGTCAGATTCACCCTGGTTCTCTTCAACCAAGAGAGAGTCAAAGTCACAGATTAGAGTTTGAAAAGTGTAAAGTTGTCAAAATTTGTACTTGTTAGAATTATTACTTGTGTAATATAATAAGCAATGCGCCAATGATTTACTCAAGTAAGAGCAAGAAAGTGAAACAAGTTAGAAACAAGCAGATAGAAGTCAAGTCTGTAGAGCCACAGTCCAAACAAGACAGGCCTATTGTAAAAAAAAAAGAAGAAATTTCTGCACTTAAAATTTGCCATTTTGTTTTCAGCTTGTGATTGTGACCCTCGAGGGATCTCCAGTGAGCAGTGCCACCGTGCCACGGGACAGTGTACATGTGTAAAGGGGTCTCGGGATGCGATGTAACCAGTGTGCCAGGGGATACCGTGGAGTGTTTCCTGACTGTGAGCCTGCCACGACTGCTTTGAAGAATGGGACACTATTGTTAATGAACTGACCAATCAGACTCAGCGTCTACATGCTCAAGTGACAGAACTTCAAACGAGTGGCGTGACTGCACCATATAAAGAGTTAGTGAACAGTTTAGAGACTAATATCAAGGCTGTTAAAGATATAGTTGAAAATAATCCTGCTACAGCCAAATTGGAGGAAATACAGGATTTGATGCATCAAATAACGTAAGACCCTGACTTGAAAGAACTTGGTACAATGTGGGGTTGATGGTAATTTGTTAATTTTTTGTATATTTCAGAGGTGTATTGTCTTTTTATAACGGGATGCTGAATACAATTGAGGAGAAGTTGGCTGATGTGCATGGTGACACTAACAGCACAGATGATAACTTGGAAAAACTGACAAATGAGGCAAAAAAATTGAACCAGACAGTGTTGGAGCTTAGACAGCAAGTGTTTGATGCCAAAAATGCCAACATACAAGGTACATGATGAAATGCAATGAGATATATTAGCAAACTGACAACACATTTGATTTGTGACTCTCCACAATCTTTTGTTTAGGTGCCATGGACACTATTGCCGAAGCGCACACGGAATCCACCATGGCTGAGGTCCGTGCCAACATTTCCACCACCATTTCTGGCAACACAGTGCAGATTTCAGAGGCTGTGCGGAAAGCTACAGAAGACAAACTTAAGAATAGTAAAAAAGAGTTTGATCGAAAGCATCAGCGCAATATGCAAAAGCTAGACAAAATGGATGAGGATCTGACTGCATTTGACTTGTCTCCTCTTAGCACAAAGGTAAAATTCAAGGACATTAACACTCGTGGTTTGCCTTTTAGAAATCAATTTGTGTAATGTGTACATTTTAGATCTGTGGAGGTGCAGCAGAAGGGGAGAGCTGCTCTGGCTCTTCCTGTGGAGGATTAAGCTGTATGAGCAAGGCTGGGGAATCTCAGTGTGGAGGAGAAGGGTGTAAAAGTCTTATCACAACATCACAAACAGCATTAAAATCCTCCAAAGATTTAGATAAAGAAATCGATGCAGCCATGCAGGAAGTGGACAAGCTATCGAAATTGGTAAATGAACATTGTAATTCAAGCTATAACAAAAAAGAAACTTATTGCATTGATGTACTATCAGGTGTGGGAAGCCAAAGTTCGAGCAGATGAGGCTAAAGTGAATGCCCTTGAGGTGCTGAAAAAATCAAATGAAAGCAAAGAGAGAGTGGAGCAAAGCAACAACCAACTACGAGGCCTTATTAAAGAAATTCGGGACCTTCTGACCAGTAAGGAAATGCAACAAAGCAATCAAAGTATGAGGAACTTCTTATTTCAATATTATTCATATTTTGCAGATGATAAGGCAGACCTATCTGTAATTGAAGCTGTGGCCAATGAGGTGCTGGCTCTGGAGATGCCAGCGTCGACAGGGAAGCTTCAGGAGCTGACAAAAGAGATAAAAGATAAAGTGGGCAGCCTGACCAGTGTGGAGACTATCCTCACACAAAGCGCAGTCGACATCAAGGTTGCAGAGACACTTCTCATGAAGGCCAAGGAAGCAAGGTAGTGTTTCTTTTGTTGCTTTTTGTGTATAGTCTGTTGTCAAAATCATGCATAATATCACAGGTTATGGTGTACAGTCATGTTTGGAATAATTTCAAAATTGTAATATACATTTAAATTGTTAGTTTGATTATGATTATGATTATGATCATGATTATGATTATGATTATGATATGATTATGATGACGGTGATGTGGTGGTGGTGGTGTGGTGGTGGTGGTGGTGAGTTGATGATGATGATGATGTGATGATGATGATGATGATGATGATGATGATGACGATGATGACCTACTTAAAAAAAACACACACTGTATTTACATCAATCTGCAATCTAATACCTGTGTGAATTGTTATAGTAATAGAGCGTCTGATACAAAGGAAAGTGCAGATGTTGTGAAAGCAGCTTTAGAAGAGACTGAGAAGGCCCAGAATGTAGCCATTGACGCCATTCAACTGGCTCAAAACAACACCAAGGGTACACTTGAACTGTTAATTTCGGTAAGATAATTTGTCTAGTACAGAATGTATTGCAAAATCTTTGATTACTAAGATAAAAGTTTGAACTTTAATTGCTAAAATATAACTGAATCATTTAGGTGGAGTCAGAAACGGCTACATCAGAGCTAAAGCTGAGCAACACTACAGGTCGCTTGGTTCAACTGGAAAGGGAGGTTGGCCTATTGAGACAGAATAATCTCGAAGTTGGCCGCCTTGTGGAGACGGCAGAAGTGACCAGCGAGCAGGCGAAACAGAGCGCAGACGAGGCTGAACAGGTTCATTCACCAATGGATCATATTTTTCATGTGCATTTGTACACATAAAATTGAATACATGTACTAAAAATATGTAATCAAAATACAAATTTGGAGTTAGTGTATTTAAGTTGCAGTTACTCTTTCTGATGGTGGCATTAGTTAATATTTATTTATTTATGCACTTTGAGGATATCGGCATACATTTAATGACACACATTTTAAGCTTTTAACTTGTGAATGCATGTACCAGTAGATGTAATTTTGTAAATGTCTAGCTAATCCTAAATGAAAACCGTTGCATAACAGTGGAGAACAGAAAGAGTAATTTTAGTCTTATGTTTTTTGTCTACACAAAATTTGATGCAATCTGATGTGAAGCAACAGAAAATATTACAAAGTAAATTTTAATGGAGGTTTTCAGTGTCTGTAACTAAATACATCTGAAAGTATCCATTCCAACAAGTTAAACTAAAAATCCTCCAAACACTCCCCATCCACTCTACATGGCATATTTGTTTAAAAGTCAAAAACAAACCAATTTTTACTAATCTTTTTGTGTCTGTGCAAAGGAGTTTAACGAGGATGTGAAGGACAGATTTGAAGACGTTCAGGCGCTGGTTGAGGATAAAGGCGAGTCTGTGCTTCAGGCGAGGATACGAGCTGATGAGCTGCAACGAGAGGCCAAAGAGCTGCTGGATCAGAGCAGCATCAAACTGCAGCGACTCAAGGGTAAAGAACATAACATAAAACTCATGTGTTTTCCACTTCAATGTCAAATATAGTCTGAATTTTAAGTTTTCTTTTTACTCTCTTTTTATTAAGAATTGGAAACGTCATATGAGGCCAATCAGAGAGTTCTTGAGGACAAAGCTGCAGAGTTGGCTCAGTTGGAAGAAACTGTTCGTCGTATTTTGGAAGAAATCAGCTACCAAGTGACACTGTATAGCACCTGTGTCTGATTTATATTACTGAACCAGATGACTCTTTTTTATTGTACCTCTTAAGTGTTGGCTGATGATTTTATTGCGTCCTAAAAGTGTAAAGCACTATAAATTATAAGCAGTGGCCAAATGTAAAACCCTCTTTATCAAATAGTTCAACAAATGTATGCCTTTTGGTAAAACTGAGAATGGCAACAACTAAAAGAAACATTTTTAACATCAATATTCATATTTTTTTCCAGTTTGGTGCCACCTAGTGCCTTTCTCAAAATAATTTCATCACCGGCTGATGCACAGGCTAATCTAATGTATTTGAATAAAACACTGTATCTTTGAAAACAGAAATAAATAAGTTAAAGACACAGAATCAGAGGCATTTTTGTAAATAATTTATTAATTGTTATTTTTTTTTCTACACACCCCTTGATCAGTCATCTGCTCACATTAGGCACACATAACAAGTTGGCAACTAAACTGTGAATATTAACTCTGAATATTACTTTACAGTAGTACAAAAATATCACAAAAATTGAATCTTGTGTTAAAATACCATTTCAATATAAAGCTTAGACTTTATATTGCCTGTCTAAAACATTAACACAATGAAAGTGCTTGACATCTATTGGCAATTTACTTTTAATCAGAGGCAACAAATTTAGCTGTAATTCAACTGAACAACATACATTTGTCTCTGAACCTAAAATAAAAAACTGGCACCATTTAGTTTGAGAACAACAAAGTTGCCATGACACACAAACAGCCAAAATTACTAAGGCCAGTATGAGTAGATTGCTGGTGCTTTTTAGTCCCTGGAGCGTGGATTGTGTGGTGGAGGCGCTCCTTCCACTGGAGCTGAGCTGGGAACTGAGTGCAACTGACCACCATGAATTCGCTCATTGACCCGCAACTGGCATCCATCCTGCAGCATCCGCAATGCGATTCGGGCAATGTTTCTAGAATCATCTAGACCAGAGTGAGGGCGGCCCTCGTATTTCAGACCTAATTTTTCCAACATTGTACTCAGTTTGGTCTGTGGACGTGGGACCTAAAGAACATATGAATACACTAAAATTATCCAATAAAAACATTAAGCTGCAATGTTTTGGCTGTGAAAATATTCAGATATTAAAAATAAAAACATACTAATTCGGTTTTGTTATACCTTGTAGAAATTGCCATATGATTTCCTTATATTGATCCATTTTTTTGCAAACTGGGGGTATTTAATACGACTTAAGCGACACTGTATGTTTAGAAACTTGCTCATGTCCCAAGCCCTAATAAAAAAACATAATTAGTATTCCAAAACAAGCAAAACTTTAAATAATGTTAATAGAAGAACATACCCATCAGTCAGAATAGCATATTTGTATTTTGTCCCAAGCTCTCGTTCCTGAAGCCAAGCTACAGCTTTCTCAAGGACAACTGGAAAAGGATCTGCTTCATCAACCATTTTCTGTTACACACACATACAAACAAAAAGAAATGAATAAACAAATCAATAATTACAAATGTGGCAACAACCAACCTGTGTGATTCCAGTGAGATTTATACAGAACTCTGACAGTTGAGGGTTCAAATCTGGCTTAACATATTCCTGGAAAGAGTCCACCTAAAAATAAATTATTCATTAGTATTGTGTCTTAATGATATAATGTATTTACAGAAACAACCACACTTACAATTGCCAACGTTTTTGTGTTGATAAGAACCATAGGAAATTCAATAATTTCATGTTTATAGCCTGGAGGATTATCTTTCTCGCATGTCGCCTCAAAGTCCACCACACAAATGTAATCATAATATGTGTCAGTGAGGCCTCCTTCTTCGGCTGACTGCATTAACTTCTGCTTCTTGAAGTGGCTCTTCAACCTTTTCTTCATAACATCCTTTACGCCTCTAAAAATGAGAAACAAATCAGTGATGGCTACACTACATGATAATGAGGAAAAAAATGTAAGATATGGACAGAAATATATAGCTCTTACCTTGTGTCAAGCTTTAGATCAGACAATTTCTTTCTAAGCTCTTCTTTGGACATGCGGTTGATCTGCCCATTAGCCAAAGCTATTTCTTTATACACAGGGTGGCTGTAGTCTCCATTTGGCGGAGGTGAGGAAGTGTTTGGGGCTGAATCAGCACTTGTACATATCCTGATGCAGGACTGTAAGAATAAACAACAATTATACTCTCTACACTACCATTAGTCAGCAGCTAAGTACATATAATGTCAAGCAGATACAAGCTGTAAACAAACGAGTGCGACTAGGTATTGTGAGCTTTCGTAGGTGATTTCGAAGCAAAAGTAACGGTACAAACCTGATCTTTATCGTGTCTTTGTAGATCAGACATCTTTATTCTGACGTTTTCTGAATAAATGTTCTCCTTGAGCTCATCCATCCAAAACTCAAGTCTTTGTACACAAGCACAACCTTAAAACGTCTCAGCTTTTCCTCTGCGAAATCCAAAACATAAAAGAAACTGAACCAAACAGTTTCAATTATCAGTGGCATACATATCGTAAATGACGAAAAAGAGACTATAAAAGAACCCAAATATGACAAAACGAGCTACATTTTGTTAGTTTGGTAAGCGCGCTGTTTCATGTGAGGTCAGTTAATATAACTTCCGGTTCCGTCTGAGACAACTGCAGCAACCCCATCTGAACGGGAGTGCTACTGCATCAAACAACTTTTGTTTTTCCTTAAGAAAGTCGTTTGAATTTAACTAGAGCAAAAAGCTATGAAGTATGCATTCATGTATGATAGGTATTTTTAGTATTCTAAAGCTTTATTTGTATTTTTTGCTTTTAAACAGCCCAAAATGACATTACTTAATTTACCAGCAGATGGCACATTCACACAGGATACTCTTCAGAACTCCTAATAAGAAATTACAACATTTCCTATCAGGTGAAATGCATTTTATATATTAAGCAGGGGAATAAAAAAATGAGACATGTCATTCGTTTGTATATTTTTCTTTAAAAATAAAACAAGCAAAACAGTATTTTTGAGTGATGTTAAAATAGGGGGTGTTGCGATTTTTAATGTATGATGCCCAAAAGGCAATATGCTCCCGTTATTTGAGTAACACTTACTGCCAAAAAATCTCCTATGTACTTGCAAGCACTAGTCACTTTACCTCAGAGAGAAAAGCTAAATTTTTAAGATAATAGATAAATACATGCTGCATTCATTTATCTTTGTATAAACTAATAATTCATTACATATTTCTTTAAAAAATATTTTCATGAAGATACTTTTTCAAATGCCTGTAAAGTAAATTGGTACTTTGTACATTCAACACAACAGGTTTATGACAAACATGGGCTAAATAATTCTTAAAAAAACATCACATCAATGATCTTTGTTAGCAAAATGAATGAGACAAGACACCAAAGGCTTTGTGTTAGTTTGTTCAAATCACCAACTGTATTCAATAAAAATCATAGGTCTCTCTGCTCAGCAGGAGGACAAGACTAGATGTTTTTTCACAACAGAACAAAACGCAACAAACAAGAAGACAGCTCAAAACTTTCTTTGCATTTCTTAAAACATGTTAATGGTCTTTTTCTTGTCAGATATTGTAAACATCCATGAGTTAGAAATCAACATTTAGACTACACCAGAACCCTATAGTTTTGTTAATTAATGGTGGCTTAGCACCAGTTTTACTAGAAGTAAATAAGAAGCAGTACAAAATGTAATAGTCCTGAGCAGTACTGCTAGTAGCATTGCTACTATTGGAATACGTATATACTAAGTATTACTTTAATTTGGTGACATTTGAGGGAAACTGATCTTAATAAAAACAGGACATTGAAATTGGAATATAGTATGTGTATTAGCTTTTCTATAGTTTCCTCAACACACACTTTTATGCAGCTTAAAAACACCAACATATAGACACACTATAAACCAGGCAGAATCAAAGGGCTAAGGAGTTTATCAAAAGAAGAGAAACACCACAAATACAGAGACAATACAATACAGATACAAACCATACAAAATATTTAGATGGATAATTGAGCAGGCTTATGTAAGTGAATACAAGACACATGTTGCCAGCACATGGGTGACACGATGCCAGTATGTCCTTTAAGCACAGGTAATAATCACCCCATTTCCATGCTGAAAATAAAACCTACATCTAAATTTAGATTAGATCAAACTGACCCAACGTCTCATTGGTTCATTTGGTCCAGTGTAACTGCAATAATGAAATGTGATGCCCTATTGTTGTTCAGCATTTACATCATTCTCTCCATTGCTATTTGGTCACAGTACTTAAAAGCCAAAATAAATTATCAGCTTACATATGTGCATTGTTTATGTGAATATTTGTGGACAGCTCTATGGTTACTGTCGGCCACCACTGCCTGGTAAGTTTGCGTCATGCAAAGCTTGGAGCCATAAATTCACTGTGGAGTGTGGTACTTGTGGGGAGAGGTGGTATGCTGGTATAAGGCTACACGTACACCTGTCTTTGTCTCTTTGAAAACTCCACAGCAACATGTCCCCTGGAAACATGGGCAGCCCGTGAGAGACAGTTTATTAGTGTTTCAATCTTGAAGTTAGTAGTTCAAGGTGGAAGCAGTAGTTTTTCTACAGCAAACTGTAAATGTTCCCAATTTTTCCACAGCAGAGCGAGCAGGGACACTCCCATACAGGTAATGGCCAGGTGGAGGCGGCTTCTCAGTAGTGGGGCAGTAAATTTTGCAGCAGTAGAGACACACACCAGGATAACCGTGACAATGGCAACATAATGTTGATGCACTTTCCTAGCAGCACCTTTGCATCTGCATTCTCCAACTGCACCGTCTGCTGCTGCTGTTGCTGCTGCAGCTCCAATTTAGACACTCGAGTCTGGCAAGACTCCAGGGCTTCCTGAGCACAACATAAACAACAAGGATTATACATTACTTATAATACAATAACATCTACTGAACTTCAAGAAACACACATGTGTTAATTAGACTGCAATACAAGGCACAAACATGATTTGAGCAAAGCAATAATGTAAATCAAAATATATCCTCAGCTATTCAGTAAGATTGATTTAGTACATGAAGATGTGTTGTGTGCCAAATGTATTAAATGTTGTGTATGTGTTTTACTTTGCCAGGCGACACATATTTACCTGTGTGTCTCGTGCGCGTTCGTAGGCCTGGTAGGCCACCTTTTCCTCGATGCTGGCCAGCTCTTGCTTCAGGTTGCTGGTCTCGTTTTGGTGTAGCTCTGTGAGGTCATTGAGCTCTTCCTCCAACTGCCGGTACCTGACAGACAGAAACACCCACACGAATGAACGAAGAGGTGGAGGCAGAACGCCAAGGTGAGAGAGAAACACAATGCATAATTGAGTGTGCGTGGGGGAGTAGAGCGCAGCAGTTTATCCACTACAAGATCAACATGCCGGCAAAAATTTTAGCTATTTGATATTTTTAGTTTTGGTCTCTCAAAAAGTATTACTATTATGGTATTTTAAATCCAGCTCATAATTTAGTTGTGCAAGTATATAACATTATGCAGATTTCCCAAATGTCCTGTATCTTACCTGTATTTTTCATCCTGCAGCATTTGTGTCAGAAAGCCTTGGTCGCGTTTGAACTGTGTACTCAGATTTTCAATTTCCTCTGACAGTTGTGCCTGGGCCTCCCTGAGTTCACGCACCATCTCCAGGACTTCCTCTAGCCGCCCATTGGACTCCGGTCGTCCAGGGTCACCAGAGCCTGTCCCTGATCCTCCTGCGGCATTACCAGTGGAATCACCTGATCCAGAGGATGCAATGGAGCATTCATCGTCACTTTGATACTTTGTGGCTTGGCTACAGTGGTGGCACTACCACTTAGACCTCGAGCAGCGCTCTCGACTTGCAGCCCTGACCCCGTCTCCATAGAGCTTTTGAGGTGGGCAATATTGTCAGCACTGCCAAATTTGTTTCTTATGAGATTGGCAAACTCTCGAGGTTTGTTGAAAAAAAAGGGTGGTGAAAGTGTGACTCCAGGCCCAATGGTCTTTACTTTGTCCAGTGTGTGATGCCGTCCAGTCGAGCTCACGTCCCGCAGGCTGCCCTCTTTACTCTGTGTCCCGGACTCCTTTTGGTTCCCGTTCCTGTGAGCATGTTTGCCATTGCTTTCATTGTCTTTCATGCGCCGATGATATTGTTCCAGTTTTTTCTGTAGCCGGTTGATAGTGTGAACTGACTTTTGGTTTTTCTTCTCAAAGATTTGGCGTATTCTTTGAACCTGCTGCTTTTCAGCATTGTTCATAAGTTTCAAGTACTCAGCTACATTTTCATCTCGCGCTGCTTGTTCCACTTTAATCTGTTCCGTTACCTGTAAAGAAAGGCAAAGTCACAACCATAGTCTTGTGAAAACAGAAGTGAAGACGCACAGTACTTTCAAGCGTTTTGTTGAGTAGGATATACACAAACAAGGCAAAAATGTATTTGTCTTTGTCATAGTCTTACTATGTGGCACAGTTTGTTAAAATCTTTACAATGAGTCACATATGAAGGTTCTGAGCTGTAAAGGGAACCATGTAATTCATAACTAGAAGCATAATGTTTTATGCAAAAGTTGTGTTTTGTGTTTGCTCTGACCTTTAGGATCTTCTGTTGCAGACTGTTGATACCCAGCGCTCCCTTGGTAAAATCCAGACCCACCCCATCGTCTCCGACACTGTTCACTACATCTAGGTTGGACTCAGAGCCACCTCGGCGCATCGGCACAGGAATGCTTAGGATGTTGGCATCTGAGCCATAGCGCTCCGCCTGTAAAATAAAAATACAAATGTGCAAACTGTTATTTCTGATTTTCTAGGTTTTCTATTTTCTAAGTTTGTCGTTTGTTTGGTTTTTTTTTGTTTTTTTGTGTATGGGTGTGTTTGCTATCTGTTGCATTTTGTGAAGCACTTGCTATACAATAAAGATTGATTGATTGATTGATTGATTGATTTGTACTGTGTCTTTTTCTTGTGTGTGGCAGCCTACACAAAGTTAATAATGTTTATTTTGAAATTGCAGCACAGCCTTTTTCATAAAAAAAAAGAAAAAATCTAATTGGTTCTCTGATGTCTTTGCTCATCACTTCTCACTCCTTAAAAAGTGCATTCAGCGGGATTGGTAAGCATAATTTTAAAGCAGCTCTTACAAGACAGAAGATTATGTGCCAGTGCACACAGTCCTGAATGCCCTTTTATGAGGAGCGAAGGAGCCCATCATCACAGTAAAATAGAAGAAAACAAAATATTTAAATATTATAATCATTAAAGTTATTGAACATGTAAAACCACTGATAAGAGGTGGTGATAGACAGCAAAAATTAAATCAAACATAATCTGGATTCATAAAGTGAAAGCCATCCTGGTCTTTGTTTTTGTTTTCTTTTTTTGGTTTGTTTTTGTTCCTCTCCATTTTTTGATTCCTATGTTTCGAGTGAGGCTTTGCTTTTTTGGTTGCTATAGGTGGATCCTATGTACAGCCTACGCTCATGCCACAAGTCCACGATTTTATTGCCCTGAAAAAGACCTGTGGAGGTTGAAACATGTGGGCGGGCTGAGGTTTTTTCTCAAGACCCTTTACCAAACTCAGTGAATAAAACACCTGGCGCAAAGCAGTCACATTCTTGTTTTTACAACAAAAAAAAAATTATTAGAAGACAACAAAATTTAAAATGTGGAGGCAGCTGCAGAGTCATTACAATAAAACTAGTGGCCACGTCAGCAGTGCAAAAGGGCAGATTTCAAAGCTGTATATTACTTATCCACATGAGCAAACTGCTGACATGCCCTGGAGGCCCATTTCAAAATGTTTTGTTTTCTTGTGAATTAGCTTCTGTTTGCTTATATATCACTGAACCAGAGTCATACAGCCAAAGCCATTATAGCTTTACTGCAAAACCATTCCAGCACACACACGCTGGGTGCACATGTTTGCTCATGTGTAACATTTCCTCATAAGATAACACTACTCAAGTCCACAACCACAAGAGTACCGCAATTAATGAAGCTCACAAACCAGTGGCAATGGAAGAAAGAATTATAGGGAAAAATATTCAACAAAATCACAACAACCTACAAAAAGGGGTTTATTAAATGCGTAAATGTTTAGTTTTACATTTGCAGTGTTCTTGTAAAAAACTAATTTATTGCATTGATGTTTTTCCACCTTTCAAGCCAGTCAAACCGAAAAAAAAAAATAAATAAAAAAATTGTCAGGCAAATAATTTTTATGGTATTCTTGAAATTAGTAACAAAAAAGCCACTAGTATGTATCAAATGGCAGCTGTATTGTAGTTTCACAAGCTCACATATCATTGCTGCATTTTTATTTTAACGGCATAAATAAATAAAAAAATTCATAAATAACATTTTGTTTTTGTCTTCAGGCATGTGTTTTTGCAGGGCATCAGGCTGACTCGACACAATGAAAACTGCCTGGGGAAACATTTCTTTTGTTGCTCTCCACATCAAGAAGAAAATGTTAGTTCCTGCTTGTTTCTAATCGATCAAAATCTTTCCCAAGGTTAGTAGAAACAGAGCAATTCACTTTTTATCAATAATGAAACTTAGCATTTGACAACTGAGAGGATTGAAGTACACCTGTTTTGTCAAAAACTAATCAGCAGCAGTGACAGAACAGCTTTACATAGTCGATAAATCTATTGAAGGCAGTACAAAGAATATCACAGTCACTTCACAGAATCAATCTATTTTTTTCTTTGCTGTTTTCTTGTCTGAATGCTTTCGTTGGATCAGAAAGTGCAGCATAAAATGAAAAGATGACAGGACAACTACTTAAGTGCATTGAAAGATGGAAAAGCATTATAAGTAGAGCTGGGCCACTGTCTGTTTTCTTGTTGTCTGTTGGGTAAATAATGTGTGCTTCATTAGAAAGTTCATATTTTGATTTGTTAAATCCAGCTCAGAAGCAAAAAGACTGGTCTATCAGAGAAACAGGTTGGAAAAAGTAATGTGTATTTGAACAAACTGCATTAGATAAATCACATTTTTATCATGATATTGCCCAGCCCTACTATAGAGATAATTTCTGATTTAGTAAAAGACAGGGCTGTACTCAATGTATCGGTATCGGGATATATCGGACAAACTCATTGGCAATACATTTATCGATACAGGGGATTCGCACTGGGATACTTAAACTTATAAAATACCGGTACTTAAACTAAATAATTTACACTTATGAACCTGGATTGCAGCTTTTATTGAGCTGAAAATAACTTATTTGTAAGACACTTGTTTTTAACTACAAAATGTTTCCTACATTGTAGATAAACAAATAAATATCAATGTACTGTAGTTGGCAAATGTTTTAAAATTATATCGGTACCGGATACGTACCAAGATTCAAGATTCAATTCAAGATTCAATTTATTTGTCATTTTTATACGCACATGAAAACGAAATACTGTTTCATTCACATGTATAATGAACGCTGTATCGAGATACCTATTGTATTGTGAACTCTTTATCGGGATACGTATTTGTATCGGAAGACTCTTGGCAATACCCAGCCCTAGTAAAAGACCACAAAAATTTGATTTTTTTTTTTTTGTTTTTTTATGCCAGTCTACTATAGAGTATATACCTTATACCAGAGGCAGTCCTGGGCATAGACAAACTAGGTATGGACGAAACAATTTGAATCTTGATGAACAACCTGTAGTACAAAATCAAGTGCAAGTTAAGTGGACAAAAATACTCCAGATTATAGGAAATTGCCTTTTTTTCTGCAGAAATTCAAACATTACCTTGCCTTCAACACAGAATTATATATATATATATATATTTTTTTTTTTATAAAATTAAACATAAACAGGCTCATTGAATTCCTGTGTAAATTCTTTTGCTTTTCTATATAGCAGCAGTGACTGATTCAGGCAATAAAGAGAATCGGAAAGCACACTGAGTATTGCAAAAGGGATTCCTACAGTGGCTTTGTCTAAAGTAGGTCTGCTAAGAGTGAACACAGAGATAAACACAACAACACCAAAGCGTCATCCAGAGAGACTTTGGTAAAAGCAAGTCTGTTTTGGCAAGGCCACGCTGTTCTGACTGACTTGAGAAAAACACACACAGATGACAGTGGTAATTTCTGTCTGCGCTCCCAAATGCTGCAGTGAAAAACCCATTCACAAAGAGCAGTGCTTTGTGACGCCACTAAAATCAGTGAACCTGCAATTCAATTTAAACCAATCAATCGGTTTTACACATATGAACACTGCTCATGGTGTGAAAATGAATAACACATCAAATGCAGACTCCTGCGGTTTCAATCAGCCTTATTCAATGTTCAGATTACAGCAAGTCTGTAAATAGTCTGTAGACAATCATAGCCCACTGAAAAATCATCACATGCTTTTCTTTGAACAATCTGTTCTCTTGCCCCAAAGCTTTCCCTTTTTGTCTCCCTGATTATCATTTTTCTTCCATTGAGAGGGCCTATTTCCTTTAATGTCATTCTGTATATTATCATTGGAAATATTCATGATCTCCACAAGTAAATATAATAGAGAGGATTACCCTCAGAAAGGTTATGTGTGAATATTAAATGATCATACTAATTGAATCTCATTCTATCAATTTTTTTCATTTTAGCTTATTTTAGAGGAGGGGTGGGCAATTATTTTTACACGAGGACAACATTCAAATCCAGGCACGATGTGGACAGCTGAATCGTGATTATTGGTGTAACATTTTATAAGAGTGCACAAATGGTTTATCTAGACTGCTAAAAATAGATTTGGAGTTTTTATGTGGATTTGAGTTGTTTTATCTAGATTAAATTTAATTACATACTGTAGAATATTTCACTGGTTTCAAAACATTTCTGAATCATTTTTAGACTAATTTGTTTTAAAACAGAATAAATAAATTGCCTACGGGGTAAGTAAAATGCAACCAATTGTCATACAGTCTAAGTCTGAAACTAGTTAGTTGTATATGGGTCAACATTTTTTAAAGTAAAGTTAAAATGCAACAATCAAGGTGAAACAAATTTAAGATTGTATTGTTTTTAAATAAAGTTTTTCCTATGTAATCTTAATTCACTGCAAAACATGTTTGTCAAGACAACAGGAGCTCAAAAGGAAACGTGTTGGATAATGAAACAACAATGGGTAATGCTATGGAAACATTAAATAGTACAATAGCCAAAGGGTTTAACAGATTTGTTCCTATCAGCAACTTCACCTCCGGCTGTATTTGCGTGATGCTGTTGTGAGCTCTATTCAAATCACACACAGAGCTGGAAAACAAAGCCTGTACTAAAAGAAAGCATAAGGCTGGAGGTGAGATGAGGCACTCTTCTCATGTGAACGAGCTGACGAGGGCTGTGCTGGAGGGGATTGGCTCTGACTGTGAGCACAGAGGAGAAGGCCGACAGTGTCCTCAGGGGTGCACACTGAACTGCCAAGAGACACAAGCAAAAACCACACGCTTTGAATACAAACACTCAAGACCTGCGGCAACACCCTGCTGCGGTGAATACTCACATCAGCAGGTGAAGAATAATAAAATACACCTGAATAGAGCAGTCCACTAAAGAAATCATTGGACGACAAAAGATGTGCAGCAATTAGTTGACAAGAAGAGGTGATGCTTTGTGATGGCAATAAAATCTCTTAAGCATCTGGATGGTATCTGACCCAAAATCACTGACAACATCACAAGGTCACAAAAGTTCACACAATAAGCTCTGTGCACGAAAAGTCAGTTGGCTTGTTTACATTCAAAATAGCTAACTTCTGTATTTATGAGCATTTCTTGTTAGCATTTAGACACAAATATAGTCTGAAACAGTCCGTAGATATAAATATTTTCACACGAAAAACACATTATTGACAATCAAACGTGTCAACATTAGGAAATTGAATTAAACCAAATGAAATTTAGCTTTTTAACTGTAAAATGAATAACTATTAATTTATTTATACTTATTTTGAACAAATGTATGTAAATTGTATTGTGTGCTCACCTGCCCAGGGATTGCAGATGGAAAGTAGCAATAGCTAAATCTGCTGCAGTTCATCTCTTCTTTTATTATTAAGATTAATGAATTTTGTACATGGTCCCTGACAAATAAAGACTAAACTAAACTAAACTAAACTAATATCTCTTTATTAAGTAAGTATAAATATTCTCATGATTTGCAACGTTTTTAAGATGTTTTCAGAGACATTCACCATAATTCACTGTTCACTGTCTGATTTTCTTAATATTTTTATATATTCAATGTCTGATTGTCGTTATTAGTTTAATTCTTAAGACTGCGCAAGTTATAGTTTTTTTTCACCAAAGCCACGTGTCACATTCGTTTAATTCATTTGTTTTCACCTAATTATCACTTTCCTAACGCCTTCCCAGTATAAAAATGATTCACCACCAAGAGATTATAATTGCATTTCACAACTTTACTGAGAATCGCTTTCATGCTAACAACAACTAGCATGGTAATAGCACACGGACCTTACTTCTGGACTAATTTATTTGCAATGAGCAAAGCTTTTTTTTTTTATCTGCAAGACAAAAATATGTACTATCCCTTTAACCTCCAAGTCACAGGTTCAATGGTAATAAATAAGACATAAGACGTATGTGACTTTAGAAGGATGGATAACCACAATAAGACTTAATAAAGCACTTTTCTCATATGGTGCTGGTTCACTTTAAATGTGAAACCATAGTCTCTTCACCTCTGACAGTACACTCAGGAAACATACTTGATTAGCGCCTCTTATTTTAAATCTTTAGATGTCACAGACTGCACACACGCTCACAGTCCTCGTGGCGCAGCAGAAACAACCCTATATGGAACAAGACCAGAACAATTACGGTTAGTGCCACTTACAGATCTCTTAACAATGGACACGCAACATCCAGAACATTAGCAAGCTGAAATTACACTTCAGAGTGATTATTTCTCCTGCTCTCATTGTTTGTGATTAATTAAATCTACTAGATTTGATTCAACAGCACTTCTCGGCCTCAGAAGTGCTGAAAAACAAAGAACAAAAACTGCAATCAATACTAATTAAAACAATGATTATAATGATTTGTTTTGATTGTGTTTTCGCAGTATTTTATATAGTTGTTGCTGACTTTATGCTGGTTATGAACAATATAAAAGCCATTATAAGAAAAATAAGAATCAAAACAGAGGGGAAAAAAGCACATTTAATTCACACACAAAACATCTTGTCTTATTCTGAATAAAACCGATAACTCTGTAGCCTGGATAATGTAAAAATTGGTTTTCTAATTTTGTCAATTCTCCTGGATACGCTTAAAGGTGCATTATGTAAATTTGTGTAAAAACTTCACAACACAATTCAGTATAAATAGAAAAGTGAAAAAGCTATAACTGTGTGTTATGTAAATGTGAAAACTATAAGAAACAACTTTTCCATGGAAACGAACAGGAGAAGCTAATTAATAGTCTATTTGTGACCATGCAAGCAGCTCAAAGATGCACATTTTCATTATTTATGTAGTTAGTGCATCAAAAACATCTAAGTGACAAAAACTTGCTTTTCATGTTGTTAAGTTTATTTTTATAGTATGAACTCTTAACCCAATATGACAGTTTTTACTATTAATAAGTTTGTCATTTATTTTTTCATTTATTTTCTACCGCTTATTCCTGGTGGGGGTCGCAGGTCTAACTTAGTGACTTTTGGGCATTAAAACACTCTGGACAGTTGCCTACTCACCGCAAGGTTGGGAGGAAGCTGGAGTACTCGGAGAGAATCCACGCTAACACGGGGAGAACATGCACACTCCACCCATCGTGGCTCTAACCACTCTGCTACTGTGCACTAGGGCTGGGTATTGCCAAGAGCCTTCCGATACGATACGTATCCCGATACAGTGGTCACGATACGATACATATCCCGATACATGTAAATCCTGATATAATTTCCTTAATATGTCACATATCAAGTGTCAAATGCAAAAGAATGTTATTTTCAAACTACTCTTTATGTTACATACAAGTGTCTTACAAATTAGCTATTGTTTGGCTAAATAGTTTCAGCCTTAACTCTGCTGTCCAGGTTTATAAGTGTAAATTATATACATTTTAGTATGCCAATACGTATCCCGATGCACCTTCCTGTAACGATACGCGTATTGCCAATGAGCTTGTCACGATATATCCGATACCGATACATTGAGTACAGCCCTACTGTGCACCCTGAAGTTTGTCTTGAAATAACTAAAAGGCAATTTTACACATTTTTATTTTTGTGATTTCTATTAGTGACTGACTACTAGACCCCATCATTTTTTGTATTGCAACAAAAAAACTCATTCATTGCTCTCTATCTGTATTAAACTGTATTGGCCCAAATTTGAATTGAAACTGAAACAAAAAACACCCTAGTTTCTCAAGCGCTGTTGCAGTGGTGATGACGATAAACAGCTTGAAAGTTAGATAAACACAACATGAATATTTAATCAAGGTTTTATACATTTTAAAATTGCAAATGATTTTTAGTGGAGCCCAGACGGAGAAAGTGGTTCCTCTAAACGTGTGAGAGTGTTAAAGTGATATGACTGAAGAGACGTCCCCAGAGTCTCATTAACAAACCACAGATGGAGATGTGCCCTGCTCTTTCCTCGAGTGCTCCATTAGTCTCACTTGAAAATTCAAAGAGATTAAAATGACCCTATTGATTAAATTGAAACATATGTATTCATCTTAATTAGTATTGGACAAAATTTAAGATAGTGCATGATTTTTCAAAGCCTTTTATGTAAAAATGTCCCATTGTACAATAAAATAGGTATGTACAGTTAAGTTAAAACAGTTTAAAACCGTAATATATCAAATACAAAAATGTTAAATGTTCAGAAAAATATATTGTTCTTGCCACTTAAGACATGAAGCAAAACCAAGTTTCAAAACTGCATAGTTTTTTAAACAAACACATTGGGTAAGGATCTAAACATTCAGAGACTGAATGTTTGAAATAAATGTAATTTCACTTGTGAATAGTGTAACAATATGCTAAATTGAATTATAGATGAAATATATTTTGGTACGTTTTCAATACTGGAAATGCAGAAGAAAATGTAGCAAAACGAGCTATTCAACCAATTTTAAACAGTTTTATTAAAAAAAAAAAAAAGAACTTAGAAGTTAGGCACAATATACATTACATTAAAAAGAAATACAAGCTATTATTTGTTATTTTTTAACAAATTAGCCCTGATGGCCCGCAAACGCTGGAATCCTGGCTAAAAAAAAAGATTTAATTAGAAAAGTCTTTAAATTGAATACATTTTTTACCCTAAATCTAAATATAATTTTCCTAACTATGCATTTGCTCAGTGCTTGACTAAAAGAACAGTCATTCATTATGTGAATGCAGAATGTTTGTGCGTCACTGCAACATGAGAAAGCCCAAAGAGGCAGTTAAACATTTTCTGGAGCCTTTTGGACTGTTCTGTTTGATCCATGATTATTTATATCAAACATATGAATGTGAAGATGCATTTTTGTGTAGGATTTTACTCAAAGAGAGCCGTGTGACAGACTACGTGAGTTCACCTGTATAGGTGAATGTCGCAAGGCAGTAGCGCTATGTCCTAACATTTGTTTTGTTTGTTTTTTTTAACTCTGATAGTGCAGCGTTTATGAGCGCGGTTATGTAAAGAGAACATAAATATTTGCACAACACCAAGAAATTAGTGCAGATAAACAATAGCCCAAGTAAGGAGGTATTAGGAGGTGGATAAGACACTCTCCCCTATTTCCACTTTGATTAGTGGCTGCTCCGCAAAACTGCAGCGAGTAGGCCTAAGAAAAATGCCCCATAAAGCATCATTGCATTTCTCCAGACTTCAAAATGCTTATGCTTGGCTGACGTGGCACAGCTTTAACAAATGTTGGATTTTTTAAGTATTTCTCTGAGCTGTACCAAAATAACTCACTATGATCATACATTAACAGCAATAATACACTCCTGGTCTTTGTTAATTTTTAAAAGTGAACCTAAAATGCAGCATAAACACAATGGTTAATTTGTTCAGAATTAAAAAAAACTAAACGTGATTTGAAAAGTACACCACAAGGTTAAATGAAGTGAGCAGCTGCCAATGTTTGCCGTAATCTGATCTGCCTGTGCCCATTAAATTAATCTCTCTAAATGAGTAAAGCTAATGATGCGTGCTGATAACAAAATCTCTAGAATAAAAAAGTGAGGATGAAGTTGGTTAACAGGAATTTGGGAACACTGCTTGACGAGTACTTTAGTGCTTCACACTCATCAGTTAACCAACACAAACAGATCTATACACGTCCACCATAAATCCGATGAATATTGATTTTGAAACCAATGCACGTTTTTCATTCCATTGGGGGCGGAAGATGCAGTCCCAGTGTTTCTCATTACCAGGATTGTGGCCCTCTCTAGTAACATTTTGGGTGAAATTATTTAGTCAAATTGGGGAAAACAAGCAGAAGTATTATTTGTAATACAAATGACACTTTTTTTATTATTATGATTCTGCAATCAGTGCTTTTTGAAGAAGTAAGTGACAGATACTCACTCTCTAAAATGTAATAAATAAAATCAATTACAAATAAATACTAATCGTGACAATGCAAATCATAGGATGTAAAAAAAGAAAAAAACAAACGTGACATAAAGTTTTAGTTAATCTGGAAGAGTGATTATTTTAGTAGTTTAGTAGTAAGTTTTGATATAGCCTATACTGTATATATACGGTAATTCAAAAAATTCATCATTATATAGTAAAGCACTTTGTATCTTTCTGTTTTGTTTCTTTATTTTGTCATTCACAAAGTTAATTTTTATAAAGCTGGTTTCAAACTGGAGAAGTAGCTAATGGGAATATAAAAAAAACACTGAATTTATATATTGTGCAATCCCTCGTGTTAAAGAGACCTACTTTGAATCATGTTTAAGCCCCTTATCAAAACAAAGCAACATAAAATGATTATAAATGTTCCCTTTGTGAGGGGGAAAAAGTCATAATCTTCTTCTTTTCGCTCCTGTCATGTAATCTGAGATTTTAATCTGCACTCAACACAGTAAAGATTACTTCCAGGGTTCAAACCCATTCAGTCTGTGACTAAAATAGTGATTGAAAGTAGACTTAAAAAAAGAGTCCATGCAGCAGTGTTAACATCTGCCCTTTAGTGTGACCCACAGTTAACACCACATATGATATGAGAAACAATGTAATAGCCCACATCCTCATCAAATCCTAAACCTAGAAGAAAAAAAAAAACAATGAAAACATCAGTTAAAAGGGGATTTATTGTGTTTTTTCAAAGTTTGTAGAAAAATCCTTATCACTTTTTTTTTTTTTTTTTTTTTTTGATGCAAAATTGATGTAAAACAACTTAAAAAGAAAGAGATCCATTTAAGTGACAAGCCCCACCTCTTCATTTTAAGACTTTATAGGTGCACTGCACTTTTTGACCAAAAATATATCATGTCTTTGTTGTGATAAATAAATAAAAATTGCATTTGCTTACATGACTTACATGTCCACAAAATTAACCGTGACTGAGCAATCAATCATCAGCTGCAGAACAATACAAAATTAGTCAAACATGCAGGAATCATTCTTCGTAAAACTGAATAAACTAATGATGAGAGAAGACAGTTACAACTAGGGTAAAAATGTATATCACGATTTTCTTGGAGCCAGATCACGATTTTGATTTTATCACGATTATTGCAGATCTTTTATTTTCTTATTGTCTTTGAGGTAAACATAATTCACTTTCAACAGCTAAATCCAGCTGTCAAAATCTGACCAGTGTTGCCAGATTTTCAGAGAGAAACAAGCAAACTCAGCCCTTCAATAAAAAGTTAATAAAAGAATGGATTAATTAGAACATTGTGTGTTGCTGCAAAACGTGTTAGGGGTTTTGCAATATCATGTGTTTTTCTTACATTAATAACAACTTTTAGATTAAACCTGAAAAATTGCTAAGATTGATTCATTTTATGACTTAAAAGCACAGTCCAAAAGGAACTTTGAAAAAAAAAAAAAGAAGCACAAAGTCGCTATAAAATTTTGGATTTGGCAACTCTGAGACTAAGAGTAATAAAGAAAATAGTCTATATTTGAACAGACAGATGCATCAAATAGAGAAATGGGAAATCACGATCTGACGATTTCATCAAAAATTGCCCAGCCCTGGTTACAACAAGGTCAAAAACAGTAGGTCTCCTTTAATTAACAAGGTTCTTATTTATAAAGTGTGAGCACATACGATAATGTTTCCGCATTAAAGTCACTATGCCCATTTTTGTCTTTTTAAAAATGTAAACACACAGAAATATTTAGATTTAGCCTTTTTACATAAGTCACATATTGAGCTCACTTAACTAATGTATTCTGTGCCTCTAAATTACTCATCACTGTGTGTTTTGTAGCATTCTTCACTTCACTTCTCTGTTAGATGGATAGATTAGTATTTTGTGATTTACGACATAAAAATGAAAAGTAGAATTCGGAAATTCTGTGTCTGGAGTTTGGAGATGAGGTAGAAAGAGACTTACTCAGAGAGACGAGAAATTAGAACATTTGTGTTTTGTTAGTTTTGGAGGCTTTTAGTTGAAAACCCACTCAAAGTTTTATAAATGAGACCCCAGCGCATTTGATTTACACTAGAATTGGCTAAAGCTAGTTTCCATCTGCAGTCCCTGGGCAGGTTAACAAACATAATTAAAATTAATCAAAATAACCTCCCATTTAAAATGTTACGCTTCAGTCAACATTTAAAGCTACAAAATCAGTCCAGACTTTGTAAAATTTACTTTTCAAACAGTAAAAAAAAGTCCCTCAAGAGAGTTTATGCAAGCTTGTTACATTCTTTAATGTCTTTGTCGGTGCATTTGTCCACAGACCGGACTTGGATGTTCTGGTGGTCTGAGCACATGGACAAAAGCCTTTAAGTGACAAAGGTGCAGCAAGTGTAGAATTATAAACATTGGCCTAATTGTCCATTGTTTTATATGATGTACTTCATATGGCACAAAAAAAGGCTAAAGCAAATCTAAAGAGTGATTTTTTGTTTATCAACACGGGCGATGCGCGCACACCCTGCCCCACCACTCATGGCCACAAACAGTGGAAACAAGTCGAAAAAGCTCCGTTGTCAGCTAACTACAAGAATTTATCACTGTGCGAAAACAAAGGTTATGCTGCTAAGTCAACATTTGTGAATGAAATTCAATCCTACAACCCTTAAAAATTACATTAAGATGAGTGAAAAAACAATGAGGAAAAACACTGTCTCAAGCATCAAGAGGCAGACGTCTGTCAGACCAGTTCATACCTGATGGAAACAGCTGGTCTCGTCCCATTTTGTTGTTTAATTCAAAGTTTCCTCATGTAAGCAGAGAGAGAGGAGATCTTTCTGCATAACGCATGCGCAGTAAGGTGGAAAGTGACGTCGACTGAAAATCACTCTACAGTATAGCAAAAATGTTATGTTTGGTAAATAAAACTGATTCAAACTGCTGAGAGCTTCATTTACTTACATGTACACTGGAGGAACATTGTTCAACATGTTTAGAGAAATATTAATTAATATGAGAAATGCTCACTTTTCTGTTCAATTGGCAACAGAAAACTAAGACATTATTAAAAGTAGATGATTTCTAATTATAAAAAATAATAGTGCAATTGTTGTGTGTTATGTACTATATTACTGTAATATTGCAAAGCATGTTTCAAACTGTCATATAATTGTCTAAATGTCGTATGTATGGCTTTATTATTATGAACAAAATAAAAACAAACGCATGCCAAGTTTGCACCATTCTCTTCTAATTCAGAAAACTTTCCATTACTACACTCCTACACTGACTTTGTGTCGAGATTTTGGCCGGAATACAAAAGTGAACTATGCCGATAGTACACAGGCAGCATGAATAGTGAAACCTATCCAAGTTTTGGTCTCGGCACACACCTCCACAGGGGGACTAGACAGAGGGCTGGCTGTTGTGTGTGGGCCATGAATCAGCTCTGGGAGACGAGTTGCTGACTTTTACATTTGAAGAGGCCCACACTGGAATCTAGGTTAGACTGGACTTCATTTAAAGCTCTGTGAAAAACACCTTTGATTTACATGTGATGTTCAGAGCTAATAAAATTTGACAGAGCAGATGCATGGCGCTTTTAGAGTTAACAATGTTTTGACCATAAAAGGCATTTGAAATTAAAATACATCCCTAAGACACTGCATACAAACATGAGCTGAAAATTAGCCATATGAGGTCTGACATTAATATGCAATTACCTTTTAGGCAGCGAGGAATTTAGCCATTAGCTGGCCAATTTAGCCATACCCCCTGAAGCTCGAACCCTCACTTGAGAGACTTGATTTTCACACTACAAAATCAGAAGTAGGTCTTAAATCTGTCCAATTACTTTCTAGCTCTCACAAATCCATTAGCACATGGTTAATATCAATATGCATTCAGCTTTATTGCAATTATGGCTTAAAAATGCATTTTTAACCATTGTAAAGCGAAACTGGAGCAGGGCTGAGCAATATTGAAAAAAAATAATATCTTTTTGGCATATCTCAATAACTATGTTTGCTCAATATTATGTCAGTCCAACATAAATGTGTTAAAGCATGACTTAAAATGTATTATTTGAGGATTAATTATCAGAAGTATGAGATTTCTTTCAACTTAATTACATACACGGGAACAAATGTGATCTAAATAAGAAAACAAGTTGAAAAGTGCCTGAAGTAAGTCTATTGTTTTAGTTTATTTTGACGGTCTTAAAACTACATTGTCAATAGAACAAGCAATTTAGCCACTACACTTGAAATATCAATAAATTGACTCTTCAATTAGCAAATTCTATTAGATAGTAAAAACAAATCCAAATTTAGATAAATTTACTTAGTTACCTACTTAATTTAAACACTTTTTCGCTTAATATAATATTGTATGAATTCTACTATACATATAAACCTGACTTGTCTGTTTTAACATTTACATCATCACTTACTTCATTGTTATTGTTAAATATCTTTTTTGTAGCATTTGTAGCATTATTACACAATGCACTCGATATTGAATTTTGGCATATCTTCAAAGTAACATATTATCTAAAATTCAATATATTGCCTTGCTCTACCATGGAAGTATAATTAGAACATCCATGAGCTCTACCCACAAGCACATACTGTACGGTCACAGCTATTGGCTATATGAGAAATAATTCACTTTATGACTGTATTCACAATTAAAATGCCACAGAAGCAACAGATGTAGACGACTCCTTTGGCTAAAAACAAACAAATTCCTCACTGAGTGCAATAATTCACAATCACCGAATGTTTCTGTATCAGTTTGATTGGCAGAGTGTTTGTTCCCTGTCTAATCCTTCCAGAGTTCCTCACACACTGATTAGTGGGGTATATTTCCTGTCAGCTTAGCCCCCTCAGTGCCTAATCCAAAAGCAAGGATAGATTGAGAAGTGCTGACACCTAAACATCACTTCTGTTTCTGTAAGTTATTAGACTCAACCAGTTTATTTTACTAAGAATTGTATTAACCAAATGCCAGCTGGCATTTGAATTAGAGGGTGGATAGAATGGCAAAAAGGGTAACCAATTTAGATCAGCTTACTGTAATACAACTCTCAGTTTCAAAAACCTACAAGCTAATCTTTATTATCACAATCAACTGGAATTGTATCTCCAAAAATCTAAATATAGCTTAAATGCATAAGCATAGACAACACATCCCTACTGTATGTTGTCCAGTCTATTCAGCATTCAACATTCCCGACACATAAGCAGTATATCAAGGGTCATTAATCCAACCATTCAAGAGAGACAGAAAGATTCCACCAGTTGCCCCTGACAACAGATGTGATTGAGTAAAGCCATCGTAACAACCGCTGAAGCAAGCTCCACATCGGTCAGTGCCCATTCAGCATTTCATTGTCTCTCGAGGGCAGAATATTATATAAAAAGAACTCACCAAAATAAAAAGACTGCTGCTTAAATGAACAAATAAGCAGGAAAAAATAACTGTCTGCCATCATGATCCCAAATGTGTATCGTGTTGTTCAGTACGGCCACAATCGACCAGTCCACTAACCTATACCAATACTCTTACTAAATAAATGATTTTAATCACTGTAGTCGGTATCTAGATTATACAGACTCTAAAACACAACTAAAATATAATATACTTTATTAAAAGAAAAACATTACAACTGATAGACATGTTGATTTTGATAAGATTATGATGTCAATAAATATACAGTATGTGGGCTATATACAAATATGTATTATTACATCAACATTAAAATCTGGTCTTCAAACTCCCTGTTACAGCTTTAATTTGTCTTAAAATGTTTTCACTGAGCTGGAAGGTAAGTCTCGTCATTTAATAAAAAAGCAACTACTAAAATAATTTGTTGTAGCAAGTTTGTTCATCATTATATACACTGGAATCAATTTTGCAGACAAGGCAGGCAAACAAAGTGAAACAGTCAAATAAAAGTTTGGTTTTTTTAATGCCATTTTAATGATGCATTATAAGATTTTTATAGTGCCACAACTGAAGTCAAAGCAAGACATTTACGTATGTGTTTATTATGACTTTACTTATAACATGGCTTTGAACCCACTTTTTTACAATTTATCTTACTTGATTTAACCAGTACCAGTACTTGAGATGCCAAAGATATATATTTGAATGATAATTGTACACCAAGAATCATTATTATGTTGATGTAGTGGTAAACAAAAAGAGAAGCTGTCATATTAATGTGTGTGTAAACTATTTATAATAGAAGACCCGATTATGCTTGGGTACCATTGTATTTATTGTGCTAATCTTTTTGAGATCAGTCTTACTTTGTACTATTTTTTGTACAATTTGGCTACATGTCATTAGTTGTACGTGTTCTAATCTAAGTAAAATATTTTGTTAAACAAATACATTGTTTTCATGGTGATTAAAAATGGGAAGACGAGATTGTTGCTTTGGTCATTGCAATATAACACTTGTGACATTTATCCCAAAGGCAGGGATGAGGAAAAGAGCATGAACTACCTTTGATCACATTTGTGTGAAGTCTAGCTCCATGCAGCTTCAGAAAGAATCAAATGTGCTTTACCCAGCACGACTGAGATTGATCTAAGGCAATCATCTTTCTTATTTCCGTCTGCATCTGAGAAAGCATTATGTAAACACAGACTGCCAAAAGGCAAAGAAAAAATAATGCATCATTTTATCATTTTATATTTGTTTTTCCAAAGACATCCACAATCACACAACAGACCATGCTTTCACAAAAAAAAGACATTTTTTAAACAATCTAACATGGCCTTGTGTATCAAGCAGACTTGTTTTGGTAGAATAATAAGTCTTAACCTGTGGCTCAACAAAACACTTACTATTTCAGTTTCACAAACCAAATGCATGTACAGTATGTATGCAATCTGCATAAAACACAATAAAAAATCACAAGAGATGCTGTGATATGTTTATGCAAATGAAAATCTAAAGTAATTACTGTAATCTGTTCAACAAAACTGCTCCATGATGTCAAACATAATACATTGCACGAATTGACATTTAATCTTAATTTAAGTGAAAAAACAAGGCAATGACATTTTGCAAATTTGGTTAACTGTGTTGGTCTTAAGCCCAGTTTAGCTTTTTCAGGTTGCATCAATATGCTAATGTGCCTAGATATACAAAAGCATACCCAAAACTGCATAGTACTTCTTTGGTAAGCATAGCTGATACCTCTGCCGGTAACAAAGCTACATCTGGAGGTGTTTTAGCAAACTTAAGATGATCTTTGCTCTCTGCCACTCCCATGTTGCCTTGTGTAAGATCAAGTAACCTTGAACAATAAGGTTTCAGTTACGCACAATTAATTTTGGTAAGTCATAAACATAATAATATATTCTGTTTCTATGGCATTTGTCACCTGCTCATAACTGTTGTTTTTAAAGCATTTATAAATAAAGTTGTTGTTGTTTTTCTCTTTATATATTTAATGTTTATTTGATGGAGATAGAACATATTAGTTAACACATAGCCTAAAGACAAAAATACAGTGTAATTGTTTCAGATAATAGCAAAGATGCAAATTTCCATCTGTTGTCCCTATAGGTAACTAGCACTGGTAGGTAGCACTGCATTTCTTTTTTATTCAAACACACCCCTCTGTGTCGTCACCTGTACGTGTGTCCCAATGTACCCTGACAACATTTGTGCATGTGGGTGTCAGCTGGCACAAAACATGGCTAACATCCTTCCATGGACTGAGTCAAGCAGCAATGTTCAATATTAATAAGGAACAGTCTCACAGTGAGATGTCAGTGCTACTTCTTTTTTTTTTTTTTACCTAATTGACCATTTTTGATTCGAAAATGTTTAGACTTTTCTTCTTTAAATGTGCAGAGTAGACCACACGAAGTACATTTTAAATTCTTTTCCAGGTAAAGGAGAAAATAGAAGAAAAAAGGGGGTGATATTTGCAGCTCATGACTTTCAAATTAAAAAAAAAGTTATTAAATTGTTTAGCCTAAAAATAGCATACACTTCTGGCCAACAGATCAGAATGACAAAAACAGCACAGGACCTGGACAAACTTGCTCCACTAGTGCCATTGCCCATGGGCACAACATGTTAAGTCATATTGGATAATATAAGGTCTATGATCAAAAAAGTCAACATCATAAACAGGTCAAGTTAAAAAAGAAAAAACATATATATATATATTCACAATCTGTAAGTGAGCTAGCTTCGATAGAGGTGAGAGTTAAAAAGGAAGTTTTGAGTTGTTTTCTATAGAGTATGACAACTTTCTATACTAGGGTACTTTAAATCAGGCTGCAGACTTACAGATGATGGCTTGACAACTCTGATGCGTAACAGAACAAGCAAATAGTTTAAGTGCACAAAACGCGGAGGTCAAAACAAGTGGATATTTAATTGTTACAGGGTTGTTTGTTGGGTTTACTAAAATAGCCCGATACTGAGTTTAGATCGCTCAGGTTGAAAATATGAGTAAGCCAACAAAACAAGTTGAGACTCGTTCACAAATACAGCACCAGCTCAGCTGTTTTCAGTGGGAACAGTCTCGGATATGCTTAATGTACAAGTAACATGCTTAATGTACATGTTTAGCCTTTCAACTTATGGTTTTGTTTCATTAATATATTGAATCCCCCAAGACAGACAGAGACCAGAGAGTTTGACCACAACAGAACAATGCACCTAAGAGACGTCTCCGTGCAAACCGCGGTACACGTAAGGATTTAAGACGAGCGGGTATACAACAAGGGGAAAAAATGCGTATTTACCATTATTGGTCCAATACGTGTGCGTGTCCTCACTCATGAAACTTTACTTTGCAGCAGAGCATATTCAGACTGGACGTCTCTCCTCGCTTTTCTCACGCGGATGCTTATTTTCCACAGAAACACCAGCCATCGCTGACCGCATAAACCTCCTCCACCGCGGACTCAACAGGCGACTGCTCGTGCCACAGGCAGGGTGACAGTCATCCGGCTCTATGCACCTCTGCAGCCGCTTCATCAGCCCCATAGCCCGCCACCGTGGTCCCTCCACTACCCCCAGAGAGCCAGCAAGCGCAGTGTGTATGCTCCGCCCACATGTGTAATCAGAGGGAGGGGCTGTGAGGATATCGAGTACACCCACAAAATGTTTTACCTTTTTTTTTCTGTGCTTGAATAGAAGAGGCTACATTTGCAATAATCTTATTTTGTCAAATATGCTCTTGATAATCTTTACTCTGGCATCTTATGTAGACCATTACTAATGTAAAAAAGATATAGGGAAATATTATTGATCACTGCTAGTGCAGCCTCAGCAGCTTAGTGAGGAGATTGTGAAGGTTCATTTGAACATGAGGTTTGTTCCATAGAAAGTCTGCAGGTCAGTGGTTCCCAACCTTTTATTTTGTCCTGAGTAATCCTTCTTGCATGGCTTGGAGTTTTAGTTATCTTTAAATAAAGTTTAGTTTTTTTTTTTCTTGTTTTGATTACTGTACAATCATGCATCCTATAAACAAAGGTTAGATACATTTAAGACATAAGACAGGTCAGTTATGGAGAAAAAAAAATAATAGTCACAAATATAATATTTAAATAAAATTTCATATCATGGGTATTCAAATAGCAGAGCATTAGTGTACCATAAATGCAGAGAAGGAATAGAATTGATTGTTGCAAATGTAGTCTACAAGTGTAAAGACACTGGGAGCTACATTTCCAATCAAGAGAAACTATTAATTAATTACACACATTTTGTTAATCAGTTCAATCAACAATAATCATGATTGAATTTGAAATGTGACCAGTTGCACAGCCTTTTTGGCTACGTTCAGGTATTTTCATTTTCCTCTTTTTCCAAATCTGAAATAACCCAGCACATTTTCACAGTGGTCCGCACACCCCTGGTTGTGAAACACAAATGTATGTCTCTTGGCAGGTCGCGCTCTGGCAACACAAGCTCAGTGAGACTGTACTTCTAAATAACAGTGTACAATTTCAAAAAGGAAGAAAAATTTCTAACAACAAATAAATTCATCTTTGATAAATGTGCAACACACCCACTACTTGACTTATAGTGTCCTATGTTCTGTTTTATGTTCAAAATAACACAGCAACTGAACAAAATGGAAATTTATCCCACTGCTATAATTCAAGGGAACGCTTAGATCTATTGTCCTACCAAGCTGTGCATAGACTGTTCCATGAATGATTTAAAGACACTGCGGCTCTACTGTGGCCTGGGTGATAAAAAAAACTAATTAAATCAGTTAGAGGTTTTGTCACATGAGATGCCGATACAATCCAGGCTCACATTAAGTATTTATCATCCCTTTATAACTTATCTATCCACTGCACGGCTCCATGGCCTCACATAAACAAGCTGAAGCACCTTTGTTCTCTGTCCATCTTTCATTGGAGCATGTTCTTCAGCCTCACACTGACCTGCAGCTTGTTATAGAACTGGGAATGAGTCAGCCAACTGTTCATCATTGTGACAGAAGTATGCGTTGACAGGTTGGCCACTACTATGAGGGCCCAGAGTGGCTCAGTCTACAAGGAAGAATCGCACCTGGCACAGTGGCTGCCTGTAAGGTCATGAGCAACGTTATTGAAATTTGAATAGGATCCAGGTTGATTAAGTCAATTTCCATGGTATATTTAAAAGTACTGTCACGTACAGCTCAGCGATGAATCCGTTTGGAAAGCTCTCGGCTGTGTGTCCCCAAATAGACTTTTGAGTTTGCTCAAATTATTGAGCTGGGTTAACGTGACATTTAATTAGGACCATTTTGTCATTGATTTGGTTGGGTAAAGTGCACAGGCCACCACTTCTGCGGATGTCATTAACCACAAATCACTAATGAGTGTTGCAGCAACACATGATGTTAAAATCTATGGCTTTTTCCAATTTAACAAAGCTTGAGAAGGACATGAGAGATGAAACTAGAAAAGGACTAGAAATGTAATTTACTAACCATGATTTAAAATATCAAGTTTTGCCATCTTCCATGTTCTAGCCTTAGAGCGACATTTTTACAACACTCATTTTCAATGTTTTCTCAACAACCTCAAAACAAATATTTGTCCTTTGAGCTGAATATATTCAGATGTTGCCATAATTTTGAACAGATTTTTATTTTCAATAAAACTTAGTCTGAATTACACACAACTTTATGCATAAGGCTAAAAAGGAATGCAACTTTTCAGGGTGTTTTCAGTAGTGTGTAGATACAATGTAAACACTTCGTTGATCACAGCATTGTTCTTTTGTCCCACCACTAACTCTTGTACACTTTATGGACATCCTGCTTGACTTCCTGTTTCTGTCTCTGCAACGACGTAAGTCTGACCCCCATAACACCAGAGTGACATCCAGAAATGTGATCACAGTGGACAGCCTTGATAGAGGGTGGAGAAGTAGGACAGTTTGGGACATTCTAAAAAAACAATAAAGTGCTTGGCTACATTACATGCTCAACTGTTTTCCTGTGTTTTCATAAAAGAAAATAAGGCCTAGCATAAACATAAATGACACATAGCTCACCTAATATGGCATTTATCCACAGGGAATTAGAAAAGAGACTGTAGGCCACATATTTGCGTGAGAAGAAGAGCCTTGTGCTTTCTCATTTCCTTTTTCCCACTGAGATAGCACTGAAACACAAGCACGGCTATCTGACAGGCTATCAAAATTGAGAAAAATCACACAAGACAGTTGTATCTAATCTACCACTCACTGGCCATTCAATGACAGCCGTAACGATTGTATTATTCATGGTAAGATGTACTCTATACTCAAAGGGGTAATATAGTAATAACAAATGTAATAAATATTTTGCACACCCTCTTATAAGAATGTTTACTTTTAGGACAAACAGAGGTCAAATCATGATATCCTCATGCCTTACAAAAACATAGAGGGACAAGACACTCTCTCAGCCTAACAACACTGAGGTTATATATTATAAGATGATTATATCCATGTTACCAAAAACAAAACAAACTAAAAAAAAAAAACCTTCTTCTGCTGCATATACTTAAATGTATCCCCTTTTATTTTTAATTTCATTGCTCCAAACTAGTAGCATTGGATTTCTGGACCCATATGAGACAGTGTAGCATGAAATGAGGAGTGAGAAAAGGAAATCGTTAAGTCTGGATTATATCTCAAAACCCTGCTGCTGGTACAAATGTAGCCATTAGAAGAAATCTTTTGGCATGATGACGTAAAACATATGTAATATACTTATTTAAGAAGTATCTTTTTCTACAATCTCTGGATATATTCAATGAAATAAGTGAATGGTGCCTTTAAATGTCTTGCTGCAAAGGGTAATAAAGGACTTAGAATGGGAGAGTGATTTGGTAATGGCGAGAGTGACTAATCAAACAAATTAGCATCCTCACAGACTGTATCCACAGTCTGAAGTGTCCAACAGAGACACATTAAACACAAGGCACTGCTGCAGGACCATTTCTGTCGGTCTGAACAATTTCTTAAAGTCTATAAAACCACACAAGCTTTGTCATCAACAAAGCTCGAGCCCCATTCACCCAAAATAAAAGAGTGGCTTCAGGGGTGACTAAACACTGACATGCTTAGTCTCATGGGTGAACTTATTCAACTGGCCACATGAATGTGAATACTGCCAAAAAACAAAGGGGATGGCTAGACATTTCCATTCAAAGACCTGCTTGTTTTAAAAGAGAAAATGTTGCACTGAAAAAGGTTGCTTGATTAGCCTAAAGAAAAACATATGGGATGATTCTCAAAATGGTATCGAACTGTTCAATACTGGTGTTTCAATTCAGTTCTGCTGTTGGGTTCAAATTGATGGATCCTCCTTCATGCCTCTGTCTTGTCGTGGTGAGGTTGGAAAAGGGTGGGTAAGTAAGTCAATAAAAAATAAATGTCCGACGTAATTTACTATTGAGTGTGTTTGCATATGCTTGAATATTTGGTTATTTTTAAATATTCTTTTGTATTATTGCAATTATTTGTAATATGTACTCTACAATACAGTAAGCTTTTACCATGCAGCTAATTACTTTCTGTAACTGAAATGAATTTTTGGGATTCTGACTTTTTTTTTCTACTTACTTAAAATAATGCTTCCACCTTATGTTCTTATTTACTCTATTTTGTAAGTTTGTTGCTGGAAACAAGCTCACAACTCGTACTTTAACTTTGCCAACATGTTTAGCTGCTCGACATATCGGTGTCATAGTTGCCATAGTTAAAGTTAGATGGGTCTGACTACATTTTCAGTGAAACATGGTAAACATGATTGTGATTAAGATTTCACTAAAGATTTAACTTGTTTTTGCCCAGTTTGGTTGTTTTGGTGAAGTTCATTATGTTTTTGTCCAGTAAATATGACAGATGTGGAGGGGAATCCACAAATGTTACCTAGCAACCACATTGTAAACCTGGGCCAAAATCAACATAAATAACACAGGAGTGTGATGTGACAAATTATATTATTACTTGTGACTCTTTATTTGTGTTAAATGATTGCTTAAACTCCAGTTGTGTGTAAAGTGTCTTTGCATTTTGGCACTTTTTGATGACACATAGGGGGAATTGGTTTTAGAACTTAAATTACTTCCTGTAACCAAATTTTCTGCTTTTATCTGTCAATTTCTTCATAAATTGCAGCTTAACTGCTGTAAAAGTATAACGAAAATCTATCACAAGGACTATCACACCAAGCTAAGTCAAAATTAGAAAAAATGTTTTATGTATTATCATTTGGGCTTTAACTTTCTAAATTACCAGGATTCTTGCAAGCCACATGTACACCTTTACACAAATATCCTGTTTTTTCTGAGCACATGTAAACATACCCTAAATGTTGTCATAACCAGAATACGGCTCATAACCAGGTTATTCATGCACATGTAAACAGAGCCAGATCTAATCTTTTGGGGGCCCTAAGCAAAAATCAGCCTCGGGGCCCTCCAATCTTTTCTACAAACCTCTCATGTCAAAGAAGTCTTTAAATAGACTTTTTTCCATTATAGTTTCTAAATATACACTAAGTGACAAACAAAAATACTCTAAATAATATTTCTTTCATTAGAGAGACAATGTAATTTCCCGCCATATAAACTAAAAAAACAACAACAACAAATACATGTATTTTCTCTAAGAAATAAGCAACTTTAGACCAACACATTTTTCACAACAATTTCTGAATTATTTTATGTGTAATTGTATGAATAAAATATGATTTCACATCTCCTCAAGTTTCACTTGGCATCAGAATATAAGCCCCAGTGTCTCTGCCATGTCACAAGGACACAGGAGGAGGACTTGTAGGATTGGTCAAGCAGGGTAGATTCTATAGAGCACAAACCAGAGGGTGAAGCGAACAGGCATGGTCATTGACTGACATGATTGCGCTTAGAAGGCAGAGCTCTCCACAAATGCGGGGCCCTATACAACTTGAAAATGCACTGAAAGACTATATTAAAGCTGTGCCAGTGATTTTGTAATTAATTAAAAATATATAGGCCTATATTTTATTCATCAAATTGACAGAAAATAGAATCGTCCCATTCCTCCGGCAAGCAAATAAATGTGTAGTATATAATGTACAAACAAAACAAAACACCTCCATTGAACAAGCAGATGCCAACCAGAAAGTTACACAGTGCACCTTTACCTTCACAGAGTCAAACTCACAACAAAATGTTTCGTAAATTATATGATTGCTTCAGTGTGCACATCACTTATTTCCAAGAAAATAAATAGTGATAAGATAGCTACTCATGTGTCTGACATATAGAGTTGAGGTTTTCAAAGATGAAAGCAGAGATCTGACCGCACCAGAGGCTCTTTGAACTGAATATCTAAGGGGTCACACCTTCAAAGTGCCTGTGTGAACAGAGGTGACGTATAAAACGGTTATGTCTCTTCTCCCTATACACATCGAGGTCACTGACCACCTCTCACAACCTTTTCTCGTGCCATTTGTCTTTGTCAAAGTGGTTGCTTTTTGTTTTTAAACAGAAGAAAATGTATGTAATTCAGAGGGATAAAGAGAATAAAGTGCTCAAAAATGTAACATAAAAGCAAAAGGTCAAATAAAGCATAGTTTCTGTCAGTAGGCTGTTATTCGAAATGGCAGTTAAAGAAGTCGTAATTTCTTAAGGAGGTGAAATGATTTGTATTAAAACAGAAGCTGCTCTTCATTTTAACATTTGTTTTCACTTCTGGAAAACAGCAATACACAGTTTCCAGCTAAACAAGTTTTATCTTTCACTATTTAGTAAGGAACTACTAATGGCTTTTGCTTTCTGTCCTCAAAGCTGAACCTACAGGCTACTCACCCAGACAAGGTTATATGCAAATGAAGAGCTTCTCTGTGCATGGTCATTTTACAAAGACTAAATATAAAGTCCAAACCAGACCAGTTGTATGATAACAAGGGCCTGATGATTGCTTCTATAAAGTATTATCATGTTAACTGTTAACATTTCAGAAATAGCAATAACAGTAGTTTCTCAAGTAAGAAAAAGGTGAGGGGGTCACTGACATTTAATAACTGACATAGTTAGTTATTAAAATTTTCTTCTAAAACTGGAGATTATAATTTTATCACAAAGATATAAGAATCTGAATAATTATCGATTTAACATAATCTTGACATCTCCATGCCAGACCTAATTGTGGAGGAAATAGGCTTTATGTAATGGAAATGTAATAATGTAATTCACTAATGAATGAAAGCAGGTGGCCATCAGACTGAAAGAAATGGTTCCTATCACTATCTGTTGTTGCCATGACGACAAATTAAGGAGTTAATTTGAATGATGTCAAATGTGTGACGACTGTGTGTAGTGTTTCATGTGTCTATGCTGGAATAGGTCATCATCATCACAGCGAATTATGCAAGATACACAGTAAGTAAACATGTGAGATGAGCAGAAATAGGAATAGGCTTGTTAAGATTCAGTGTGCCTTTTAAAACAAAAGATATTTTTGCATAATAATTAAAACTAGTACAAAACTAAATACTCATTCAAAGTTGTGATTTGACAATGAAATTTTCATTTTCAATTATGATTACTGCTCTAATTGATTCTAAAAAGTGTTTTTAAGTAGTGATTATTAAAATGACATTGTGTACATTTCATTGTGAAAAATAAAATGCATAAGAATTAGTATACTTCAGGTTCATGCCACTGTGGAATATTATTATTGTTTTTTAGGGAGATGCAACTTGCTCAGAGTAAAGGCAAACATTTTCGTTTATATGCTTGCAGTCCAAACAAACCTCCACATAAACAAAATGTTTTGGTTAAAGTTACATGATTTAGTTTTAACATTAACTCATAAAGTACAGTTAATGCATTCATATACGCAAATAAGTGCTTCCCTTAAAAAAAAAAGTTGCTTGAAGACCGTACCTTTACCCTCCTACAGTAAGCTTACAAAATTCCATGAGATGTGTAACCATTTAATTGTATTAATTTACTCTCTGCATTTAAGGAACACTAATGCTCTGCCTTCTGTGTAAGCAAGTACTTATCTGAACAATAAAAATGTCAGTTGATTGTATGGCCATATGGCCAGTTGATGTACTGTAAATAATCATAATTATTAAGTTTTCCAAATTCGAGCCAGAGTTTAACACAAAAATTGTGCCAACACATACAGGTTTACATGGAGGCCAGGAAATTTAAACCAGTTCTCCAAAGCCCCGGTAAACCAGGGCAAACAGATTGAGAAGCCATAAACTAGATTTCGGAAATCCAATTGGCACACGAGGTTCCGACCGATTGTAGTCCGATTTCAGGCGTCATGCAAACAGACGATTGATCTACAGGTGCAAAAATGTAACTGAGCATGCTCATAACCCCTGCCCACTGAAAATTCCAGCAATAAAATTGAGGTTTTTAGATGAAAGCAAACAGCACAAAGAGGCAAAAACAGCCTCACATTTAACTATATTTAACAGTTTTAAACGTTTAACACAGTCATGTCCCATAAAGACCGGTGGTGTACTTTTACAGACAATAATACAAACAGTTATAACTAATCAACAACATAAACAATTATTAAGTAATTCAACATACTGCAGCCTGAATTATGCAGTAGTGAACCTGATGCAGCGCGATCATGTCTCTTCTTCTCTTCAGGCTTATCGGTTTACTCTCTTGCATGTAAACAAGAGCAAAACTGGTTTGAACGGCGTTACGGGAAAACCAATAGAGTTGGGTTTTTTTTCTGTTTTTTTTTTAGCCTAGTCTGAATTTCCTGATCTTGTACATGCACTGACAGAAGACAGAGACTTGAAAGTTGTGCATGTACTAAAACTTGGGACTTGACTTGGACGTGAAAGTCTGTGACTTAAGTTGAATTAATCAATGAGTGTGTATCATCAAATCATCAAATAAACTTTATTATAAACGCTTCATAATGCATGTCACAAGTGCTTACATAACCTAAAAGCAACATATACACTCTACAAATTATATGAGGTAATATGTATGCCACAATAGTCTCTCTGAAATCCATAGGAAACAGTGATTTTAAATCATGATCAGATCCAGTATAACGCCACATTTTAATGTCATGCGGTGTCTAAAAAAGTAAACGCTATAATTAGCACCCAATTCGGAGTCAATCGTTTTTAAAAACAGAGTTTACCATTTTAAAACTGTGATAAAAGAAGAAATTTGCAAACAACATATAAGTGCAAAACTAGTTCTGTCTTGGCTGATAAAGGGTTGATAATTTTCAGGAAATGTTGCGTCTAACATAAGTAGGAGTGTTAGGTACAAAAGCAATATTATTTTTGAAATGCCCATAGAAGCAAATTGGGGGGCAGGGAATTCTTCTATGTTTCATAAAAGTTCACAATATGCTTTGAATTCAAGGAGAAAAGTGCTTTTGCTCAGACCTGGAGGAAGATGCACTCTCTGGGGACCATAATGAACCAATGTCCTGCTGACTTCTTTTTTTGTAGCTGAAAGAGCTGGGCTGAGTAGACAGGAAGAGTCCCATTATGTTCAATTGGTTACATAACAGTATTTTATTTTAAAACATCTTTGTGGGATTGTGTTGCAAATACAAACTAAATCCAATGCATGTCAGCAGAAAAGTACGGAAGCTCAGTACTGCCAATCTCTACTTAATTTTTTATTATCACGTATTATCACGTAATTACGTGATAATACGTTATTAAGATGTTGAAAATATATTTTTTTTTATTTTTGGTATCACATAATTATATTATCATAACGTAATACTATCACGAAATAACGCGATACAATTACGTAATTACGTGATACCAAAAAAAAAAAAAAATTATTTTTAAATTTTTTTTTGGTATCACGTAATTACGTGGTAGTATCACGTATAATTACGTGATAGTTATCACAAATTTCGTGATACAGCTGGAAAAAAAAGTAAGTAGAGGTGTGCAGTACTGAGCTTCCGTAGAAAGCACTTCAAAAAAGAAAAACAAACAAAAAAACAACAACAACATAAAACTCAAGGGCAATATAAAGAACCAACTTTGTTCCTTTGTATTAAGCGTAATGTAAATTCTTTCGTATCTTGTCAATAAAAAAAATGTAGGAGTTATATTCCAGTTTTATAAGCTCTACTTTTATTTGGAAGAGCCACTTCCTGTTTAGCACTTTACCGCAAATTAGCATTATCTATTATAATATCAAATTAGCAAATTAGCTTGACACAGAAAAACATGCTAAACGTCAAAAGATAGAAAAGTTGACATGGACCAAAATGAACAGGGCTTTTGTATTAGCTACATCTCTGAAGAGGCACCAAGTTTGTTTTTGGTTGTACACAAACACAATTGTACTATTTTGTGTTACCAATGTGACAGCTAGGCCTATTTTGTTTTTGTGCTAAAAACACAGGTAAGTGAAAGTAATTACGAGTTTTCAATAAGCTAACGACAGTTCTGTTGCAAAGGCATGGTAGTCAGCATTTGCACAATGTATTTTTGTGCTTCCCCAGCTACTGTTGCAAGCGTTATTGCCATTAAACTTCATCATTTAAGTGTCAACCCTCATTTGGGTGAGGGTAACCTGGCAGCCAGATGGTTTATCTCGCGGTATTTCAGATAGGAGTTCAACACATATCATCTGGCGTGAGCCAGGTTAGGTGAGGGGGGTGTCTTTTCAAAAAATTTTAAAAGGACACAAATGATGCAATTTTTTGTGTTTTTTTTTTCCTTCAAACCTGCTCCGAAGCACTCCACTTTGGAATCTCATGCACCAGAACTAATAAAAAAGTCTAGTAAAGTCACACAAGGTTGTGTGTGTGTTTTCTACTTCAAGAATTGAGTTAGAGCTCTATTTACTCACTCCAAAGAAAATTACAGACGTTGTGCAATCAAACCAATCTGGCCTGATATGCTAATCAGGCCAGATTGGAAAGAAATGCTCAAAGCAAGTCTGGATGATTATAGACTTAAAAACAGAGCAGAATATCTCAGAGATCTATTTATGACATCACAGATCTGGGACAATCGGGAGAAATAAAGATACCTCACAACAAAACTTCAGCAGCACTTGTTCAAAATCTTAAAGAACAACTGGAATGCTGCACGAGTGTATCCAAGTGTAATTTACCCTGGTGCTCTTCAGGCTTGGGATAAAAGTCTTTTTCAAAGCAAAATAAGGGATTTTTGTAAAAATCCTTGAGTGCCTCACTCCCTTATTTGCTTTGAAAAAAACTTCAGCAGCATTTTTGGTGAAGAAGCAACTTTACAATAGGATTAAAAACTCAAAAAAGTTTATTTTGCATAATATGTGTCCTTTAAGCCATTTAACAGTGAAATTTGGTCATTTAGAAGACCTGATGCTGGCATGAGAAAAACGATGATGTAGCTAATTTGCAGAAAAGCCATAAAGAATAATTGCTTTCTATCTCTCTGTGCATAGTCCATGGCTTGTGAACATTCCTCACATATTGCCAGAGTACTAAGGCCAATCACTTTCAACTATAACATGAAGAAAACATGGTGGGACCTGTCTGGCTCTTGCAAGTTGTAGACCTACTACAAATCCAAACAACATCCATACAACGTTTGACTAACAAAACAAAGTAATGGGACACCAATATACCATACACATACATATGCAAAACCAATTGTGATTTGTGAAGGAAACACAAATCAACACACTTGTGATATATTGCAATCCACTCTCCAAAGAAGAGACACATGCTAAAAAGGGCAACAAAGCAGTTATAACGGCATTTGATTTAAAAAAAAAAAAAAAAAAAAGTTCTTTTCAAGCAGACATACAAAATCATCAATCATTCATACAAAATACTAACATGCTTAATAGACAACCAGGTGTCAAAAAGAGTAAAACACAATTCTACCTCTGTGACATAGATGAGAGGAATAGCGCTGTAGTTCTTCCTCATGCCTTCTCCTCCTCAGCTGGTGGTTAAAGTGCATGCTACACTAGCTCCAGAGAAAGCTCTGCACTTCTTTGAACCTTTAGCCTGCCTAGTCATGAGCACACCTTGTGAAATCCTTGCTTCCTGTGCTGACAAATACTGAATTAGCCTCAACCACCACCACACGTTGTCTTACACTGACTCCATACTGAAATGCTCTCCCTGTTGCAGTGTGTTCCAACTAGAGGGCAAAACCACCTTAAAAGGCATGAAGGAGTACAAGTAGGAATTTTCTGATCCCTATCAGCCACTCTTCAGTGGCCCAGGAGCACACTTTGCCACAGAAACAAAAAGCTCAGCTGTCACTCAGGAGGAAGCAAAGCGGGGATAGTGAGATAGGTTTGGACAGGGCTGAGGAGGAGAGGGCACAAAGGAGGGAATCAGAATAATGTTGAGTTAGCATGAGAAGCTAATGCCAGGCTGAATGCCCTCTGGAGGATAGAGCCCCCACAACCAGCATGTTTCTTTGTTTATGTGGCAGTGGCACACAGCTGGATATGTGGTTCTTACTTCCTTATGCTGTACAACTGCTTTATCAGTGGTGCAAGCTCAATATGTAAACTCAAAGAAAAGCATTCCACCCTAGTCAATCTGTCGCTGCGTTTTGTGACAAAATGTCTAATGTTTTAAACTATTCATCATCACAGATATAATGTAATTTCTGGATTATAAGCCCCTACTTTTTTTATGAGCTTTGAACTATGCGGTTTATAAGGCAATGCAGCAAAATAGATTCTCATAGACTTACTATTAACAAGTGCAGTCTATATGTACTTTATCATTTTTCTTACTTAAATCTAGTGGGTGCGGCTTATATTCAGGTGCGCTCAATAGGGCAGAAATTACAGTAATTGTAAATATAAGACAATCTAGAAGAGCTTCATCAAGTCGAGCCAGTAATTATATCAGTGTTACTGTATTTGTATAGATGTCCCAATGGAGGAGCAAATTATTAGCTGCTTGAACAACTGAAGAGCCCTTTTAAGTGATAGTTGGAATTTCTAAATGCATGACAGTTTCTTGAGATTTAGCAAATATTTTGCAGGAAAATAGTGCAACATTTCTGGGACAGCTGATATAAATTGTGATTTTACAAGGAGCAGTCTTTTTATTGTACCAGAGCAGGAGATGCATTACATCTTGCAGAACAAAGAACACTTACAAGAATGATTCTGAAAATCTCAGTGAAAACAGTGTAAAATTGATGTAGTATTCAGAAATAGTAAATACCCTGCAGCTGAACTGTCTCAAGGCAATTTTTCATTCAGAGAAAACAAAAAGCTGCTTTAAGCCACTTGTTCAACATCCCGTTGACTCTCTTTAACCTTCACAGCTGGCATCACTAGGACACACATCTGTCACTTTAATACAAAGCTGCATCAGCAGTCACAGTGGTAGACAAACAAAACTGTGTGTTTCTGTTATTATTATTTGTTTTTTTTTATTAAGTTAGGTTTAGAAAAAATGAGACATAAATTACGATTTGTATTTAACTCAAGTCTCACAAAGAATTTGAAAATTTGAATGCGTTGATAGAGCACCATCTAGTGGTTATAACAAAGCGTAAAGAAGATTTTGGTGGAAACTTACATAAATGCGCTTTTGTTTTTCGCGTCTTCCTCTATGCTGTCCCAAAGAGGAAGTATAGGTGCTATGGTGAGCCTCCTCATTTAAAACATCCAGATTCCTGAAATGGAAAGCACAGAATCAACAGTTTACACATTTTCTGGAGGCAAAACAATGTGCCCAGTGGTAAATTAGAAAATGTACCAGTGGCAGTCTTTTACAGCTTACATGATTATGTACCGACACATAAAATTAACAATCACTCTGGCAAGTAAAAAACCACAAACAACAACAATAAAAATAGGTATTGAAATTTACTTACTTTTCCTTGTAGCAGTCTTGTGCAAGCACTAGTCCGGTTTGGTGGCTTTGTGTCCACTGTGAATCACTTTACAAGTAGCTCATATCCAATCAGCACGAGAGAACTTCTACACACCTAAATGTGAAATGCTGGTTGCTACAAAGTTTCCTTTGGCTCAGCATAATCCTACATGATTAACACAGGTCTGTCACAGACACTGTGGTGTAAGCTTACTGTAACCTATACTGCAAAGCTCATTGTCTGAGCTAGTGAGACTATACTAGCATTCGACAAATGTAAACAACAGACAATAGAAAGTACTTCATACGAATAAAAATAAATAAGTAAATATAACCAATATAAAAAAAACAAAACGCGTAAAATTACAATAGAGATTTTATTTTTTTATGAACACTCTGGTCATTAATATAATTTACAACACTGAAAAGATCCTGTCCAGCATCACTGTGGTCCAGCTTTTGGGGGCACCCACTCATGAATTTTCTTGCGTGTAGTGGGGTAAGGAACATACTGCTGTGGAGAACCACTCACATTGAACTGATGCACCTCAGCCAGGAACTTCTTAGGCTCAGGTGGGTGGGTGGTGGTGGGTCATCTGTCATACAGTGCAGCCAACGATGCCTGACAAAAGAAAAAAATAATTAATTTCTCATTATTTCAACAGAATACTTATTGTAAAACATTTACCACTCAGCAGGCACCATACTCCCATCCACCTCCCAGAGAGTATTTTTTCCATTCATCTCAGTGGTGTAGATTACCCAGCGATGACGCCCTTAACAAACAGAAACATTTTTTATTTATTTAATATGACCCTGAGCATATAAATTGTTTATTTTCAAATTGTCTTTGGTGAAGTTTTCTCTTAATTTATAAAGTATTTATCATGTCTGAGAAAACCAATCACAACTCACTGTTCACTCTCTGATCTTACAACAATTTTTCATATTAGACTGAGACAGTGAAAACTCCATAGAAATGAATGTTAGTATTTTCAAAAATAAACACACCAACTGATGTTCCGAACCGAACTTCAGTTGGCTTGTTTATGTTCAAAACCATTTCCTGTTCAGTTCATTTCTATGAGGTTTTCACTACACCAGCTTAAAACGATAAATACGCAGATCAGACAGTGACAGTGAGTTGTGGTGAATGTTACAGAAAACACATTAAAGACTTCACTAATTAGAAGAATAATTCCCCATAGGACATTTGTGTGTTTAAAAAGAGATGTTTTTGTATCTAAATGCTAACGCTAACAAGAAAGTCTTTTTTGTATTTACAGAAGTTAGTTATTTGGAACAACAACAAGCCAATTGATGTTCCGTGCACAGAGCAAATAGAGGTTATGCACTGAGACATAATTTTATTCCAAAAATGCTTGGCAACATTTCGAATGAGTGTCATTTCTTTAATGTATTTCTTTGTTGTCGTGGCAACGGCTTGTCTGCTACAAGCTTGTCTGCTAACAACAGTTGATGGTTTAGATAGAACATTTTAACTGCAACAAACTCAAAAACATGTTTTAAGAAAAAGGTAATAAGTTCAACTGTGTGTGATTTCAATGTCTGATAAATGTGAGAAGCTAAAGTCTTGTTTCTCTGTTTTGCTACAACGGTTTACTTGATTTTCTCTTTTTACATGTCAGTTACAAACCGAGTGCTCAGTAGACTTGTGGTGGGTTGAATTTTTTATCAAATTGTAGTTTATTATTCCTGTTTTAGCTGTTTATTGAACTCTTACAAGAGAAAATGTCCTTCTCTCCATTAACTCGTGCATCGTTGCCACTCAGCACTCACGAATGCTGTGATGTCCCTGCATTACATCTATTGCAATGCTGCATCTGTTCAATATAAAAACAACAAAACAGGAGTGTTTGTAGAAGCTTGGAGAAAAGCTGGGGTAAGCCAAGTCAATTGGGGAATGTAAAATCTGAAGAAAGTAAACACTCTACCATGCAAATAAGTCCACAGCATAGTTCAAAAGAACGATTAATAAACAATCCACATAAAATATGAATCTGACAGGGTCGTAGCCTGGACATTGTTGTTTCTACTCACCAAAAAAGTAATGTTTCTTGTCTTCGTAATATTTGTTTCCATATTTATCGACACCAATTAATGCACCCGTTTTTATATCATTCACTCTGTAAAACACACACAAATATATTTTATATTAATAAGACTTCATATGATGGTGATATAGTGTTAGCAATACTGCTAACTAGAGAGAAGGGATTGGATCGACTTAGCCATTTATTATTTCCCGTTTTAAAATGTTATATGCATCAACAACAAAATAAATAGCTTTATTACCTAAAAAGCTGCAAGAGAAATCCTTTAACTCCTCCATGACCTCCTATTTGTCCCAAAGCCCTTCGGACGAGGTTAGCATACTCCGCCATCTTTGACGGAACTATATTTGTGACGGACCACATAAGTTATGCACTCATGCAGACTGTGCAGACTTCACAACATTCTAAATGTTGGAAGTGAGTGGCAAAAATGCATGAAAGTGTATGATGAGAAAGACCACTTTATCTTGCAAGAAGTTAAAATATCGCTGAAAATATTACTTTGAAATTTTGAAATGTCCTAAATCTCCAAACAGTTCTGCACTAGTTGTCTAACTATAAAACTATTGTCTGCTCCCATTTTACCACATAAAGTCAACTTGTATAAAACAAAAACTCCAAAGATAAAAATTAGACAGCAAAGAAGTATATTTTCTCAAATGCATTGACAAAACTGAAAGTTGAAATACAGCAAAAGATAACAATAAGATCTTATAATTATCATATTTTATTAAACTGTTACCTGACAGTTTACTCTACAAAAAATGTAATGACTGACAATGGAACACAAACATTCAAAAACATACAAACAAAAATTAATAACAAATGTGGGGAAGGCTGGCATCCCCTTCACAAAAACAAACAAACAAACAAACAAACAATAAAATAAAATCAGCACTGTTAGGCTATAAATTTAAAAGGGTGTAGTGCAAGAATTGGTAGAGTTATCCATCTTAATGAACAATCCGAAATGCAAAGCATAAAGACAAATGTATGCTATCGATAATCACATAACATGTTGCCATTAAGTGTTATAACAATACACAAATATATAGTCAACGTTGATGAATTTCCTTCAGAAACATTTGTAATTTTTTCCCACAGCAAAAATGTTTTTAGGTTAAAATAATTTAACCCTGGCTTCCAAAAGGTGGCAACTAACAACTTCTCCCTTGTTACAGCATTAGTTTGATGCCTTGTTCCTCAATGTAGCTCAGTCCCGGACAAAGCCACTGCAAATGATGAATTGGCCTGCTCTGCATTTAATAGGCCTCTTTACACCAACTGCAGTGTTTCCAGTTTTCACCAGGAGGATTTTACAACAATCTCTAATCAGAGCTTGACCTGCACAATATCTTAAGATATGCCAAATATTCACATTATAAACAAAATTGAATCCACAGACAATTATATGTTTGTTATTAGAATGAATACCTTAGTGTGTTAAAAAAGTTATTCTGTAAAAACAACTACAAAATATGAAGCAGGCACTGTCCTATAAAATCTAATCTCAGAAAACTTTTTTAACGAGCAATGAGCTAGGGCTAGGCGATATGGACAAAAATGTATATCTCGTTAAAATGTTTTTTATATTTCGATTCACGATGTATATCTTGATATCTTTGAAATTATACTTTTAATTAAAATATTTTCTTAGTCTTTAGCTGCTGATTAGAAAGTAGAAATGTAAATTCACATTAAATACATTAATTTTGATGATGTCTTTTGCTCAGTAAAACTAAATAAAAACAAAATTTTATGCATAAAACAAATGTATAATTGGACTTTTACCACAAATACAAAATTGAATTGCTCTTCTCATTCTCTTTGTCACTTTTCTTTGTAACTGTAACTGCTTCTCATAAATTTAGTGATCCAGGATTACATTATCTCGATATGTACGATATGGCCAAATTCATATCTTGTCCAGTAAATATCTCGATATACCATATATATCGATATATCGCCCAGCCCTACAATGAGCAAACCAAAGTGTCTTAGCTGATTAACAATGTCACTTGACATAAATGACACTTTCACAAATGTTCTTTTGAAAGTCAAATTTTTATATTGGCCTCCAACTTGACCCTATTCTACTGTGCATATCTGCCTCACAGCAAATAGAGTTTCTGCTTTAGGAACATGCTCTGGAGCCCACCTGAGTTTTTTGTACATTTTTTTGTTTCTTCAGAACTTCTCTCAGATGTTATTCTTCAAGTATCATTGCCTCTTGAAATGCCTCAATCCATCTAAACATAAACCAATAGCACAATTAGTATTTTCATTTGCAGCACCCTGATTTAGAGCTTGGTTTACTCTATTACCTTTGTGCAGTTGGTATGTCATCTGCTTTAAAGATGTAAAATAATGTGTTTTTATGGTACAGCTTAAATTGCATTTTCTGTGCAGGTCCATTTTTCTCTTCTCGCAGAAAAAAGCCTAGCAAAGGCTGACTCTCCAATGCAGCAACATCCTGCAATTTACATTATATTAATGCAAGTTTTTATTTAACGAACAAAATTTTAAAAATCAACACACCTCACTGGCCGCATAAGTGTAGAGCACTTTATTCTTGATAACAAACCACAACCTTTTCCACTGCTTTTTGTTACCTTTGGATCTGTTTAAGTAGCCACTCATTGAAGAGTTTTCTGTATTAGCTGAGACCTGGAAGCAAAAAGAAAAGCACTGAGAAATGAATATTTTTATACTTAAGATGCCCATTATTACAAAAACTAAACCTCTTTTAGTGCAGCAGGGATTTTCTTCTGTTTTCTTGTAAAAGAAAAAGCTCCAGTTTTGATGGGCGATATTGATGTTGATGCGCAACGATCTTCTAAAGGCAACAAACAATTTGGTTTTAAACAACCAGTATACATGGTCTTTATCTTAAAAGTGGATGTGAAACCAGCTACATACTGTTCTCTTGCAGAATAGAAAAACATTGATCGCAAACTCGTGCTGGCTGGTTCTTCAAGTACTCCAGGTAGTACTTATTAGTGGAGCAGGCCTGACAAACCACCTTTCTCACAAAAATAAATATAGTCAGACATATTGGTGTGATTTTGTAGTATTTACTATAACACACACCTTGCCACAGGCTCTACAGTGATGCCTCCTCCAGGTCAGAGTGAACTCACAAGTGCATATCATGCACATTGTTGCCCGCAGATCTGGAATCCAAATGGGAGCTTTTGAACCCAGCGGAGCCCAGTTGTCTACAGCTTCCTCGGCCTAGGAGCAGATAAAAAACAAAAAAACATTTGTGTTATTCCTCTACAAAAATAACAATAACCCATTTGCTATAATATTGCTATATATAAATTAAATAAAATAATTAGTTTTGTGTGTTTAACAATTACCTCCTCCTGGCTACGACTTGAAATGAATGTTGTTTTCTTTTTGGTGTAATCCTCTATGGCTGTAGCAATGCCTTCCAACCACTCATCCCTTTCTGAAGCCGAGCTGAAATGTGTTATAAATAAAAACAATCACAAACAAATAGATCAAATAAAGTTTTTTACTTAAAAAAAAAAACCTTACCTGGCTGTCAGTATAAAAGAACGCTCCACACTCTCAATATTTAGCTCGTTCTGATAGGCCTCTTGGCTGGGTTTGCTCACCTACTCAACATATAGACCATGGCAAAAATGTTTACAACCTTATTTTTTAGTGCAAAGTCATATAGTATAGTTATCAACACAATTAGCTCATTGTTACACAATAAAAAGTGTATTTTACCTTCATTCCAGCTAAAGAGAGGATACTGTTGAGTCTGTACTGCCCAGACTGAACTGGTGTGGTGTACATTAGGGCATCATTAAACTTGAAAAATGTCAGAAGGAAAATTAAATTAAATTATTGTTTTGGTAAACTTTGTATCAAAATAAATAGTACCAGTAACTCTAGCCTCACCAAGAAAAACATTCGTGGCTGCATAACTTTCCGGGACAGCTTCATCAAAGTGCCCTCTTTTAGAAACACCTGATTGGTCAAGGTTTAGTTAAGTTAAGTTAAAAAATATATATATATATATTAATAATGCTGATGACTTACTCTTCCTGGCTGTACAATTTCATGCTGACCATTGAGGCTGTACTGAATTTGCATCAACTTCTGGAAGTTATCCTGCAACATTTACATTAACAGTAACATTAAGGTAATTTAATGCTTGACCTAAAATTGCAAATCAGATTCTTACCCCTTGTTTCATAATGTCGTTAGCATGGTTAGCCACTTCTTTAACTATAGAAAGTGCAGCTGCATTGAGATCGAGAGAACAGTTAACATTGGATAAGATTAGTCTGGTATCGAATCAATGTATTGCACAGACTTCACCTTGAGTGTCTTTGTGATCTTCTGAATTTGCAGAGAGATTCTTCAGGTAGTCTGCATGAAAGTAATTAAAAATTTTTTTTTTTTTTTTTTTTTTTTAAACAATTATAAAGCAATTTGCATTTCCAAACACATAAAATAGATGGTTAAAAGCGTAAACTTTAGAATAAAAGAGATATCTAAAAAGAATATCTAAACTTTACCTGTGAGCAGAAGCTGGTACTGAGGAATTCGTTGTACGGGTTTTAACAAGTAGTGTTTCAGAGCTAAATTTGCACATCTTGGACTCATCTGTGTAAAAATAAACAAGAAATCTTTTACACTCCGTCACAGACCTCTCCCATTTAAACAGTTTTATTGAAAAACCCAAAACCTATTAACATTAAAATTGCAGCACCCAAACCTCAAACTCTCGAACAACAGCAGCAAATGCTGGGTTTTTCCTGCATTGTTCATCCAAGAGAGCCACATTGATGTCAAACTGGCGAATGTAGGTGGAGTACATTTTTAGATAAGGGCCTTTTTTGACAAAGATGTCCGACAGTCTCTGGTGTTCAGTCCTAAATTAAGACACAAGTGTTACTTTGCCTATTATTCAGATTGTGAAAACCTAATAAAACAACTTCTGTTTGAGCTGTATATGAATGCACATATACTGTATATTTAAATTAAGAAATGCAACTGTCTCCTCCTAGTACTTCTACACAAAAATAGTTAGCCTCAACATTCATTTACCAGTGAGCCACTCTGTCCTCCAGCTCCTTCAGCAGGTCTTTGTTCAGCTCATACAGCTGAGGCAGATAATATAGGATTTGGTTGAGGATGCGCTCCTCCACAATAGTCTTCCCATATGTCGTGTCGCCTGGACAACAGCATCTCGAAAGTCCTGCAGAAACATTGAACATTACATTTGATGTGGTTGGTTAGTGGTTAGTTACACAGAAGAAGACAGAAGTTAACACCCCAAAACATTGTGCTTTTGGTCACAGTACAGTCAGCACTTTCTCAGCCAACATACATGCACCAGGAAGGAAGCACCGGGGCCATTCAGGATTCTTGCCTTGATCCCAGCCAAACCTAACCATATTTCTACTCAATGACTTGTAATAGCAGCTGAGGAAGAAACCAGTGTTGTAAAACATGCATCATGCCTTTATCTCTATCTTAACTGTACAAAAAATATATAGTAAGTAGTATTCATAAACAAAGTGATACTTACTATGTGAAGTAGCTTCAAGACATCTACAAACCTGAAAACATGTTTTAATTTAGTCACATAACTCACAAGTCTTTGAAATGTTTTGCATTACAAAAGTTAACATACACTTTTTCTGAACTCATGATCTCCTGAGCAATGTGCACCACCTTCTTATGCTTGATTTCTTCTTTAACCTAAAAATACAATATAAAGATTATATACAGTATATGGTCTTACAGGCAAATAGTTTGTGTTAGGAAGAACATACATACAGCTAAATAGTTTGTAAAATGACAACATAAAGATTACCTGTTGGTCCACTTTATTATTATGCTCTTTGCTGGATGATGAACTATTATCTTCTTCATCTGAGCTATGGATTTCATCTTCTTCAGAGTGGACACCCTGCTGTAGCCAGCCGCTTTTTGTCAGAACAGCAAGGCAACACATGCAAATCAACACAAAAAGCATTAACTGAGAACAAAAGAAACTAGAAAAGTTACATAATAGAAAATACATTGTATTTCTTACTATACATGTATTTCTCAATGTGTAACATCAAAGCAAGACTGAGTGCTGGTAGGGGCTTTGAACAAGTAGAGATTTTTATTACACTAAATACCAGAATTTTTTTGTCTCTTAGTGTTTTCCTTAAATTAATAATAAATAATGAAGCTAATGTTAATTTAGCTTCATGCTTATCCATGATTCCCAGAAGTCAATCCATCAGCGATGGGAAAAGCAATTGGACCCGAGTAGAAAGCTCTTCTTCCTCAGCTTGAGTCTTTTTCTTATCCCTATTTGTTTCCTGACAGTTTCTTTTACCTAAAATTCAATACATGCTCAAGTCTCTCTCCCTTTCTCTTAGAAAGCATTCCAACTTACTGGGTCAGGCACAGAGCTCCACTTGTTTACAGCCTGAGGCTAGATAAACTTAACAGGCTCAGATGCCTGGGAAACACTACACATGGACACTTTCCAACCACTACATACCAAACACAATCAAGACACAAGCTATGTTTTTATTGTTTTAGTATTGCATCACTTTCATCAAGAGGCTTTAACGGCCATAATATGATAAGAAAGTGCAACTGTTTAGCAAATGCTTAAGTAATTTTTTTGTTTGGTTTGTTTATATTTCTAAATACAAATCTTGACATTTGCTTCCCTGATATGATACATACACATCAAGAGTATTAAAAAATTTATGTGTTTCAGTCTCTTTATCCAACCCCCATTTCAAAGACACAACATTCATTGCAGCATTCACATTTCTAGTTGAAAAATACTTGATGTAGGAACAATGTGACTGAGTTGGAGTTGAGAGAAGGTAAAACATGGTCCAAGAGTGGGCAGAATGAGAAGGAGGAGGCTGGCGGTTGCTGAGAGTTTATTTTCCCTGTTCTCAGGAGCTGTGTGGCGTTTCTGCGATTCTCAGATATTTCCTGCTGTAGCCACTGAAAATAACCCACAGGAAACAGGCTGACCTGTTGCACATCAATGCTCTATTCAAGTTCAATGCCTTTGTCACTAAAGGTTGACTTTCACACAACTGTAAATAAAACCCTAGGCATCTAATCTACACCTGTGTGGTCTGTCATTATAAGCAGACTAGCTTGACAAAATCTATTTGCAATGATTTTGCAGACATTAAGCACGATTAAACAAACAAAACAAAAAGTGGTGAGTGCAAAAAATATATTCCTCCTCAGGTAAAACACATTGTACTTTACCTTTCATAGTCGCTGTCAAGACATCCTTGGTAGGGGTCTTGTACTTCATAGATTTCATCCGCATCACCATCAGGCCATTCCAATCTTGCACTGTGAAATGGCAGGTTCATGTATTCCGGTATCTCCTCATATAGAGGAACATTCTCATACTCTGCAGAGCCAGCTCCATCTTCATGTATATCCTCAATACAACTATTAGCTCGCTCCAAATGTTTCTCTCTGTGGTTTGATTCCACATTGGTACAATCTAGAGTGCTCCTTGTTAGCAGTTTGGGCAGCATCTTTACAGAAAGTTTTAATTCAATGAGCTTTCGGAAAGACAGACTTTTCCTCTGGGGGTCAGTTCGAATCGCCAGGTCAGCTGCAGAGAAAGATTGCGCCCTCTGCTTGCTCCCAATTAGCTGGACTCGACTTTTTGCTGGCATGCTACAGCGAGTGGGCACCTGACGATTAAAGAATGTCACTGATGGTCGACTAAATCTCCATGCAGATTTCTCAGGTGGTGGGGCAGGAAGTTCTCTCATAGGGGCATTTGCATGTGGAGGTGCAGGAGGTGCGGGGGGGCAGCAGGATGGAGGAGGTGGCACAGGTAGGCTGTGTCTCTGAGGTTTTCTGGGTGGTGGTGCTCTAGGTGCCCTTGGTATTGGATGGTCCTCTGCAGAAAAAGCTTTTCTTTCTAAATTATGTTGGGATCCAAGTTTGACCTGTTTTGGGAGGCTGTGAGTGACAGGGTATCGTGCGAAATCCCCATAACCATCTTCTTCATCCTCAGTGGTATGAAGCAGCTCTGCCTCCTTTTCAGGTTGTGAAAGTAATTCTAGTGACTTGGATGTATTTTTGTGAAGCGTAAGATGCACTGCTCTCTGAAGGCTTGGTGACAAAGAAGTCTGTCGAGGGGGAGGGACAGGGGCATCTAACTCACAGTCCACACAAATGTCTTGTATTGTCCCATTTATATTTCGTGAAAATGTATCTAGCTCTGAACCTATAGAGATATATGGGGATAAATTTTCCTCATCCTCATTCTTTTGACAGTGTGTCTGTTCCTCAGCAGACTCTACACCGTCTTGCCTCACAAGTGCTGGCTTCTTGAATTTACGTGGCTGGGGCACTGGCAAAGGTTTACTTGGTGGATCAGGGACCTCTGAATCTGGGTGTGTCAAAGATGGTTCCACATTGTCTAGTATCTGAGCCGAATCCTTTGACCCATGTACATACTCAGGTGTTACAGCTGATGAAACATCTACGATAGAACAAGCAGAGTTTGGAGAGTAGAACTGATTGGCTGGAATCTCACTTAGATATGTGTTGAATTTTTCACCTTGACTTTCAACATCCTGATCATGATTGCTTGTTTCTTGATTTACACATGATTTATCTGAGTATTTCTGCCTTTGAGGTTTGTCCCTAGGCTTTTTCTGATAAGCTTCACTTTGGTCCTTCTCCTCAATGTCTACGTCATCCTGGTTTTCTTGAAGTCTTGTCTCTGTTGAATCACATCTCTCTGAAGAACTACCATTCAGCAAAATGTCTTTGTGCAAATCTTTCGCAGCTTCAGTGGCATTTCCATTTTGAACTTGCTTGCAGGGGAACAGACTTGAAGTGCACAAGAGCAGGCAGGAATTATGTAATCTGGTCCTTCATAATCACTCTGTGATAAAATTCATTTTTTGTATTGAGTTGTGGAACATTATCTTCCAAAGTCTTGTGTTGGTCTGGTGTAATATGAATCCCAGTCGTTCTACTTGGCTGGTGTGAAATAGATGGAGATGATGTAGATTTGGAGAGACATGGTTTGGGGGCAACAGCTGGTTTGGGCCTCTTGAGAGTAGAAGGAGATGGATGAGAAACAGGAGACTGTGTCAAGACACCAGGTTTGGGAGCGATGGGTGGGGGGCATGGCTTTGTGGAGACAGGGAGCTTAGGTTTGGGAGCTAAAGGAGGTTTTTTCACACCTATGTAAAAAAGACAAAAAAAAAAACATGTTTAAATGCATCGCATACGATGAAACATTATGACAGAAAAGAAATGAGACAATTATATTATTTTTTATTAATTTATTTGATTATTTATTTAACCAGGAAACTTCCACTGAGATCAAAATTTCTTTTTAAGGGAGTTTTGGGGAAGGGGAGAAGCTTACTGTACATGTTTTTAGTGGTAGAGAAATTCAGAGCACTCAGAGGAAACATCAAACCTGTTAGAACACTTCAGAAAGCAAAATCTGTAGCAACCATAAAGGTGGACCTAGCTCAGGCTTAACAGAGTCACTAAAATCCTTAGAACAGCTGCCACTTGAACTTTAGACAAAGGATGGACGGGGGTGGCATAGGCAGGCTGTGTCTCTTGAGGTTTTCTCTCGGTGCCCTTGTATTGGATGGTCCTCTGCAGAGAAAGCTTTTCTTTCTAAATTATGTTGGGATCCACGTTTGATCTGTTTTGGGAGGCTGTGAGTGACAGGGTATCGTGCGAAAACCCATAACCATCATCTTCATCCTCAGTGGTGTGAAGCAGCTCTGCCTCCTTTTCAGGTTGTGAATTGTATTAAAGGGGACCAAAAAACTATAACACATGTAGATCAGTAATATACATTTATTTTTTGTAAAAGACAAAACTGATCCATAACAGCACAGAAATGGAAACAGGTCAATTTACTTCCTGTTCAAAACTGCAGAACTGTTAAGCCTCTTCGTTGTAGATTTTAATGTTACAAGCAGCAAATTTTTAATTTGTAATTTTTGTTGTTGTAAACTGAGTACGTTACTATTTTGAACCAGATATGCTTTACTATGAATCTGAATTTTTTGAATAATCCCAATTAAATAGACACTTTTCTGAGCACTCACGACACCATCAGCTGCAGGACAATATGAGATTACTCAAACATGCAATTATTCTTAGTAAAACTTTGAGTGAACTAATGATGAAAGAAGGCAGGTAAAACCAGGTTAAAAACTTAGAAAAATAGATTTCGCACAATAGTTCTTTAAATATGATGTTATCTAATATAATATTGTTAACAGTTAATATTAGTAACAATTCACAACATGGTCCCACTTTATTTGTCATATTTGTTCACTATGATTCAATTTACCAAAATAACGTGAAAGTAAAGATTAAAAGTAGGAGCCTTGGTGTAGTTTTAAGGGCCATTTTTCCGCTCTGCAGCTGACTACTCCCTGAATCTCATGGCTGACCGTCACCACGAGCAAAGAGTCAGTCATCAAGCGGATGTTTCCCAAAGATCTGACCAAAAAGCAAGCGACTGTGCAAGGATCACCCAGCTGTGAAGAAAGTAGCTCGCAGGCCTATAAAGTTCACTACAATGTAATGAGCAGAGGATGCTTTAAGGCGACAATAAGCGCATATATCGGTCATAACAATAAAAACAATTGTTCGTTTTTTGCTAAATACAATGGACATGCAAAACGACACCGTACGAGGGTCTGATCGTGATTAACTTTCTGCATCAGCTACTTTCACACCGAGATGTTCTAGACAAAGGACTTGGTTTTGTCCAGCTGCAACCCACGCCAAAACATAAGAAATCAACATCTATTAAGCTCAAAATGCCCCATTATATAAAAACGTTTTCAAAACAAGTTAGTAAATGTGTAGCAGGTAACGTTAGTTAGCGGCGCTTTGAAACATTTGATGCATGAATATAGTTTCAGCATTCTGCTTTTACTTTCTAAATGAAAGTCGTTTTTTTTAACTAATTAGATGTTTTGCACAGGCTTCCCAGAATGCTTGCTAAACAAACCTGTGCTCATGGCTCCGGACAGGCTCCTTTATCCATGAGTTACTGGAGTTTCTTTGGAATGGTCAGAAAAAATGTTGTTTCCCTCTTCTTCGACATGATTGTCATTATAAAACAAGCTCAAGAACAAATCAGACGTGTCCATATCTCATCTTCCTTTCATTGCCACCGCAAAAAAATGGGATTCACAGTATCACAATTTTTCAAAACTTTTTAGCCACGGTGCTCTTTTTTCGGTCAGTCAAGTTAGCTATTGGCTTACATTCATTTCCGGTGTCGATCATTGTCACCGACTCTTTTTTATTTGATTTCTTTATGTCATTTCAAAACAAATTAATGATAAATGTATTATTTTTTTCAAGGCGGTTGAGCTATGACCATATTATACCTGTTTTGAAAATAACGATTTTATTTTGAAGTTTGTGTTTTCTTGAATCTTTGTGCGTTTCGAGATGCTTGTTCATGTTCACTCTAGAGGCGCCGTATCACATCCGTTAGGATCACACATTACAAATAACTTAAGTATTTGCAGTTTTGGTTTTCACTGTGTGTGTTGCTGACAAAAAAAAAAAAAAAAAATCAATCAATCATTCCCCAGAGGTCGGAGAGAACATTGGCGTAGCCATCGTAACCTGTAGCAATTTGACGGCCATGTTGTGTTGGTAAATTATATTAAAGAACTGTTTTATTAACGTTTTCCCTACTTTTATGATAAAAAACAAAATCAAACAAAAAACTTTTGGTACTTGCAATCTGTGCATTTTATAGCGTGTTTTTTATTGTTTTCAAACAGACTTTGCGGCTGCTCCATTTACAAGATGGCCACCGCAACTGCTAAAGCAACAGAACCTTAATATTTTCTAGATATATATAGAGGGCATTGCCAGAGAATGCTGGGAAATGTAGTTTTAGCTATGACACAAAGCAGATAGCTAGTTGCTAGTCATCAACTTCAACCGGAGTTTTCTGATATCCAGCAACTTCAGTTCAGAAGATGGGTTGTTTATAGATGGCTGGCAGCGATGACTGATGAGTTTGATGAAGATGTTGTGTTTGAGGTACGTAGCTTTACCAAGGTGTCACACATTGCATTCGTAGGTTGATAATTTATCACAAATTTAGCTAAATACAGCCAAATAGCCGTATACAATGATGGTGTAGCTGGTTACAGTGGATGTTAGCATAAGTTACCATTCCAGTTTTGCATTGCTCTGTTCAGTTCCACACATGTATGGTTGCTCGTTAAAAGAGATTTTGTAGTCATGCGGGACGCTTAGCTTGTTTGTATTTCATAACCACTAAGACTGCAATTGTAACTGTAGTGGGAGGTGGTGAGGTGGATTTTAATGTACAAAAGACCAGCCTGATCTCTTAGTACTAAACCTGTTACTGCAATGCCTGGGTGCAGTGTGTGTTGATCTGCGCCATTGCATGCTCTGACAATGCAAGTGAGTAACAATAGTTTAATTATTTAGTTATAGCTTGTCTGTTCACTGTGATCCAGTTTCTATTTCTACAAGGCAGGTGTGTTAAATGGGTCATCATCTGGTTGCATCTCTTTGCATTTTGGAAGGCACAGCCAACCTGAATGACCATTGGCCAACGTACTTTTACTCTGCATTTGGTGCTTTATTCAACCTTTTTCTTTTTTAGAATTCACCACTGTTTCAATACCTACATGATCTTGGCCACACAGACTTTGAAGCATGTCCAATTGCATCATGTGAAAAGGAATGTGCTGGGCTGGAGGAGGACATTACATCCTTCAATAATGGAAACAAAAATTTGGTAAGAATGTATTTTTACAGATGTATTTAGGCCCAATCCCCATTTTTTTTGTACCCATACCTATTCCCCTACACCTTAAAATGTGAGTGATCGGGCTACAATGGGACAAGCTGAGAGTTTTGGAACAAGCTGAAAGTTTTGTGATATTATCATTTAATATGTGTAATTTGTTAGGTATGGCATTATAACTAATGTAAAAACATAAAAGCAAATATTCATAATTTATATTTTATTATGATACATTTTATAATTAGTTTTTAGTAAAATAGTATTTTATTGGCTATCATATTCTATTTTATTAGGCTATATGATCTTTTATTGCATATTGGACTGGCTGTCACTTTGATATGTAAAGTTTGTATGTTCCAAAGTTACTGAGTTACTGAGGCAGCCGGATCAGCATGAGCTCGTGGGAATGCCTGTCTATACAATGTGAAACACAGAATTGTTCAACTTTAGCAAACTTTAGAGGCAAAAAGTGAATAAAAACACAAAAGCACAATCTTATAACCTCAAAAATGTCAAGTTTTTTGGACAGCACCTTTCTTTGTTTTGTGAAACTCGTATTAACTCTTTGAAGAGGTAGGGCTAGGGGGTGAAATTGGGATTAAGCTACCATTATTTACAAAATGTACTGTAGGTCGAATACTAAGACCACACATTCTACAAACACAAAGTGATCATTTACCTTGGAATGTATAACATAATATTTATACTTTAAAACTGGATCTATATGTATATAACTTGTGCATAGTACACTTTACATGATAGGACATTTACTGTAGATCAAAGCTTTAAAAGATTATTGGTTAACTAATGTTTGTGTTTTACAGAAGGGGGAGAAAATATGGAGACTAGTTGATGCCTTATGGAAATGGACCCCTTTTCACCAGGCTGTCATAACCCAACAGCTGCAGCAACAGCTGGTCAGTTCTAAAAACCTAGTTATTTAATATAGACTCTAATAATCTGTTGGAGAACAAAGGGAATAAATGATGAATACATTTTCCTGTATAAAAATGCTATCATATGTTATCACAGGACACTGTCTTTGGCCAATATTCTGTGGAATGTATTTTGGCTCAAGATGTACTTTTACAAGAGGACGTGGAACTGATTGAGCTTTTGGACCCAAGTCTTCTCAACCTAGGATTGTCACCATCTAATTCAGGCAGCCGAGCTAAGATTCCCAGACCAAGCTTCATTTTCAAACCCTCAGTTTGGTAAATGCTTTCATTTATACGTAGCATAATGTACTCTAAGAAAATTGTATTTGTGAAATATACTATGTTTCATTAATGTAGGTACTGTAAATATATTTTCTTTCAATGTTTTGTGCTTTAAAGGATGTATGTTTTTTTCTGTTATCCTTCACATAGGGACTTGGCAGGACTTGTTGGCCTTGCTGCTGTGCTGATCAGTGTGTGCACTGATGGCTTGTGCTCACTAGCTGTAATGCCATGGGGCCTGGCTCTGCTGACCTGGGTTGGTCTGAGAGGGTCTGTATTGTGGAGATGGGGACGCATTCAGAAAGAAGTGTACATCAGAGCCACAGAGCTTCAGACACTTGTTCATAACAGCAAGACTTTAACTGGCCTGTCCCGCAAAGCTCTTCGACTTGTCCAAGAAACAGAAGTCATCTCTAGGGGGTTCACCCTGTAAGTATGCTTTGTTTTCATGTTGAGTCTTTTCTATGCGGGCAGTTCATTAACTACAGACAAATTTGCACAAATGTGAGCATTGTACTGTGAGCAATTTATTATAACATTTTAGCATAAAATTTCTTTACAAACAGACAATATCTCTATCTACAATATCTATGTGCTATAAACTGTTTGACTATTTTTAAACAGCACATTTATTGTGTTTTCAAAATTAGGACTCAGGTCAATACATTTTCCATGACAAGATTACAAAAATTGATAAAATGACAGGAAATTAGCTGTAAAAATCTAAAATCTGATACAAGCATATCTGCCTTTGTGCTTAATGTAATTGCACTTTGTCCTTAATAAGCATTACCTCACCAAATTTCTTTGAAAATCTCCAAAAATATTGGCACTTATTTTAGTGTCATTTTGTAATACACAATGAAAGTAATGATGAACTCTGGAACAGAAATTATTTTTGTCAGAAAGATATAATGACCAACTTTGTTGAAATTAAAACAATTTTATTTGGACACATTTTAACTTTTTTGTCTGTTTGTTTTGATTTTAATATAATATTATAAGTGCACACACACACACACACACACACATATAGTGAATTATGTTATTATGCTGTTATTATGGATTCAGCAACTAAGACTATCATGGTACAAAGGGTTGCCCCATAAAAGGACAAAAATAACATATAAAATACAACAAAATTGAATGTTCATTAGTTTATTGTGTGTCCTAATGATTTTTTGATGCAGAAAATGGAAAAAAAATAAAATTCTGTGGACACAAATTATCTGTAGTTGTTGAATCACCCATAACTAACACTTGAATATGATAAGATAATAAATAGGGCTGGGACAATATATCGTGATACGCTTTGCTGTATTGTATCATGTTTCAGCACACGTCTTGCATTATGTTTGTAGGTATTTTAGTATTTTTAGGCTTTTTAGGCATTTGAATAAGCTTCACTTTTGAATGTCTTTAAATTATTTCTGCTGCATTGTAGTTCCTAATAATATTGAACCATAAATCAATTTTTTACGCCTTGACTTTTTATAATTATGTTATTGTAAAATATTGCATTACTAATTAATACCAAGTCGCAATATCCTATGCTCACAATATATTGTATTTTGCAATATGTAATGAGCCTCTTGTATCTTGATTTTATCACTTTGTCCCAACCATACTAATAGCTGTTTCCCCACTTTGAAATATACATTAAAAAAAAAAATGAAATTAAAACTTGTGTATAAATGTATAAATTATTGTAGTTTTTAGCTTGCTTCAGCCATACATTGTCATATGTTTCAGAAATGTTTAAATTATTTGTGTTTGTGTTTTTTCTACTTCTTTGGGACATTTCCACAGTTGTATCACATTTCACTTGTCAAGTTTACTCGACAGGGTGAGTGCAGCTAGCGCATTTAGCAGGGCAGCACCAGGAACAGTACCACGTGGGCAGCAGCTGATTGGACTAAGGAAGACCTTGTACAGGGTTTTGCGGTCAGCCTTCAGAGCCTCACGTAGAGCTACCTGTCATATGCTCAAGGCATATCCTTTTATCATAAAGACAACGTTTTTGAATTGTTCACTAAATCACAATTTTTGTATTCGCAAACATACGTTGATGAACAATGTATGTAAATTTTGTCAATTACCTTAACCCCTCTGAACATTCCCTCTGAATTCTGAAATTGACAATGTGACCAACTATGTATCTGCGGTTCCACTGAAGGACCTTGGACTCGGACTGGGGCTCGAGCACTTAGGTGACGAACAGGCCCAGGAGCTAACTGATGACTATAGCCTTCCTGCCCTTAAGGTAAATGAGTATTAAGTGCAAGGCAAACAGACTTTTGAACATGATCAACATAATTAGGATAGAAAAATAAATCATACATCCTGCATGAAAATGGCATTTGACTGTGTTAACAGCATTGTTGAGACTGGTAATGCTAAGAGGCTTTTGTGCTTACTCTTCCTTGCAGATGCTTTTTCAGTTGTGGCTGGGACAAAGTTCTGAATGTTTTCGCCGGCTTGCCCTCCTCTTGTCTCCTCAAAGATTGAAGGAACTTGCAGAAAATCCATCCAAAGAACCTAGTCCTGGGTTACCACTGTATCAGACTATTTCTGTAGTGACTGAACCACTCCACCACACGCTGGCCAGCTCTCTCTGTGACATGCAACGCAGCTATGATTTCCATCGCCATTTTGAAACGCATACAAGAGAGGCTATGTCCCACAGGCCGGGAAGAGCCAAAGAAAAATGTAGAGATCTCAACACATTGCATACATCTATTAGAAGTCTGCAACTGCATCTGAAGACTCTTCTTAGCGAGTGAGATACCATCTAAATAAAGTTTGTTTAACAAAATTTACCTGAAATAACCTTTTTTGTTTGTTGGATCAGGATGATTATTCTTGAGGATGATCTAGAAAAAATGATGGTCTCTGAAGAACCCTTAGATTTGCCATTTGAAGGCTACCAGGATCTTAGTGACCGGCTGCACCAACTCCAGCCACATATGCAGGCAAGCACAGGCTGCTGGGAAGACACCATTGGCCAAGTAGAACGCATGCTGAAACGGGCCAACATCAGTTTGGGTAATAATTTAGTTTTTAAAATGTGTATATTTTTTGGTCAACAATCAATTGCCTTTGCTTTTTTAAATTGAGTGATATTTTTGTAGGTGATCCTGAAGCTGCTAAACAACCTTCTCAACCTACTTATGACATCTCACAACTTCCTCAATCCTATCCTATAATTCTTGATAAAGATCCTGTGCCCGAGGAGCTGGTGAGACCTCTTGTTCCTGACTAAATAATCCAAATTTATTAGGGTGTCACACTTGTTACATTATATGAATGTGTATGTTTGTGATTAAATTGATAAATGTGTTTTCTCTCTTTCATTTTGAAAAGGAATGGGAAGCTTATGTGTCTGACTCAGACACAGACAGTGAAGGGAGAGGATCCTGGTGTGATATGCTGTCACCAGAGGAGCGCGAACGACAGCGTAGAGAAAGAGAGGAGTCACGCCGTGTCCTGTCTGAACTAAAATCTGTACTTTGCTTCCGCGCTTCAGAGGGGGAGAGGATGAAGAGGAAACAGCTGCTGTTCAATGATCAAGGTATCTGCTAATACAAGACTAATGGTATTTTCTTCTGTTTACCTTAAGAAAGCTAATATCCAATAGACATTGTTTACTTATGACCTAAAAATTGAATAATGAGCTGTGCCTCTCAAACTAACAAATTTTTGCTTCTATTCGCACAGCTGCTGAGACACCTGCAACCAACGGTGAAACATCTGACTCCTCAGCCTCTACTCCTAAACCTACAGTGACTTTAATTTCAGTGGAATCTATAGAGCCTGGAAGAGAAGAAGGAAAGTGCTTATCACAGTACACTGGAAATCTAGAGGAAGGAAGAGAAGGTACTCTGGGACGTGACTCTTCAGAAACACCAGATATGGAGTTCACTTGTGGTGTAGAACCAGAGGAAGGACACACAGGACAAGGTTTGATATGCAAAAGAGGAGGAGGAGGAGCATCTGAGCACCACCAATATGATGGGGTCCCAATGGAGGAGAGTGAGCAAAGCAGCTCTGGAAACTTCATTAAAGATAAAGTACCATCTATTTCGGTAATGGATCGGTTGACTGAGATCCACGGCTCACAGACTTTAAGCTTCAGCTCAGCCTTAGCTTTACAAGCTGCTGCACTATCGCGTTCACGAATGACAATGGAAGAGCAGACCTTTGGAGATGATGAGGATGAGGATAATGAAAAAAATGAAGAAGCTGAAGACTGAAACTAATACTACTTCAATACAAAACAAAGATGGTATCCGTGTTTGTCTCAAATTCAAATTTATTGTCTTGCAAATACCCACCCAAAATTATGTAACCCATGGCAAACTCAGGTATTACAGCCATTTAAATCAGTGGTTCTCAAACATTTCACACAAAGTTCCATCCAAGATAAGCTTTGCCTCTGAAAGTAGCAGTAGGTCATAGCAGGAATTTTGTCAAGTCAAATTTTCATTAAATATGATTATATTTATAGATTTGCTTTTAAGTTCAACAAATATTCAAACCGCAGGATGCTTCCTTAATCACCAGATGCAGCTCGCGTAGACCAGAGGTACATGCACCAAAGTTTGAGAAACACTGACTTAAACCATTTAACTGACAAGCAAGCTAGTTGCACACTTCCATGACAGTGTGAAAAATACAAGCATGAATTCTGTTAAAAAGCTTCTGGGTGTGGTCTGTGATTGTCTACACATCTGAATGAATTTGTTTAATGAGGTTAAAAGAGCCAATAAAAGAAAATAACATAACCCAAAGACAAAACTTAGACAAAGCAGAGACAAAAAGTGTCACTGTTTTCTGTTGTATTCTTTGCACAGTTACTGTTTGGGGTTATCTCAAATTGAATACTATACATGTTACATTTGGGTTTAACCCTAGTTAAGTCAATTAACACCATAGTTTGCATAATGCTTTGTAATCTAATTTCCTACTCATCAAAAATTCATCGAAAAGGTGAGATCTCCTAGTATATTAGTCGAACTACCTGCGTCTTAGTAGTAACTCTCAAATTTCCAAGTGTGTAACATTCAAAGGAGAAGAAACCAGTTTGGTAGGTTACATGAAACTTCCACTGGGATTTTGTTTATGAACCCTCCCTGAACATACAAGGCCCCCACTATGGCTGACACATGATCCGGTCTGTAAATGTTTGTGTCTATTTGCTCAGACACAAGATGGCACCACTATATTTTGGACAGGCTTACTGGCTATAACTAAAACTTCGAGTATTTTAGACTTACAACACAATAATAATAAATAATAAAGGATCACTGGGATTATTTGCTTATATTAGTCAATACGTTTAATTCTTGTATATGGAAGGTTCTGCCACATGCTTGCCTACATGGAGATGTTAGGTCTTTACTTTGATTGTTTCACACAGCGTTAAACTCATTGTAGTGCCCATCCTGACCCCCTGCCTCCATGTGCACTTTAACTCTTTAGTGACTTTTTAACTAACAAGCCACTATGCCTCGCGTTCAAGTGACAGTTATTTGCTTTGTTGGTAATACTTTATATTAGGGTACGGTTATAAACAACTAACTAGTTGTTAAATAGCATATTTGTAAGTGGTTAATTTGGGATTAGTTACTTATTAATTACTACTTATTTATTCCTATTAATGGCTTATTCTGACTATCCTTATTCTGGAGACAGTTAGACATTTACTAACACTTTTCTAATAAACTACTTATTAATGCTCATTAGTATGTTGTTATTACATTATTGAACAATTAACCCTAATTACGTGTACTTAAGTGTTTTAAATAGCATGAGAACTTTGATACATAAGAGTAAGCTGTATTTGTTAAGTGTTAGTAAGTTAAAAACAACAATTCTCATGCTATTAATAACACCTTAACAACACCCATATAGCCAAAAGCCAAATATGGTCATATTTTGTGTTCAATAATGTAATAAACACATACTAATAATAAGCATTAATAAGTTGTAAATGTATAACTAGCCCCAAAATAAAAGCATGCAGAAGAAGCCATTAACAAGGACTGAAAAAGTAATAATTAATAAGCAAAACAAACAAATTACCACTTACACTGCTTATTAACAGCTAGTTAGTTGTTAATAAGTGTACTCTAATAAATAAATATATATATATATATTTTTTTTCTTTGGTCGATCGTTGATGAGATTACGTTGTGCCTAGTAGGCGTTGACGTGATGATCCATTACAAAGATTAAAAAGTTAGGTAAAAATATTCCTGTTGTTGGTTTTCCATAAACTGCTTTTAAAGCAGTCCAATGTTTGGCAGTCCCACAGCTCGGGAATGTGATTTAAAAGTTTTGTTAAAAATATAAAAGGTGAGTGGTCCAGTGCTCGGCTAGTGGGATATAATATGCTTGGATGGATGAGAAGTCGGTTGCGAGTTGGGATAACAGTTGGTTTAAGACTTGGACACATTGGCATAAGGGCCGAGGTAGTTGCTGGTGGAGTAGTTTATATCCATAGCACATTACTGCAAAATTTCTCCTGTGTTTCAGTGGGGTCAGCTTTAGTTCCTCATAGTCTCTATCAGTCACTATATATATATATATATTATATATATATATATATATATATATATATATATATATATATATATATATATTATATATATATATATATATATATATATAATATATATATATATATATATAATATATATATATAATATGTATATATACAAATATATATATAAAAATATGTATATATACAAATATATATATATATAAAAAAATATACTGATATTTTTAATAACCAAAAGAGCTGAATAAATGTTAAGCACTAGGCACGTTCTTCTCCATGTTCTTCTCATGGATCTATTATGGTTCTTCTCTAGGACTGCCCCCCCCCCATCATTTCCTTTTCCCCACCACCGTGTTCAGAATTCCCACAATGCTTTGCGCTTAGTTTTCCTCTTGTAATCATGGCGGCCGTGGTTGCGGAGCGTGCTGTAGCAGGAGATCAGAAAGAAGTCCCAAACCTGGGTTTAAATGGTCTAGCAGAGGAAAAAGAAGATGCGGACCCGGTTGAGGAGACTGCCAAAAAGAAAAAGAAGAAGAAGAAGAAAAAGGCATCAACAACAGGTTAGCTGTCGATTTTAGGGACGCTAACATGCTAATGCGGCTAATATAACTTCTGCGGATCGAGTCGGCCTCAAGAAAACATACTGGATAAGATCTAAAAGTAAAGAATGCTTTTCCAAATTATAAAAGAGTAGAACTATCTCATTATTATTAGAAAATTTCGCCAAATATATAGGTCTGTTCACTGTAGTTTTAACTGTCATTTTACTTTAATGCTGTAGTCTTTTAGTCCAACACTAGAAAGTCTTCACCTAAAACTGTGAAGTGTGGGTGAGTGGACCTTGCTACATGTATCCTTGTAAAACTACACATCTATATTACATGCTCTGAAGCTTTTTGTTTATAAACCAAATTTCAAATGTTGGAAACCACGCTAACCAAATTACAAAAATACGAAGGGCTTGTTCCATCTGACATAATTGGGCAGGAGATTTGTGACTCTTTTATATTATATATTTTATTTTATATAATATGCAACAAATCATTTTAAAAACAAACTACCAGGTTTTAATGCGAAAAAAACAACAACTTTTTTTCTATACAGGAACTGAAACAGAGGGCCAAGATGCAATCACAGAAGTGACCGAGCTGCTTGACAAACTTGGCGACAAAGAAAAAGATGAGGATGGCGAGGAAGGTATTTTCATCATCATTCTGAAAATTTAGAACTTAATTCAGTTCTTAAGATTTGGTTTATAAACATCTAACTGTACCTCTAACTAAAAGATGCTGATGAGGATGCCTCAGGGAAGAAGAAGAAAAAGAAAAAGAAGAAGAAAGGACGTATGTAAAGTTAATATGTCCAAAGTATTGGGCGTATAATTCTAAATGATTTTGCTTTTATTTTTAGCCAAAGCACAAACTGATCCACCATCTGTGCCAATTTGTGAGCTTTACCCTAATGGAACGTACCCAGTCGGACAAGTATGTGATTACCCAGTAACACAAGATGGGTAAGGTCACAGCATTTTATGATAATCTCAGTAAGAACCTATGCTGAATTACTTTTTCTCATCTGTAGTCGCAGTGCTGTTTGGCGTATGACCAATGAGGAGAGAAAGGTCCTGGACCAAGCCAATGAAGAGATGTGGAATGATTTCCGGCAAGCTGCTGAAGCCCACAGACAGGTCCGACAGCATGTGCGTGGGTTTATTAAACCTGGCTTGACAATGATTGAAATTTGGTAAGTGAGAGCTATATATTATGTTGCAATTTGTAGATTTTTAATTTGCGGTCTGACAAACTGCAATTCTCTAGTGAACGACTGGAGGATTGCTCTCGCAAACTGATTAAAGAGAATGGGCTAAATGCAGGTCTTGCTTTCCCAACTGGCTGCTCTCTCAACCATTGTGCCGCCCACTATACCCCCAATGCAGGAGACACAACTGTTCTTCAGTACGATGATGTCTGCAAAATTGACTTTGGCACCCACATCAATGGTACGTAACTTTTTTTTCTGTCTGATAATTACATTTACATTCTTTTGATTGGTGTTGCATTAGATTTGTCTCTGAAAATGTGTTAATGTTGCAGGGAGAATCATTGACTGTGCATTTACGGTCACATTTAACCCGAGATATGACAAGCTGTTAGAAGCTGTTAAAGATGCCACGAATACTGGGATCAAGGTAAAGACATTAAAAAAAAATCTAGCTTGAATGTTTGTTTTACTCTCTAATTACTTTATTGAAATATGCAGAATGCTGGAATTGATGTACGTCTGTGTGATCTTGGAGAGGCAATTCAAGAAGTTATGGAGTCCTATGAAGTAGAACTAGATGGCAAAACCTACCAAGGTATCATTCCAGCTATATATTAAATGTGCTGTTGAAGTAGTTCAAATTAACTAAAGCGTAGTCATTAAAATATCACCTAACTTATGTTTTAGTAAAACCCATTCGGAATCTGAATGGTCATTCGATTGGCCAGTACAGAATACATGCTGGTAAGACTGTGCCCATAGTCAAAGGAGGAGAGGCAACAAGAATGGAGGTGAGTTCTTGTTTTTGAGAAAACTCATTCTGTTAATCTTCATACTTTAAACGTTTTGCTAAATTCTTGCAGGAGGGGGAGGTTTATGCCATTGAAACATTTGGCAGCACAGGAAAAGGTGTGGTTCATGATGACATGGAATGCTCTCACTATATGAAAAACTTTGACGTTGGCCATGTTCCCATCAGGTATGATGTACATTTGAGTTTGGTGATCTTAAAAGGACTTACCAATAATTTAACGATACATTTTCACCTCGTGTTTCTCTAGATTGCCAAGAGCGAAGCACCTGTTAAATGTAATAAATGAAAACTTTGGCACTCTAGCCTTTTGCCGGCGCTGGCTCGACCGCCTGGGAGAAAGCAAATATCTTATGGCGCTGAAAAACTTGTGTGACCTGGGAATTGTAGATCCTTACCCTCCACTTTGTGACAGCAAGGGCTGTTACACTGCTCAGTTTGAACACACCATTCTGCTCCGGCCCACCTGTAAAGAGGTAGTGAGCCGTGGGACGACTATTGAGCCCATTCTCCAGTCACTACTACACACATGTAGTCTGCCAGTTACAGATATTACAAAGTCTGTCTGGGAGCAATTTATGCTATGTGCTGTTACCCCAACTACAGAGGGTGTGGGTCTGGTTTTCAGACTGTCATAAGATCCCAAAGTAATGGAAATTGACAAGCTTGATCTTTATACAAGGAGAAATATTTTTTGTTAGACAGATCAATGTCTTGCAGATCACTCAAATTATAAACTTTCGACTGTTTAACAGTTAAATTGTTTTGCTGCTGCATTAATGCATTCTAGTATTCACGTTGAGCATGGGGGGCATAGTTTGCCCATTTTCCTGTATGCTTTTATGTCACCACTCGCAAGTCCTCAGTGCTTGGTGCTCAAGTTCTATTAAGCACATGAGTACAGATGGAGCTTAATAGTGGCCAGATACATGGGCAGACGCATCAAATTGAGATGGTTGCTTTAATAAATTTTCCTATAACATCTTATATGTGCAGACAAATATTTTCTTTATTGCTACAAGGGGGGGGGGTGTGTTCAAAATAATTTCCAAATCCTGGTCTTGGAAAAAAAAAAACAGTACACAGTTTAAAAAAATGAAAAAATAACTTTCATTTATTGAGGTAATTTCTATAGGAAAATTGAGGTAAGAATTTGCATAGTACATGTTCCATAAAGTTACAAAAATCAATTTAGGATTACCTAAAGAGAAAGTGTGCTTTGAATTTAATTTCATTGACAGAACATGGTTGGAGAAAGGTTTTTGTAAGTAAATACAATTTGTATTGACCGTTTTAAAAAACTGTACAATTATGGAATCTGCTGGTGATATACAACAATCAACCTTTACAAAAAAAAAGTCAAAACTTTGAGCAAGACTATAAAAATATACATTCTATACTAAATATGGGTATGTAGAGAGCTGCAACAAAGCAGAATTCACTTTAACCAAAATATAGTCTTAATCAAAAAAAGGGCACTTTGAAAGTTTTTTTTTTCCCTGTATACAATTAACAGGACCAGACACACTATGACGGGGTAGCTAACATGTAGTGCACTTGTGGAAGGGCTAACCGTGAGTGTGAGTCTTAAAAACAGGTCACAGTAAAACATTTTACAACCCTCCATCTGGCAGTGTAGTAAAAGACCTAATGAGTTTAGGGTCAAAATGGCATTAGCCATACACATAGATTGTGCTCACATAACATAAAAACAGTGTAACAGCTGGAGGACAGGTCAAAATGGTAAAAATTGTGGTTGACTGTCAAATTTAAGATTTTTTGTTATCTGGTTTATGGTGAAAAACCTTTTTAATAACTATCAGGGGTCTTGTTGGTTAGTATAAAGCCAGTAAATTTTAGTAGGGCCATTATTGAACTCCCAACGACAAGAGTGCAGTCAGCTAAGATTTCAAAACAAGTCTCCAAATTTTACCAAGTGCTACTTTTTTTTTGCAGAGTAGAAGACCACATACTACAGGACAATGAAGGAAATAATTTAAAATTAGACAGGATTTAACCTCCTTTACCTTTAAGAACGTTAAACATTTGTAGATCATAAGATTGGAAATGTGTACTTCCAATAGTTACATTAGACTTCTGCCCTCCATCTGATCCTATGACATCATTAAATTGAAGAATGTGAACACAACCTATTGACATTGACATTTGTATGTGACCATTAGCGACTATACAAGAACATGTTACTGAAATTCTCTTTATAAAATTAAACTGTACAAAAATTCAATTTAAATTCAAAAATAAAAAAATACCTACATATAAACACAATGTACAATACTTACAAAGCAGAACTGTATATAAAAAGGAGTCCTCTCCTCTATTTTATGTAAAAATATAGATAAAACCTCGTTCTATTTTATAGAATGCCCACAGGAATAAGGACACGTGTGGCAGATGGGTTCAGGTTGGGTTGACGGTTGATACAGTGCTACAATGGCCGGTCTTTGTCCTGAGTTACACGTGTGTAGAAGAGGATGTAGGCTTGCGCTCGACACACCTCCTCCACAGAACACACATTCAGTTTTGAATCGTTACAGTGAACCCAAAATGCTAGAAAAACAAACACCATACTGTAAACAATAACATTCTCATTTCATTTCAATCATTCATGTTGGAAACTGCACTTCTTACCCCCCTCGGTGTTGTAGCAGTATGACGTGTAATGGCCGGACCCAAAACCTTTCCCATGATGCATCACAACAGCAGAGAGTTCATAGATGAAGTGCTTTGGATGTGATGAACTGGAGTTGGGAATGCTGTTTGTAGAAAAGGGTAACATTTTGGGAGATGCCTCAAGGCTGCAATAGGGCTCCATATTGAGAAGCTGGTCAAAACTGACATGTACACCAATTTTCTCCCTGTTGTTTCGCCCAGACCACCTGTAAAAAGCATAAAAACCAATATAGGTCAATACATATAAAAAGCAAATGAATACCTTCATTGACAAGTGTTCACACCTAAAACGTTTGAGATGGAGCCGCAGGACCTGGGGTAATTTGTGCACCATAAGTTGTTTTTGTGCTTCTGTAAGAAGTACTGGTTTAGAGGAGTTACGGCGTCGAGCAGCTGCAAAAACAAGTTAATTTTTAAAGCAATAATCAATCAAGTCATGTTTAGAACATTTAGTTACTGCAATACAGAAAATGTTGAATAATGTATGATTGCAAAAACTACTAAATATTGGTGAAAATCAATAAACTTACAGTTGCACTGGTCACAAGCATAAATGCTTCCCTCCAGGGCCTCAGTCTCCGTAAACTTGGCCAGCATTTCAGTCAAATGGCAGGACCCCTGTGCCACAGACTCTTTACTGTTACTGTGATAACGCTCAGGAAACTCCAGTGATAGGTCCCAAAAAGGCTCCACAGTATTGGATCGATTTCCACAAGCTAAGCATGTGACCTACACATGATACCAACAAAGGTTTAATTAGGCACGGTAATTAAAAAGAACATTGATTTTGCCAGTAAATTGTAACTTTTCTAAATATAGTAGCTGTATTGAATCTGATTTGTTTACATCAGGTAATAACAAATAGGTGTATTTGCTTTGAAGCCAGGCAACAAAGTAAAGTGAAGTCTTACCTGACTTAGGAGCTGGCCATGAAAAATGGTATTGACCACATCCAACACTTGCTTGATTAGGTGTTTCTGTGGCTGTGGGACACTAGCAGAATTTGTATTGTTACTAGCACTCTCCAGTTCATGCTGCACCTTGTCCAGCAATTCGCACAAAAACTCCTGAGCATCTTGCTGAGCATAACCCATAAACGCAGGGATCAGTTGCCACACTGAATGGAGCATTGCAAAGGGCGAAACCAGCGCCCACTTGCCCGACCACATAACCTGGAACAAAGTGTGCAGTTGGTGACAAAGGGAGATGTGCTTTGAGCTTGGCTCTTTCGGCTGTATAAGCTCCATATTACGACCACGTGAAGCCCCACCACTCAGCCCTGGTCCAGAGCCTGAACTGGCCAAAGGTCCTCTCTTTTGAGAAAAAGGTGATTGGGGTGAAGCCTTCCCTGCAGCAGATGCAAGAAGTTCCAGTGCTTGTGTTAGATCCAGGCGCAAAAAGCACTCCCTGAAAATATGTAGGTGGCTGAGCACTTGCAAAATGGAGTTCATGTAACAAGTATTGCCCAAGTTTCTCAGTCCAGTCACACCTGGAGTGACTGTGGGCCGCCGTTTTAACGGGGAGCCACTCTGTTTGGTACTTTGCTTTTTACTCTGCTTACGGCAAACAGTAGTTTGTGGGGTTCGAGTTGTAGCTTTAGATGGTTTGGCTTTAGATCTGGCAGTTAAACGATTTTTGGTTTTGGGGATTCGCTGGACCTTTTGTGTATTTTTCACTTTCTTTATAGTAGGCGCAGCAGTCTTTCGAGTTTGTGGCTTGAGTTTAGAAGAGGGTTTAGCAAGTTTACTTTTGGGAGGCGTTATTGCTGATTCCACAAGTCTTTTGCTTTTTCGCCGCAATCGCTGACTTTTTCTGAGAGGCGCATTGTCGAGCTCCTCCTGGATTTGCCTTTTTTGTGCTCGCCTTCGCTCCCTGGCCACTGCCTTTTGCTCTTCATCTTCTTCTTTTTTTCTCTCCTCCTCTTCTCTCTTTTTTCCACATTCAGTAAGCCCAAACCAAAATCTGAAAATGCGTCCCATTAGAGATCTACGTCGATGCCATAAGGCTGTGAACATCCGGTCCTCATCTCTCAGCTGTAGCTCCTGTGCACCAAATGACAAGAGGCTTTCAGGGACAGCAGTTGTAGAGCGAAGGGTACGTCCACTGCGCGTGGTAACTTCATAGTGCTGGCTCTGAATTGCACTAAGTGTACTACGAAGGAGCTTTAGGTCTCCTGTGTTGTTATCATTGAGGACATAATCATCACACAAGTAGCAAAACACATATAGTTCATTAACCTCCATCGCCAATGGGTGGCGGTGCTGTTGGAAGTGCTGTAGGGCATGTTCCTCAATGTATCGTCCACATGCAACATGAGCACAGCCGAGACAAGCCCACACAGACTCTGTTGTGTTGCAGTCCACACAGTGCCACTTCTGGGGGTTGAGAATAGAATGGTCAGGGGCAAGCCGCAGCCGCCCCACATGCTTACACCTGTCCATTACACACGCCTGTGGCCAGCCGTAGACTGTCACTCAAATGTCACGGTCTGTGTTTGGAGCTTGTATCACCCTTATATCAGGCTCATATCACCATGGTAACCATGGATTGATGAGAAATTGGATCCTTCCTGGACATGGTATTTTCTGAAAATATAACATATGAAATAATATTACAACATAAGGAGACGTAAAAATAATATTACAAAAGTATGTTAATACATTTGTCTAATTTGTTATCTGCATGACTGTTGTACTGTGACGTGATGTCATTTCTGTAGTCTTAATTTACCCATTTAACTGTAGAAGATTGTACGAGGAGAACTGTAATCAGTGCAATAATGTTGAATAAGAGTAACAGACTGCAACAGCTCTGTTGACTATTAACGTAAATGTAAATGTAAAAAGTTCCTGAGTCGTGACTAGAGCTCAATTGAGCGCGCAATGACTGGAGTCACGTCATTACAACTGCTTGCAACTAAACACAAAATCCCCAAAAATAAAAGGAAAAAAACAGTTAATGCTAAATGATAAATCAACAATACACTTACAACAGTCAGAATAACACCAGTAGCAAAGAAAAGTTGGGAACTCTTATGTTCGGTGCCATGATAACAAATGTCGCATTTCCCAGTCAACAAAGAGAAGTCAGCAATGCTTTTACAAGTAAAATATTTCTTGCCTGTGTATTCGTACGAGAGAAGGTCGCCGACGTTTCTTGCCTTGCCATGGTCCTTCCCTTGTCTGCGCTCAAGACAGATTACAGAGCTACAGCTAAAAGTAGCCTAGCATGCTAAGTAGCGGTAGGTTAATTTTAAATTCATTTCGTGGCTTTAGGTAAATAACATGTTTTTTTGTTTTAGTTAATAACCGCGTGGCTGTATTTTAAATTTAAGCAAAAATAATACTCAACTACGAGCTCAGCATTAGACTACAACACTTGTTTGTGGTAAAATTGTGCCTCGCCTCCCGATGCAGTAACCCCTGTATTTCTAAAATCATATCCGCCATCTTGTTGTCAGTGTCGCGTGCTCGGACGTGTTATCGCGATCACTCACTTCACCCGTTGATCCAGTGCTTGGATTTATACAAATATTAACAGTGAAATACTTTCACTGATAAGTTCACGGGGAAAACACATTGGCCGATCCACCTCATTTCATGCCGCCCTCAAGGTCTTATAAGGTTTACTTTAATCTTATATTTGCACCAGGAGTAATCTGGGTGTTTTAACCTAATGAAACGATTTGTCTGAAACTAGTCATTTTTAATAGTAAGTTATGTTTCAGACTAATGAAGATATATTTTCAGTAATTGTCACTTCAATAAATATAAAATAATCAAATACAACTTGTATTTGTAGTATGTCAAAGATTAGTAAGATTATTTAGTGTTAACCGGCCCTTCGAGGACAATCCCGATGCCAATGTGGCCCTTTTCAAAATGAGTTTGACACCCTGACTTAGGGCCTAAGTTACAGTTAGTTTGAACTAATTAATTCAAAGTTCTGTAACTGATAACATCTTAAAACGTTGTCCCTGTGTGTCCAGACTCATTCATTATATTATGTAAAATCAAATTAACCATTCTGGGATGAATAACAATCAGTGCAGAGGACAGATTTGTATACATTTCTAATTTAGTTTGGTAGTTTAATAGGGGTTGTATCCTATAAATGATAATCTTACATAAAACAAGTACGTGAAGAAAAGTTTAAAAATGTTTTGTTTGCGCACTTGAGGAAATCCGCGCAAACTGACGATGCCAATTAACGTTGACTAGATTTTCCACAATTTCTGATTGCTAACCTCAGCCTAGCTAGCCCATGGTTAATGGGTTATCTCTGACAGCATGTTAAAGAATTAACAAATGAGGAGAGAGGATGGAGCTCTCTCTTCAAGCTTCGAGCATATGCTTCAGAGTCTGCAATGTGGAACTGAAAAACTAACGGTTTTAAACTTAAATTCTGCGTACTACCACAGAGGGTCAGTATTGTGCCAGTGGAATCGGTGCAGTGTGCGTGGGGTAACTTTTACTTTTGGTGACTTTTTATTTGTTGTTCTTACATTTCTCAAAACATATTTTTGCTGTCTACATTTTATAAACAAGCTGGTTACTTTTTCCCCCCTCTCTCTTCTTTTAAAGTTGCACAATGTAATTTTTCTTTTTTGAGTGGTGCATTCTGTTTGTCCATGTGGTTACGATGCTTTATATAAGTAAAGTAGCCTACCTACTGTGGCACTTTAGGTGCTCTGGAGGGTTCTATGGAGCTCAACAGCGGGAGATTGTCGTGGTGGTTGGTTCCTGAAGTAAGCTGGCTCTGTGCACAGAGCGTCAGTTAGCTTGTTTATGTCAAAATAGCTAACTTTGGTACTTATGAGCATTTCCTGTTCAGTTCATTTCTATGAGGTTTTCACCACCAGTTTAAAATGAATAAATACCATAGTAAACTACAGTCAGACTGACTGAGAACAGTGAGTTGTGGTGATTCTTACAAAAAACACATTTAAGACTTTACAAATCAGAATAATAATTCCCCATAGGACAAAAAAAGAGACATGTTTGTGTCTACAGAAGTTAGCTAACAATAACATGCCAACTGTGCACAGACTGTGGGAAAATAGGCTAAATATATATATATATATATATATATATATATATATATATATATATATATATTATATATTATATATTATATATAATATATATATATATATATAAATTGGCCTGCATGCATCTCCAGGGAGAGATCAAATTAGGCATTACAGGTACTGTATGTACTGATGTGTCATGCAATGCCTGAATCACCTCTAATGTTTTTTTCTTTAAATGTCCTAAGGCTTTTACTGTCTTCATGTTGACACATGCCAAACCCCTCCTTTTCAGTCCTCTTTTCATCTGTGCTTGTGCGTGCACAAGAGCGTGTTTTAGTCTGAACTGCATGTGATGCTTGGTGAACCAATAACCAATTACAAGATATTGTTGAACAATGTTTTGGTGGTTGTCATAACTTGCATGACTTTGTATACTGTAATTGATTGTGTGGTGTGTTTATTTCAGCTAACCCTTTTTTTTTTTTTTTTTGGAGATTTTGGGACAAATAGTCTGAATCTGAAAATAGCCAGGTTTAAATGTTTAGATTACTTTTGATCATTGTTTAGATTTAAAAAAGTAGAGAGAAGTGTTTTTAAATTTAAAAGTGAAAAAAAAACAACAACAACAAACAAACAAAAAAACTTATAATCAGAAACTTCTCACAAAAAGATACGTGAGCAGACTCCCCTCTTCGCAGTTCTGATCTGTGACTGAGAAATAAGTAATCAATGCTATTCAAGCCAAAGCGATAGGCTACACCTTGGAGACAAGCAGGTGGACTTCCACCAGAAAAAAAATGTAGTAAAGTGATGCTACTGCAGCTGGTTGCGGAGTTGCTGAAAGTGCAGTTCAGTTTTACATAGCTGCCTACCCAGCTGACTAACATCTGCCTTGAATGGCAAACCCATATATTAGTATATTAAACTTACAGCTCATATTTAATCCACCTAAAACAGTTAACTCTGTTAGCAGTATGCCTAACCTAACACACATCACTCCACCTAAATATTTTGCAAGCTAAAATATGTGCTTGTTCAAAATGACTGGATGACATCAGCCTGTTGTTTAGAAGGCTGTATAATAATCAGCAGTAGCGTCTCAATCTCTTAGCTATGTCAACATTACCTCCCTGTTCTGGCTTGCTCCAAAGCTCATAGAGAAACATTCCTGATGTGTGCATGCATTGTGTGCATGTACAATTTAAGAGTACTGATGGTTTCTTTGGGCAAAATATGACTCACAATTTTTTTTTTTTTTGGTGCAAATTCTTCTGCATTATATTACTCTGCTAATTGAAGTAATATATTGTATGGCAGAAAAGTGATCTTAAAGGTGCACTGTGTTAGAGCTTTACTGGCACGTCTGCAATCACGTTTTCACCATGGAGATGATAATGCATTGCCTATAGAATTAAACCTAGATATCTCCATGGAGACAAGCATGACCAAGTTAATTGTCAGATCAGTAGAATGGCACCCTGTTCACTATTAAGCATGTTTCATAGAAATAAAAATACCCATAGTGAAATTAATTCAAGAAATACTGTATGTTGGGACAAAGTAATACCGTCACCATGGAGTCAGGCAGGGTGTGTGGTTTCTACTAGAAATGTTACTTGGAGCAGCGCCTTTAACTTTTAGACCACAAACACACACTGCAATTCCACTGGTAATTTACCATTACAATAGAAGATACTTTTGGCTTGGAAATAAAACAAAATAGAAATACAGCTTTGTACTTTTTTTTAAATTATTTTGCTGTTAAATTTGTTTTACAAGAGTTAGCTAACTTCCAACAATATAACCCATGTTTTAACCTCTGTTGACCTTTCAGTGGTATTGGTGTCTGATGATCCAATGGGTGCTGCAGAACAGGGGCATTGTGACTCCTAGTGAGAGGAGGGGACAGTGGGGGGTTATTGTTCCATAGCCAGCAGGAGCTTCTATACTCTGGGCCCAATAGCAGAAGAATGCTGACAGGACAAAGGCCATAACTCAATTCTATAGCAGCACAAGTGGAGCATTGTGCTCTTACAGGCTCTGTCTTACACACTCAAACACACATGTTGTGTTTTCATATTTCATGGGGACATAACATTGACTTACATTCATCTCCTAGACCCTTACCCTAAGCTTAACCTTAGTAACTACTTGCCTAAACTTAACCTAACCCTCATTCCAACCTTAACCTTAACCTTATTTGAACTTAAAACAATGTTGCTGATCTCATAATGAAAGATTTACATCACGGGTATCTGCTTTTTGTTCGGGTCCCCGTAAAGTTAGTGTGTGTACAACTTTTGGCACTCACAATGTGATAAATACCTGCCCACACATACACACATTTGTTGTTACTACAATAACAATCTATACAGGAGTGCATCTGTGAAATCATGCCCAACACTCATTCATTACTTAGTTTCCCATATCTCCCACAGGACATCTCCATCACACACTGAAAATAGCCAGTCAAAAAGGAGACAATGGGCAGACCAGCTAAAGACTGTATGTGTGAGAGAAAGAGGAGGGTCCCAGTTTCAGTAGTAATACAAATATTTGTGCCTCCCTGTTGTGTCTATACTCTACAAGGCCAATTCCCACCATGAAGCATATGTCCACATCTAAACAAGGGTTTTCTATCCCTTCAAATCACTATCTGTTGTACTCATTCACCCCTTCCCAAGCTGTGTGGACTGCACTTGGCATATACGAAGGGAAGCTGTAACCCTTGCCACTAATCTGCAAATGGGCCATGAATGGGGAGATATGGGTACATGAGGCTATCCGGTCTAATTTGCCAAATTCTTCTTGATCTGCCTTGCTCCGGTTAGATAGGTGAGTGACCTACGACCATGCCTGCCACAGAGAGGTGTATGATGCGCCAAGAATGTGTCGACACCTCCCAGCCAAGCGCGTCATGTTAAGTTTGAAAAACTCTCAGTACCTTAGCCCAGAAGTGTACGTACTAACACCAAGGTGTCTAATATAGCATACATTTGGCATTACTGTTTGAGCATAATAGAAGATATTGAAAAGAGGTTATAGATGATCTAATGTTCGGTGATTCAGTAAGAAACTTGTGTGTGAGATAAGGATATTTTTTGTCAAATTATTGTGAAGAATGTCAAGGCCTTAGCTGTTATATCAAATGGTAATGTGTGTTCTGGGAGGGTTCAGGGAACATTGTTTTGAACAAAAAAACAATGTATTTTTGTTTCACTTTTGGTAGTTTGAAGTTTTCTCTCCAAAATTACAGCTATGTACAGATAAAGCTGGATTGTTTTACAAAGCAATTTTAAACCTGTTTTGATAAATAAAAATAATTAATGTGATTGATAAGAAACATTAACTAAGAATGGAAGGTTTACAATAATATTTATAGATACATACAAATAAAACTGTACAAAACAAAAGAAAGAATATTAAAAGTTCAGCAAGAATGTAATAATGAAGTGAATAAAAACAGCTGATTTGTAGTATACACTATTTTGAATAAAACTGGACAGAATCATGTTTCATAACAAAAGCTTTTTTTTTTTATCTCTACAAGTGTGGGTTACATTTTCACACACACAACACAGGCAGACAAATACATTCATGCTTGGGCATTGCCCAGTCGCTCTGATTACAACACAAGCACATCTGGACTGGCCAAGATTTAACCACCTGCAGTGGCTTGTATGGCTTGCTCTGTCTATACATATGTACAACGTGACAATGTTGGGATTAGACCTTTCCACTTTGTGCGTCCATCAGTCCATCTTAGAGTAAAGTGCTTTAGAAAGAAAGACCTGATTTTTTTTTTTTAGCTAAAAGGCATTCACTTCCTTAGATAAACTATGTACACAGCATTTTCTATTGAGCGTCGATTCTAGTGCTTGAAGGGACAGAAACAGAACAGTCTGTGTTGTGTTTCATAAATCCACAAATAGATGAACATAAAACCTTTTGCATGCCTTGTTTGAGGTGAAAATATTGTCAGTCAACATGGCCATTGGCCTACCAGTGGCGTCATGTTCCGTTTACCAGTTGCAGTCTTTCTTGAGTAGCGAGAGGACTTTGCGACCCAAGCTGGCCTTCCATGGCTTCACAAAGCTTTTCATATTAACAAGGAGGTGATCCTGTTTACGGTCCATGTGGCCAGCCACCAGGTACTCCAATCCTGCACAAGGTGTCAGATTTATTTCCAGTATTTGCTTTTTGTACATTGTGTCAAAGTGAGGTTTAAACAGTTATAACAATAACTTTAAGAATATGATTATTAGTTCAGACTGGAAAAAACAAAACAGACTGATGACATCAGACTACTAGACATTTGTAATGTAACAAACAAGTTACAAAAAACAAACTAATTTTCTGACCTTTTAAACATAAATCAACAAAATAAAAGAGCTGAGAACTGTAATTGTACTTAATGTCTCTGAAATGAGAAGAGTTTGGGGCCAATGTGGAAGAAAAAAAAAAGAAAACCTATTAAATGACTAGAGTTGAATAAAACTAGTCATATGGAGCAAAACTGTCTCAACTGCATTTTAGTAAAATAAGAAGTCAATCCAGTCAAAGGTACTTTAATATGACTTATTAAGATTACGTTATGTTGTGACTTGCACTAACAGCTACATAACACTATATACATACATACACTACCATTTCTCATGTTTTGACAAGAAAAAAGTTATTTCAGTCCTTACACTAATATCGGTTGATATCGGATATCAGTAGACCCTAATGCATAGACTTGATAATAAGGATTTAATTTAACTGTCCTTCCAGATTCTTGACCATATATTCAATGTACTCCATATGCTTTTTATAGATTTATGGCAATAATAGATTACCTGGATTCAGGATGGGGCAGGTGCAGCCTCGTGCTGTCCAAGATTCAGGATAAAGAATGACTCGGCCCTTCTGTAGTTTCACTCTTGTATTGTGACTCAGTACCTTTTGAACTTTGACCTCCACCTCCGCGTGAGAGCCCTTATCGTGCGCAGACAGCACTTTCACCTTAAGCACTGTGAAGAGGAAAGCCAGGTCATTGTTTTGAACTGGTAGAATTTACTGGATAATATATTAATACATTTTACTTGCCATATGCATAATTCATTGTGCAGAAGAGTTTGCTGTTGGTCAGTGCTTGCTCTTTGCACTCACATTTCTCTGTGGGGGGTACATAAAAGCGCACAGTCATATTTGCAAAATGAGTAAAACCTTTTGTGTGGTCCCACTAGATACTGTAGATAGTGTCCAGAGAATGCTAAGTGTAGTGTGTGTCTGGAGAGGAATGCACCAATGAAAGCTGCAGTACCATGGCAGTGAGGGGTCTGAGAAAAGGGACAGTTGAAAACCATCCATGCTGGAGCCTGTCCCATGCACAACTACTTACACATAAACACATCCGTCTTTGTGCCATGCCCTTCAAAGGCTCTATGATAACTTTCATTACTTTACTGTGATGCTTGGTTACTGGAGCATGGAGAAGACAAAAAACAGACACGTGGTTTGGGTCTTACCTGAATAGTGCAATGCTGAGAAGAGTTCATCTGTTCGGAAGATCTTCATTGGCTCACTTGAATTGTAGGTTTCCAAATCCAACCTACACACAAAATGAACTGAAATATTAATTGTTTGATACAGTTCTTGAATATAACAACTTGTCTCTTTGTGTTTGGACAAGAGGGGTTTGAAAGGGCTTTTCGTGTCAAATATGCCAAATGTATCTGTATAGCATTGCATGCTAGAAGGCAGAGGAATAAGGCTGTAATTCTAGAAGGAAGCCAAGCGAAGACTTACCCAACCATGCATTCTCCTGTTAAGGGATCACAGTCTCCTGCACAGTCACAGGGCTGGCAGCCATATTTGTGGAATCCCCAGTATCCCACCATGCACCTGTCACAATGGACCCCCGATACACCTGGTTTGCAGATGCAGTTTCCATTTGTAGGGTCACAGAGTGAGCTCTCAGTTAAGTGGAAAGGCAGGGATCCCAGTGGGTGACATTCGCAAGCTGAGGCAAGAACAAAGAAGTTCATGGTGTGGTTCATGGTCAAGTCAAACTAATTAATCAATCATTGTTACAATCTTTGTCATGTAATCTTAAAAGGAAAAATAAAACAAAGGCTGTTCTAATGTTCTTAGCAAGTGTGTTTAATGGCCTTCTGCCCGAAAGGTCTTGACCATATATCAACATGTCTGTCTCGAGTACAATCAGCAGAGCAGCAAGCTATCTTGAATATATAGCAGTAAAATAGATTATGAGTTGTCTTGTATGCTCTCAAAGAGTGTAATCAGGATCACAATTTCGGTAAATTGTTCACCAAAAAGAAAGGAAAAATGCACACAAAATAACATAAAACAATATAGATATATAGAAATATATTTAGAAAAATAATACTGAATAAAAATAAAGATTACCATTTTACCATACTTTTGTTGATATCAAATAAAACACACTGTCAAAGATAAGCCACCCTTATCTTAAAGCTGACCTGTGTCAGATCAATAAAATAATAAATGTATCACTTTTGTTTTTACTGACTTGCAAACCTACAGTATAACTGTCAAATCAACACTTTTCTCTGGAAATGGATAAAAAACATCAGGTTTCAGTATATAAACTTCAAGAGTTACAGTGCACTCTGTTGAGTTTTTAGTGAGCAGCCTGGACACGTTAATAATTAGCTGAGATTACAACACATTGCCACAGGCCCTCTTAGTTTTCTGTAAAGCTCAACCACGTGCAAGATGCTGATTGTGTGTGTTTACATATCTGTGTAAACAAGAGATTTTGTCAAACCACATTTATAAATACACTGATATTATGTACTCTCTTAATTATATATGAACACAACCTTATGCACACACTTAAAACAGCTAAAGCAAATTTCCCAATACGTTAGAGGGCACTCAGAAAAACATACTGTACATTCCTTAGCTCAATGTTACCTTCCTTTTATCCCTCAAAGACAGGCATAGAAAAAATGTTTTTACAACACAGGGAAAGTCCTACATTGTGATTGAAAAGCTACAAATTTTCATAACCTACATTCAAAGGCTTACCCAAACATTACATCTTTTTTTCCATCAATCATCTGTTTTTGAGCTTTATTAGGCCTAGCCTATGGCCACATCACTATGAGCGACAATAAATACCCGTTTCTTCAGATGACAAAACTATACTGTTGTGGGATGTTGTAATACAGTCTAATGAAATTTGACAGTTGTTTTGGACTCAAGCAGACAGAATGTTGTCAAACTCCGCTCGAATCCATGTGGTCAAATCATACAAGATGATCAGATGGAGAATGTAGCCACTGCTGTGTGTTTAGAGATGACTATCTTGTGTTTACTTAAGACTTGTCTCATCGCTATGAGGCAGCATGCCGACAACCAGACAGCCTCCCACATACACAATCTCATTGCACCACCAATCATTACCCTGGAGATACTTGAGCTCTGAGTCACAGGTAAAAAACAGGAAAGCAGTCTAGGATGGACAATCGGGCTGTGTTTTAGTCAAAGCAAAGGTATGCTCCACTATCAGATTATTTACCAGACTTCAGAGGTAGTGGGCTGTCTGCTGCCCAGACACACCAAGCCCTTCATGCTCATCACAAATCAATGTAGTAAAGCATGTTCCAGCTTGTAATGCCTATCGTGTGTGATCTTGGAGCAAATGAATGAGAAGGGGTGCATGAGGTAAATAGTATAATTTGGACCATAATTATTTTAATATGTTACATTGCTGTAGCTTTAGGGTCTGTTCACAAATCCTATAAATCATCAAAAAGCAATTATTTTGTCAAAGTCATTGCCTTACGTTTGCATGAGTCTGGAGCAGTAATTGGTCGCTGTGGATCTCTGTAGAAGCCTGTTTTGCATCTGTCACACTGACGGCCTTCTGTGTTGTGCAGACAGTGGCACACACCACCACTGCGTTGGCCAGTCTCCCGCCACACAGACCAGTCAAAATAGCAGCTTTGGGCATGTCCATTGCATTTACACTCTGGATATTAGAGGAAATATTGATTAATGACTTTTTTTAAGAAGACATAGTAAAGATCAACAATTATGAGCTTTAATCTTGTTACAACATTGCTAAAACTAAAATTGTGTTTTGATTTTCGTGCATGTTTCCACATTCCACATTGTCTGTTTTTACTCCATATCTCTGAAATGTGATTACTAGAAAAAGGAAGACTATAAATATCTATTTTTTTAAATGTCACCTAGTCTAATTGAACAATTTTTTTTTTTTTTTTTTTTTTTTTTTTTTTTTTTTTTTTTTTTTTTTTTTTTTTTTTTTTATGTCACCTTTTATTTTTGTTCTAATTTAGAAACAAAAATGTGTCCATTACAATAAAAAGTTACTATGTCACCACAGTACACCAGACCCACGCTTATCTCAAATTCCCAGTGCAAATTTTTGTTTATTTGTTTGTTTTTGTTTTTTGCTCGGCCACCTACTTATCTCCTTGGAGATAAATAAGTTGAATGCAGTAGTATACAGTAGTCTGTAGGGTGCCCTCAAAGTACAGTGGACATATTATATAGATGTGAGTTTACTTTGACATTCATGTGGGGCTCCAGTTATCCCATCAGCAGGCTGCCATGGCCGGTCATTGTAGAGTGGAACACACACCTCACAGTGTTCACCTGCTGTGTTGTGCCTGCATACACACTTTCCGTGAACCTGAAAGAAGAGAAAGGAAAGGTGCAAAGAAAAAGGTAAGTAACAATAGAAACAAAAAACTCCCATAAAGACTGTGACAGTCAATAAAACGGTTTAATTTCTAAACTAAATAAAAGCAATCCAAGATACAAAATTTATTTGAAAACTGTGCTGTGCAATTCATTAAAAAAAAATCCAAATAATTTGGAGCTGCAGAAAATCTTCTGTTAATAAAAGCATGTTGAACTGTGGAGCAAAGTTTGAGTTTTTTGCCTGATAAGAATTTTTGTTTATGTTCATGACATGTATTAAAAGCCTTTTGTTGATGTTTATAATTTAAAAAAACATATAAATTGGAAATTGTGATTTATCAATCCATTTTACCATGCCTCTGGACTCTGAAATGGAGGTGAAGTGGTTGTTTCACTATAAGATCGTAACTCTGTGTTTACGTTTATCTGAGTGCAGGTATAATCACATCACATCACAAAAAGTACAACACACGGACAAAGGGTCCGTTAACATACTGTATATCCTTCATTGTTAGTTCAGCATCAGAATTTAAAATTAAATATGAGTAAAACAGGTTAAGATTAGGGTTGAGGAAAGTATACAATTAAGGTTAGAACAACGCTCCAGGAATCTAATGTCAATGTAATGTCCCTAAAAGCACAGAAACCCAACATGTGCGTGTGCGTGGCTGTGTATGAGGACAGTGGGAGTGTGTAGCTCCGGGAGCACAATAACAATCTCCTTGTCATTCCTGTGAGCTGGAATGCCATGCATGCTGGATAATGATTGAAAGGGGGTGGGGTGCAAGGCATCCGAGGAAGCTCTTTATTTGTTTCCTCAATTTTCTGTAATATGGGACACACAAAAATTATACAGTAAAAAATGTGCATGTAAAATACCTCTGCACATACATACCTGTATTGACAAAAAGTATAGCTATTGTGCATTTGCACAAAGTCAGCGCTTAGATTCAGTTAATCAGATTACTATCAAAATACTGACTTTATAAATGCAAATATAAAAAATGACTAAATAAATAGAAATGTGATCTGGGAAATCTTATATAAATACTGCAGCAATAATAATAATAACAGCCCTTACTCAATGTGACTAGGCTGAGGTGTGGGTCAATAATCCTAATACACAAGTAGTGTATATGCGCAAAACAGTGCCTCAGGCAATGATTAAGTTTGTCTTGAAAATGTCAAGAGTGAAAATGGCAGAACATGTTAAAGAAACCACAAAAATATGGCGGTATCCAGTTTTGGTTCAAAGATATCAGCTCCTGTATGTGCCTCTAAAATTATGTAACAACAGTTGTATTAACTCTCATACAGTTTAAACTTGTTTTGTAGTTACTTAAAAAATAAATAATGGTTACATAACATAATTAGACTTACTTTATTAAGTTAATTATGTTTTCAGGAACGACAGAATTTCCCCAAACGTTATAAAGGCAAGGTGCCAAACTGATAACCTATGAGACACACTGAAGGTAAGGTAAGGTAATGTTTATTAAGGACAATGTACAATTACATTAAGGGCCCGGGCGGCCCGGGAGTCGAACCCAGGAACTTCTTGCTATGAGCACTTACCGCTGCGCCACCATGAAAGAAGTAAAACATTATCTTCTGCCCAGGCACATGCTAATTACTGATAGTATTGACATTTGTACAAAAGTAATTTTCAACTTGCATTTTATTTTCAATTCAACTGACTGTATTGTTACCACAGTGAAAATGACTTTAGAATGAATGATTTATAAACCATTATTCAGATGACTACCTATGTAGCTTTAAAAACTCAAAATTTACGAGTATCAGAATTGAGAAAGCTGAACAATTTTGTAGAAATTGACAACTGCTGTTCACAAAACTAGATGATCACAGTCGTGATGTAACAAAACCAATAATGTCACTGACAGTGTTATTTCTCTCTGATGGCAAATTTTGTTTATTAGCCTATAAAACAACTTTAACATTGTTTATGTCACAAAGTTTAAACTCATAGCCTTGTCTCTTCTTAAGACACTTGGTCCTGACTAAAACACTGGCTTGTATTATATTTTTGCTTGTATGCAGAAAAGTAAAAAGCCAGGTTTGGGAGAAAAGCCAGAGAGCACACATATTTGAATCATTACTAGCGCTTCAGTAGCCTGCCCCCAAAGCATTACTTCTGAGTGTATGACAGCTTTGTGGCTAACTAACAGACAGTGTAATTGCCCTTCACCACAAAGCCCCATGTGGGGGAACAGCAGCACTAAACAACAACAATCTTTGTCCTGGACACTTCCAGACACTTTCTCTGCTGATTACTGCACACACTGAACAAAAAGCATTATATGTAGGACAGGGCTGTAACTCATTTTCACTGTCAACATTAGAAACACATGGTGGTCGCACATGCCTTTCTTGAAAAGTTGATGGAAATAACAGAAAACCATTTCCATTTTCTGTCCTGCTCATTGTTAATCTTTGTTCTCATCTCCATTTTCAAAACAGTGCCATTTGTTTGGGTTATGCCAGTAAACCATCTCTAGGACAAAAAAAAAAAAAAAAAAAAAAAAAAAAAATCACAGAACAAACACAAGCTTACATAACTCCAGCTTACCCAAATCTCCACTAGATACGTAAGAAGCAATGATGACTATGAGAAACTCTTTTCTCTGTAAATATTTATTCTATTATCATTATTTTTGACAAACCTAGAAGAACTGTAGGCAGCACAGAAAATAAGTGCATGTGAATGTTACTGATGCAGCCACATGTTTTTGAAATCTAGAAACTGGTAGTAAATGTAATGCATACTCTTTTTGCAGTTTAAAAATCAGATATTCAAGCTTTAACTATTGCTTAGTTGTTTTCTTGGTTTGGACTACAGACTGAACCTTTCTTTGCCTAAAAAATAAACCAATGGATTAGGAGCTTGGTACTCACAAAATGAAAATGTTAAACAAAAACATGAAACTGCTATTTAGAAGTATTTCTGCATCAGTGCCGGAAAAAAGCTGCATGCTCTATATCACTCATCTAAATTGGTGCTACCACTGTACTCTGCTGTGTCTGTGTTATCTGTCTATATGGACCATAAGTAAGAGGAAATTTCACTTTCTAGGGCCTCACTGATTGCAGCAAAACAGATACGCCACTTCAAAAGCCAGTGTTGGTGTTTATGTCTAGATGGCTTTGATATGAACTCATAATGAATCATGCACCCATCAACGCAAGCATTAGCCACAATCAGTTTTTACATCTCTTACATTTCAGGAATGTATCAGACCGGATAGGGGAAACAGAGGAAACGGCATCACTGACCCAAACCCGCCCTTCCTTTAGGCTTTTATTTTTCTGCCGACTGAGCTGTGATGTGGACACAACAACATTAGCTATTGAGATCCAGAGTCTAACACTTCTTGGATTAAGTGGAATGCAGCCATGGAGAGTGGTCTTTTCCATTTCATCATCATCTGTCTCGTGGCATAAAGTAATTTGTGAATCAATTTGACATGGGTCAGGTGAGGTTCTCCAAAATCTAGCTTTGAGGCTTTTTGTCTTGGCTTAGGAGTGGCATAAAGTCTAGTGTGTGGCTTGCTTGTGGCATTGAATAAATAATCAAAAACGAAAAAAAAGATCAGCATATAATACCCAAACTCATCAAGTCATATTTGAACTGACAGTGAGACACAACCCAGACGTTTGAGGTTAATAGAGAGTGACCTGTGTTGGACTTACCACATGGTTGGTGCGGTCTTTCACAGGCTGGTAGCCTGCTGCAGGAACACACTGCTCAGCATGGCCATTACAGAAACAGCTTCCCTTCACTATCAGGTCATAAATGGCAAAGTGCTGTGTCGGTAGAGATCTCTGTGCAGCGGCTGTGTCTTTGGCCTGGCAGGGACATGACTGATGCTTTAAAAGTCGGATTCTGATATTGGTCACTCTCAGTTGCTGCTGGCCTTCCAGCCCAAATGGATCCACAGACTCCCACTTAGGAAGGGTTCGGTAGATTACCTGAGGGGGAAAAACATATTTGCAGATCAAGAAGTCAAATTCAAATAGTGATTTAGGTTAAAAGGTATGCTTTGTAGTAAATTATAAATTCTTTAGAATGATTTGGCTTTTTTTTTTGGACTTTTGATTAAAATAAGCAACAATTGGGAGCTACTGGCCTGGACTACTCACAATTTACCTCTCCACTGGCATAAAATGTAATATGTACATATCACTATTTATTCAAGAAAGTGTCTGTATTTTGGAGGAGCCATGTGTCAGAAGGGTTACAAACAAGCCTTTTGCTGTTAACTTTGTGACAACATCTGTCTTTTGCTCTAAATGTTAACCTTATGACCTGTGTTCATTAGATCTGTCCTCACATGACCAGGACGAAGCTGGCTACTATTAGACGCCCTTTCACCATGTCTGGATCCTGGACATCCTTCAAACTGAGGATCCTTTCATATGCTGCCATCACCGTGACTACCGCCGTCATTGGCACCTAACACACTGCTGTTGTGCGGGTGAAAAGTGTCTCCCCCTGAATGTGGAAAAAAGTTTGTATTTACAAGACAACTCTTCATCAAATAGTTACTGGCACATCCCACTGTCATTTATTAGCCAAGCAAGTGTGTGTTTTTAATGGGAACTTAAAATGCTTGCAAAGTTCTGGCTCTTTTATTGGCTAAGTGACTTGCCAAAGTGTTATAAAAGAGGAACTATTAATTTCTCTGTTGTTGCACAAGGTTACAAGGTCACAGTATTGTGGTCTGCAATTAAAAGAAACCGACAAATAGGACAGGGGGCCACGGGAGAGCATGGGCAGCAGGGCCAGACAAAAACAGAGATGGAGATGCAGCTTCACATAACTCAGTAATGGACAAAGGGCCCATGACAGCACAGTAACACCACAGCAACACTAAAATACACACACTGTTGCAAATATCAGGGCTCAGTATCGGATGGCATCTGTGAGGTGACAATAAAACAGAGTTATAAGTGCACTAAGCATAGTTCAATTGGAGAAACCTGTTACATTTGGACAAAAATAAATAAATAAATGATCTCTTAATTTCTTAGTATGAGGGCTCCTGTGCAACTATTACAACTACACTTTGAAATTGTGTGGATTGGATACTATGTGAAGCATGCAGCCACTTTGATCTTGTTTAATGCATAAATTAGTCAAGCTGGCATTACCGTTCGTAATTCCATCAAAGCAGTGTGGACTGTGATCTGGTAAACAGGCACAATGGGCATTGATGGAAAGAAGAAAGACACACAGAGCGGGGCGGGAGGGTGTCTAGCCAACAACACTAATATCAGAGCTATACCACTTCCTTCCCTGCAGACAGACGGAAAGCTGATTGAACTGTTTATCCGAGTATGTGCGTATGGCTAAAGACTTGTTCTCTTCCCCAAGGAGCTCAACAACAAACGCTCGCATTCTTGCAACCAGGCTCTGACCTCATAAATAAGACAAGAAGCCCTACTGTACAAAACACTGGACAACTGCCTCTGTTTGCTTCAGGTGAGCAGAAAGAAATAACATTCTTTCAGCTTGAAGAACAAGTAGAAAGAGAAGAATATCTGTTTCCTGTAATTGCTGCCAGCTAAAAATACCCCTTTCTCTTGGCTCTTTACAAACTGTCAGCTATCCATCAAAGTTCCTCCTTATCTGATCTCTGGAGCTGGGACACGCATGCAATCAACATGCTTTGATTCACACTACACAGATGCACCTGAAATACTTAGGCAATCGCTATGCATACTTACAGGTGCTCCAGGGTTTGAATCAACTGCGTTTTTCACCCCATTAGACCTCCAAAGTATTTAAAAACACATTCTTGAAGATATTATGTGTTCTCTTATCAACTTCGACAACTTATAAAAGTTGATTGACATTTTATGATACTAAATTGGTTAGAACTTTGAAACAAAGATAGTGCCTTTAAAATTAAACCACAAAACGAGAACAGAAAAGGTAAAAAGTAGGTCTAAATATAATCACTTGACACGGGGGGTCAATAGGGCAAAGGTCAAGTCAAAGTCTTGCTACTTGCACAGGTGGCTTAGTTCCACAGAGGGTTTCGAGCGTTTTGAAAGCTGGCAATAATTGATATAAATAGAAATTATTTTACATTCTTATTATAAACTATCAAGAAATGTATCACAGCATGAGAAATCTCTACTGTTACATCCCTACAATGTACAAATATTTACTCATTTACATGATTTTATAGAAAAGTTTGAGCATCTTGTCAGGGAGTTATATGGGCTTGAGTAGCGTGACACCACCCTTTCTGTGGGTTAGTTCTCACATCTGTAAACCAGCTATGTCCACATGCGGCTTGAATTAAAGATCAGTGGACTTCAGGAAGCTCTATCGTGCAGCAGTTAAAGTAGGGCCTATTAGACACTCACTCAAACACATGGCTTCTACTTCATCTGACAGTTGTGTTTGCTTAGTATGCTTTATGTCCAGGACAAGTCTATGGGGCATAGCTCACTTGAGCAAATTAAAAATGTATTGGTTTTAAATATTTCAGGGTGTAGGTGTAGTCTACAGTCTGCTTGGGTGGATCAAAGCTAAGTAAAGCTATCAAAAGCTCTTAAGCATCAAGTCGAATTCCTGAAATAACCATTTTAAATGAAAAAGGCATCCTCCTGTCTGCCATTTAATTCAGATCAAAATGTGTCTGGTTAAAAGATAAACAGGCCTCACAATAAAAAAATTGAATTTTTAGCCAATATCAATATCAGATATTTGTTTTTCAGCTGTGGACGATTATAAGATTTTAATTAAGCATTTTAATATATGCAAGGCCCACAAATTTAGGTAAAGTTTATGTTAAGTCATAGTTAAGATCAAAAATTAAATTCAAATAATTTTTTGAAAAATGAATTGCATCTAGAATAGGAAATGATTTGCTGCTTGAGTGTGTAAACATACATCTAGCCAACTAGAAAAATACTGGCACCAAAAATCAGCTGAATTTTCAATACCAATATATGGAAAAATCCACTAATATCATCGATACCCCTCCCATCCCTTTATACCATTGATGTAACAACACATCTTTCTCCTCACCTCTCCACGGTGACAGGGAAAAGCCCCAGAGTATTTGGACGTGCATGTGGCCCCATTGCGACCCACTGTTGTCTTCTCTTCTTCCAAACCAAAAGCAGCAGTGCAGTTGGAGGCGTAATACTGCAGCATCTTCCATGTTTTCCCAAAGTCCTGTGAGCGTTCCAGGGTCATAGCGGCAGGTCGTGTAGATTTAAACACTAAAATTAGATGTGTGAAGTAAAACTCAGCTTCCAAGTTTAGCTGCACTGTTTCAGACTCCACACTTTCTGCTGACTGCCACCACGTGTTGGGGTGACGGAAGGATGAATCGGACATGGCTCCTGCTAGGTGTGATAGGAAGGGGAGTCCGGCATTACACTTGGCACACTTGGCGCTGCTGCAGGCCTGGTTTAAGTTGGGATCAGCATAGGAGCAGTACTGTTCTGTACCATTGTTCCCACACACTGTCTGTGTTAGGACCCTGCGACCAAGGGCAAGGTTTCCCATGCGTGGGTTACAGGCTCGGCTCACACAGCGTGGGGCCACACCTGTGCGAAACATCTCCACCGACCGCCCTAAACAGAGAGGGAACATTTACTCACGTGTTAGGTAAATACACAAGATAAAACACATGCTGCATGGGAAGTGGGTATGGGGAGGTGTGCCTCACAAATGTCATAATGCCTTTCAGGTTACAAGAACTTTAAGTAATGTATTTAATGTAAAGATCAACAACTTGTTTGCCTTCAGGAATAAACTAGTGGTTTGACTGGAATGTGCCACCTAATGATATTAAACTATCTTAACCTGTAACTTGACCTGATGGTGTCTGTGGACATATTGTGCCATATTGTAGAACATTCCAAGGAAAACAATTACATCAATAGGGACACGCAGTTGGTGAACTTGTATAGAGCACCTTTAAGTCACTTGCTTCATGTTTTTATCTTTCATAGTTGCTATTAATTTCCTATATTGTGTAGTTAACAAGCATATCCCTTTTTTCCCCAAGTTCACACAACTATCATGACTTGAGCTCAGCGCAAAAAGCACACTTGGTTGTGATTGAGTTTGGAATATAATAATATTTAATGCATAAATCAGAAATGATCTAATCTATTCTCACAATCTGCCAAAACGTGCCTCTCATTCTACCAGTCTGTTGTTAGTAACAGATGAATTGCACTGACTTGGTTTGCACATGCAAATTATGTCATTAGCTTAATCAAATATGTTGTGAAAAAAAAAAAAGAAAGTTCAGACAGCATCTGCCCTGAGAGAGTACTGTATGTAGGCAATGTACAGCCTATACTTTGACGCAGATAAACTTGGCAGCTTTGAGGAAGAAATCAGACATCCACACCAGACGCTTCTTGAGCCCCAGGGTCACACTGTCAATTTCAAGGTGGATTTATTACGTCAAGCTCCTATTTTGTGCGACCCCCAGAAAGTCTCATGTACAGCCATTGTTTAAAGTTAGATTTTTGCACAGCAGGGAGCCTTTTGTTACAGGTTTGTTACATAACTGTCTGTGTGAGTAAAGGTCAGGCAAGAATGCAAAAATGAAATCTATGAAAGTTCAGTATGTACATCTAAAAACTGAAGATAGCACAAAAACTATAATTCCAGCTCTGCCAGAAAAATTGGGATTAAGCTGAATAATTTTACAAGTCAGACTGTGCTGTTGTAACTGTTGGGAAAAAACAAAAAGCAAAAACATTGTTTTCAGTCTCCACGTGATGCGTACGCAGTTTTATGATAACGCACGATACTCACCTACATCTGACCTGAGTGCCAGAATAATCAAAAACAAAATCCACATAGCTCGCATAAATCTGGAGGAAAAACTACACCACTGATCTGAAGGAAGACTACAGCAGCATCTCCGCAGGTACAGCCTGAGTAGAAACACAAGTGCAGGATCTATTTCAATGGGGACTTTCTCTTTCACTCAACTTCGTTCCAAATAGGCAGCGGTAACTGAGCGCGAGATGGGGACATGATCCTGTGCGGCGCGTGATGTCAGGTTGAAAAAGTGGAAAAACTCGAGTCAAGAAGAGGTTCACGGCTCTGTGCGACTCGTATGTGCGTTGGAGAGCTGAAACGTGTTTCATTTCCCCGCAGTGAGGCGCCTGTTGCTCGCTCTGCTTAGTGGATCTATTTCTAAGGAGCGCACGGAAAGTGAAGTGACTACGCTGAGAGCCCCGCCTCCCAATGCTGTTTTCTCCTGTATTTAAAGAAACCCTCCAAAGTGGGTTTATTAATAGTAGGCTACTGCACAAAGATCTTTAAAGTAATCAATGAGGCCAAATTACACTGTTGGGATAAACTGGCCTGCCAATGTGCGCCTCCTCTGGTTACAGGATAACGTGGTTCTGATGGTGAATGTTGAGGTTTATGAAGTGTGAGTGTTACAAATATAATAACTAAAAATACATCACGAAACTAATTCCGTTTAATGAACATTATAGGTAATGCACTGCAAAGAAACCCCAGGCTGTCAGTAAAAGAAAAAAAAAAAAAGAAAAAAAAAAGAAAATAAGATAAGCTTGTAGCAGAGTTGTTGTCCATTTTGTAGTAGTTCTACCCTTTGAGCCAATTGATTTACTGTGTTGTTTGCCTAATGTATTTAAACACACATCATTAGCACATATTAATTATTATGCCAAAAAGCTAAAAATGTATTGCATTTCAAGCAAAGTCTATAAGCAAAGTCTATAATGACATGGTAATTATCACCATTTGATCTGGTCTTGAAAATTAAATATAATAGAGGTGGAATTTTTTTTTCTTTTTGTTTTTTGAAGGGGAGACCAGGGACAATTGTAACACTTTTTTTTTTTTTTTTTCCAAATTTGACATATCAGCTTAATCTTACTTGGAGTCCTGCTTAAAACTACATGAAATGAAAGCTGCAGATCTTTTTTAATTTATTTTTTCTTTATTAAAGATAATACATTTGACATTTGGAAGCCAAAAGCAGCAGAATTGAAAAGGGCGCGATTACCCAAAACTAACAAAGTAGACCATGCACTCAGGCCGGTAAATCTGTAAATTTGATGAGAGAATGTGGTCCTAAAGGCTGTCCTCCAGGAAGACTGTGTGCCGGAAGCACTAACAGTATACACAGTTGCTAGCAGGCTTTGATAGCAGCAGCTAGTTTGGCTGTAAAGGCAAGGCACAAGTTCCGAGAGGCATGTCAGCTGAATGGCACGGTTGAAGTCAAACAAGGCTGCCACATGTTACCCTTCAACAGGGTAACTTGTGACTTGCACTTAAGTAAGTCACTTAAGTGCAAGTCACAAGTCAAGTCTATGGGGATCATTGGGCAAGTAAGTCACAAGCCATGAAAAGTGTGACTCGAGTCTGACTCGAGTCATGTCATGTGACTCGAGTCTCCCACCTCTGCCCTTCAATGCTGCTGGAACAACTTGCCAGGAGCAGTGATCGCCACAGTGCAATGCTTGGGGACCCATCTTGAGATCTTCTTGCTAGTCTTGGTCAGGACTGCTAGAGCTGGAAGACATTCCCTAATACAGTAAAGCATTTTTTGGTTGGTGGAGGAAACCACATGGAGAAACATGCAGGCTCCAAACAGAAAAATCCAGGCCCTGTGGGAGTCATACCCACAGCCTTCATGCTGCAAAGTGTGAGTGGTGGTAGCCACTCAATAATTTTTTTCCTATTTAATTTATTAAAATAGCCTAAGGATGATGAACACGTACACATATTAGGCTTTAAAACAGAAATGTTTGTACCAGATTGTAGTCTAGCAGCTATCTTCCACCTGTAGTCCATGGAGGAAGGGGTCACACATTATGTATAGCTACTGTATATATTGAGTAAAGATATGTATTATATAATAGTTACAATTTACATTTAGTTGTACAGTTATAATTGCACAATTAATACAGATAATTTTTACTAATTAGTTGCTCAGTATACCAAGGTTTCCCCTGTCAATTTAAAACATGCACACAACATTATCTTAAGTTGACTTTCAACTAAGCATTTAGCTCTTGATCGGGAGAGAGACCAACAAGCGGCAATACTGCTGCTCTTGACAGGTTGAACCAGCATTACTGAAGAATGTGTCACATGAAGAGGACAAATTTCCTTAATGGGTCAATAAAGGATGTTTAAGATTTTGTGTATTTATTGGCTAACAATCTATATCCATAACCCAGCGTCAATCAAACAAAGAATAATTATAGCTTTTTACTGTGTCTAATAACTACCGGGCAAAAAGAAACAGCCTCACCTGTTCACTTTATTCTGTCTCTTCTGGTTCAGTGAATTGCCCATTCTTCTACGTGGGGGCATGCAGTGATCCTGTGGGAGATTTAATGGACATTAGCACCACTTAATTTAATCCCCCTTTTCAGTTTACAGTAAGGCCTGTTCCACTATTGAAAGTGGGAAATCTAAAGTAATATTTTGAGTTGTGGATATCAATGAGTGTATTAATTTACATTTATACCACGGTCATTGAGAATGCCATGGGCTGTGTGCACGAATTTCAGTTGGCTTGCGATTGTTCAAAAATGCTAACTTCTGTACATACAACCATTTCCTGTTAGCGTTAGCATTTAGACACAATTATGTCTCTTTTTAAACACACAAGTGTTCTCTGATGAAATATTCATCTAATATGTAAAGTCTTTAACATGTTTTCTGTAACATTCACCACAACTGTCTGATCTAAAGAGGATTATTAGTTTTAAACTGATGTAGTGAAAACCTCATTGAAGAGTATTGAACAGGAAGTCGTTGTATGTACAGGATGTAGTATTTTAAACCAAAACAAGACAACTGCACTCAGCCAATTGCTAACTGCCGTGCGTTAAGAATGCATAACGCACAGGTAGTTCAGGCAACAGCCAAATCACTTTCTAAATCACTGCTCTGTGGCCGTCACCATAACAACGGGTAAATAAATGCTGCCAGTTAAGAAAGTGAGCCAAAAATATGATTGATTTCAATGTACATTTTAATATTTTTGGACCATCAAAATTTTGAAGAATGGGAAAAAGAGGAGACAAAGCAAAATCAAAGAGAAGAAGTGTGTAGGACTTTTTCTGCAAGAGACAAGGAGAGAAAAGCATGGAGCAATGTTCTATCTAGTGTGTCCCCTTATTAACTGTATCATTAATGGAAATGTCCAGTTTAATCTCTAAATCTAAGTATGATGTTTTGTCTTTGATTTTGTAGGGTTGCTATATTTAATCTCATTAAACATGTATTCTCATTAAATTAATTTACATTTGTTGTTTATAATTCTTGTATCATTATAAACTAAATGAACAACTTATGCATTCTATTTTTTCATGGCAACAGTTGCTATAATTTCATTAAGCCAAGCTCATCACTATAACAACAGGCAACCAAATGTAAACAACTTCTATCAGTGTAGAGGAGCTAGTTTTGTGTAAAACACAGAAATAACTAATATCTCAGACATTAACATATCATAAGCACAATTTTAATGTCCACAGGTGAGCTATTACACTTTGTAGCCGTGGTATAAGCGCAATAAACAACTTGGAGCCGTGCGTTATGCAGTTTTAACACACTCCGCGGAGGAACAGACTCCACGTCGTGCGTTAAAACTGCATAACGCACGGCTCCTCGTTGTTAATTGCTTTGCTTACTTGTAGTGAATTGTTCCAGTTATTGTCTTAGGTGCACATTTACCATGACATCATACCTCAATACAGGTATATATAGGTCAATTATGCAAAGACAACTCAAGTGACGGGTGAAGAAAGTAACCTAAATGATGTAACTGAGGTAGAATTCAAAACATTCAAAGAAAGCTTTCAGGCACCTTTAGAATGTGTTTGGTCATATCTCTTATTGCAGTCTGTAAAACTTTTTTGTAGAATAGGCTTACATTAAGTTTGACCTTGTAGACCTATGCCTGTCTGCTTGGACTATTTTATTCAAGAAACCAGGACAAACATAGGTCATTAGGCCTACAGTTGACCATTATCATTCAAAGCAGAACAGGGGTTTAGCAGGACTGATTGCTTATGGAAATATTTGTACTTTTTTTAAAGACAGAAGATTAGCACTCATTAAATGCAAAGAATGAACAGATAAAATGAAAACAGGTGACGTATCTCTCAGAAATATGTAGATTGTTGCAAGCACTGTTTTGGCAATGTAGCTACTCAAAAAAAACAACACGTACATGTCCACTTAACACTTAAATTACATGTCCACTTAACACTATAAATATAATACTTATGGTTACTGTATTACCAAATGTTTCCAAATATGATTAGAGCAAAAATCTTAACTCTTAACTTGTAAATTGCGCTGTTTTACTTGTTTTGTGTTTTACCACCACCACCACCAAAAAGGGGGCTTACAAAACAGCTTTTCTCAAATATATATATTTTAATAGAATTAACTAACCACTTCATGGTTGTAGACCTAGTAAATAAACAAAACAAAATAAAAAAAAGCAGGCCCTATTGTGAAATTAGCAGTCCAGTACCCATTAATGTTAAGTTACTACATTGATATCTGTTTCATAACTAATATATGGAACAATATTTGGGGGGCTAAACATTAATCATGTAAGCATTTTAATGATTCAAACAAAAATAATAAACACAAAAATTTTAAATTAAAAAATATAGCAGTTATTACTATTACTGTTTTTATATTTTAATAGTGCTTTCAAGCAGAATATCTTCAGCTTTGTTGGACAAATTTATCAAAATCTCACATTGACAGCCTTTTGCGGCATAAACAAAAAAATTGATTGATCTAAATAAATAGGCTCTGTGCACAGAACAGTTGGCTTGTTTATATTCAAAATTGCTAACTTCTGTACTTATGAGTTTCCTCAGTTAATTTCTATGGGGTTATGACTGCAGTTTCAAATGAGTAAATACTCAGAAAATCAGGCACTGAACAGTCACTTGTGGTGAATGTTTCTAAAAACATGTTAAAAAGTGTCATTCCTGAATCGGAGTCAGTGCTGAATTTGAGTCAAAAGTTGATTTGCGCATGCCCAGAAGCTTCTGCACAGGTGCATAAACGTTAATGTTTGACTATGGCAATACCTACGAAGACAAACAACATAGAATATGCTATATCTATAATGAACCTTTTAAATAAATGTGCTTAAGTTAAATATGAGCTTAACGTTTGTGAAAACACAGTATTTAACTTTGAGGTCACCATCAATAGTGTTATTTATTTATTTTTTTTTTTCATTTTTATGATTGTAGAAGATTTCAACGTGACTATCAAAAATAAACGTTAGTAAACTTTCAAACTGACTTTTTTTTATCTCATGTGATTGGCGTCTAAAGCTACAAATGACAGATGGCAAGTTTAAACGTTTCTGACAGTTTAAAGGTGGGGTAGCCACTGCAAACACGATTTAGGTTTTAAATCTGACAACATCCTCTCATAAATCCTTCGACACATGGTTAATATCGACATGTATTCATTTTGGTTGTATTTATGGCTTATACACTTTTTTGCAAACAACAAAGTGAAACTGGAGAGGACCACCCCAGCTCAGCCAATTAGAATGCAGCATTCAGCTCCTGATTAGAGCTAAAACTCTTTATTATTCAGGTCAAACAGTACTCAGAGGTCTCATTTTTTTTCACAATGTGGTGTATTTACTATATACTTTTTAGTGGAAAGCACAAAGTTTACAAATTAACAACAAAAAAAGGTAGCTACCCCACTTTATGTAATGAAATTATAGTCAAACTAGCAACTAGCATGATTGCCTCAATTTCAGCAAGTGACTCCGATTGGGGAATGACTTTACAATCATGACAATATTTCACAAAATGTGTTTATAAAGAGACATGTTTGTGTTTAAATGCTAACGCTAACAGCATATGATCATAAGCATTGACATTAAATTAAATTTGTCTATGATCATAAGTACAGAAGTTAGCTATTTTGAATATGAACAAGCCAATTGGCGTTCTGTGCACAGAGCCTAATCGTCAGTTTTGTTTGTGATATTTTTATGTAACAAATATCAATTTGATCAAACTTCAAAACTAACCCTGGTTAGGCTAACAAGCTAACACTTGATCTAAAAAAACATGAGATTTAGCTAGTTTTTTTTTTTTTTTTTAACTACAGATAAAGCTAGATAACATGGAAAGTTATCAAAATATCTATTTTATTGTTTTTGCCTGCTCCATTGTGTCAAACATTTTTTTAAATGTTGTAGTTTAGGCTACTTACTTTGAAGTCACTTGAACATGCTTCGCATTATGAACAACAACAATGCGTTCAGTGGAAATGCAATGCACTCATCCTGCCACTCCATGGCGCTACACCAAAAAGATCACTCTTTTAAGGTCAAAATGTTTTGCTTCCTGTTCGGCGGTAAAGCGTCGCGTGCGGCACTTTAGAAAGACGTTGTTGTTACGAAAATTCTGTAATTACCATTTTTTTTAGCTTTCTACATCTTATTAAAATGGTGAGTCTGTTTTATGGCTGTTATAACTAATCGCTACGCTCTGTTTTTTTTATATTACGTTATATGCAGTGCTCAGTGAAGTAAATACTGTGTTAGCCGAGTTAGCTTCACATCCAGTAGTGGAATAATGGAGCTTTGAGCACACAGCATGACAATGAAACATCAGCTCAATATTATGACTAAAAGTGGCTCAATTTAGATAGAAAACAGTTGCCTATAAAAAATGGAAGCACTCTGGTATCTTATTAGTGATGCATTGTGCTATTATGATAAAAAATCTATGTGGCTCATCTTTTGTTTTGTAGAGTTTACCTCTAAATCCCAAGCCTTTCCTGAACGGCCTGACAGGAAAGCCAGTGATGGTGAAGCTGAAGTGGGGGATGGAGTATAAAGGATATCTGGTTTCTGTGGATGGATACATGAACATGCAGGTAAGAAGTTAATAAAACAGTCTCTCATCTGTTTGTGAGATAGGTAACTATGTATTTATAACTTTATGCTCTACTTTTGTGTGTGACAGCTTGCAAACACAGAAGAATATGTGGATGGAGCATTGGCAGGACATTTAGGAGAGGTGCTTATTAGGTATGTTTTAAATTCTGCTTGATGTTCTTACATTAAGCGTATTAGGTTCGATAACGTGACATACATCATTCAAATGTTCAGTTGATCTAATGTTAAACCAATAGATTTTAAATGGCTAAATACCAAAAATAGCATTAATTAAGTCATATTTTGACACTACAGAGATATGATAAATTTACCAGTTCTGACCCAGCTGTTTATTCAGTTGTTCCATGGTTGTTTTGTTTACTTTCTTTCTTCTATGGAAGTTTTGCTAAACTGACAACAAACATTGCGGATTTGCCATTATTTCTATGGTAACCACAGAAGCCTAATAGTTAAATCTAATCAGGTCTAATTACACTATAAAATAGCAATAACAACTTTCCACCCGATTCATTCAACACATTTTAACACTTGACATTTTCCCTACTTTCCATTAAGAGGAACGGAGAAAGGGATAGCAAGGCAGATGCATGTTTTTTTTTAATGTTTTTAGGGGTTCCATCTTGAAAGTTCGTGTACCCCTTATTCAAATTTTTGGGTTTATAATCTATGATGTTTCTTACAGGTGTAATAATGTTTTGTACATCAGAGGTGTGGAAGAAGAGGAAGAAGATGGAGAAATGCGAGAGTGATGTTTGAATATTTGGCCTAAAGTCTTTTTTGATTTTGTGCGAGTTTGTATGTAAGTCTGTGTTTTCACTATGTGAAACAAATGATTGCCTGGACTTTGGATTTTCTTTTTTGTATTTTGCATATGTGAGGCCAATTTTGTGTTAAACCTTTGTACTGAATAAACAATAATGGAACACTTTCTCAAAGTATGTTTTTTTACTCTTTCTAAATTTTAAGGGAAAAAAAAAACTTTTCCAACTCCTCCTTCATTGAACTTTGAACCCTGCTTGTCTTTCTTGGCCAAATATTTGCTGGTTCCCCTGCTGTTGGTTAAACCATTTCACTTCAAAGTGGCAAACCTTGCATGAGTAAAAATGACAAATCGTTATAGGCTATTGGTGGAAAATGCAAAACAAGTGGTTTTGGTCTGCAGCAATGGAGAAAAATACTTAAAAAGTGATGGGATGCAACATCTGAAAATAATTGAAAATGGGAGCATCATAGTTGGGAGGTAAGTAATGGGGAAAAAAAGAAACTTTTTTTTTAGTGCTTTTTGTTTTTGAATTTATGTTAAATCATGCTTAAGCTGACCTTAACCTTTTCCCTGTAGTAATGGACAAATAGAAGCTGTAGGAGCTGCTGATACAATCAAAGCTGATTATTCAGGGGCCTCGTTTGATAAGGTGATTGATGCAACAGGAATGTGTGTTCTGCCTGGTGAGTTTAAAACATTACATGATTTTACAGAATGGCATCAGACAAAACACAATACCTGTATGTTTAGGATTGGTTGATGCCCATACCCACCCTGTTTGGGCTGGTGACCGAGTACATGAATTTGCAATGAAGGTAATTTAAAAAGAACAATTTTAATTGCTACGTTTGATTTGAGAGAAAATTAAAAGTGGTGCTTGCAGTTGGCTGGAGCTACTTACATGGATGTTCATCGTGCTGGAGGAGGAATACATTTTACTGTGGAGCACACTCGAGCTGCTGTTGCCTCTGAACTGGTAATTTCGCTGAGCAGTAGACTGAAGCGAATGATGCAGACAGGGACCACTCTGGTGGAGTGTAAGAGTGGTTATGGCTTAGACCTGCAAACTGAGTTGAAGATGCTGGAGGTGATTCAAAGGGCAAGGCACACTCTTCCAATAAATATCTCCTCAACCTACTGTGGTGCACATGCAGTGCCAAAGTAAGAAGCATGATAAGTTTGCATTTGTTTTATGTTAATGTAAAATGTGTTTTTAACCAAAGCATAGTTGTATTTTATGCCCACTTGCAATCTTGTAATTGTGAATATTTTTTATATACTCAGGGGGAAAACTGTTGCTGAGGCTACTGAAGACATTTTGCAAGTTCAGCTTCCTAAGTTGAAAGAATGCATGGATAAAGGAGATCTCCAGGTTGACAACATTGATGTTTTTTGTGAGAAGGGAGTGTTTGACCTAACTTCCACAAAATCAATTTTGCAAGCTGGCAAAGACATGGGCCTTAACATAAATTTTCATGGAGATGAACTACACCCCATGAATTCTGCTCAGGTACCACTTTCCTGTCTTTTAATAGGCATACAATTTGTTGTATAAATTGTCTTTTGGCCAACACTTTTAGTTGGGAGCAGAACTTGGAGCCCTGGCCATTAGTCACCTGGAAGAGGTCACAGATGAGGGCATTGCTGCTATGGCCAAGGCAAACACTGCTGCCGTCCTTTTGCCTACTACAGCTTACATTTTGAGGTGAGGTAAAAAAAAAAACTGTTGTACTTTATTTAACCATTGAATGTATGTCTTATTATCTAGGCTGCCTCAACCTCGGGCCAGAGACATGCTGAAGGCTGGAGTTATTGTTGCTCTGGGCAGTGACTTTAATCCCAACGCATACTGCTGCTCTATGGTGAGAATGATAGGTTTTACTTGTTTAAAACACTGAATAAAACTTAATTGTTTGTGCCTGTGTTGTTAGCCCATAGTCATGCACTTGGCTTGTGTTAATATGAGAATGTCCATGCCTGAGGCTTTAGCTGCTGCCACCATAAATGCAGCTTATGCCCTTGGTTGCTCCAGTTCACATGGTTCTTTAGAAGTCAACAAAGATGGAGACCTGCTTATTCTCAATTCAACGCGGTAAGACAATAAATGTATGAACTTGCATACTGTATAACTGTTGTTGAAGTAATAAATGTTTTACTTGCAGTTGGGAGCATTTGATTTACCAACTGGGTGGACATCGAGAGATCATCCGCTATGTAATCATCAAAGGCAACATTATCTATGACAATGATCAAACCAAGGATCTATGATAAGCAAAAATTATAAGTAAATAAATGTATTCAGATGCCAAATAAAATCCATTCATTCATTTTGTTTTGTAAACTTAAAACTGTACACATTTCAGTTTAAGACTAAACTTAGTTGCTGAATTACTTTTCTTTGTAGAAGCAATCACCCTCTTGAAATTCCTAAAATAACTCTGAGTAGTTTTTTTTTTTTTTTCAATTTATTTATTTTTTGAAAATACTGGTATGTTCAACAAATCCACAGGTCACAACAGGAACATAAAAGAACAATAACAGAAGTGTACAATAAAGCTAAATTGTGACAAATAACAACACTACACAAACAGATGTCATACAGTATGATTGACTAAAGACAAAGACAACACAAACCTTGTAGTGCGGCAAAAGACAATATGCTTTTTATACATTTTATACTAATATGTATTAAGTAACAAAAACTCCATCTATGCTTCGTACTTCTTTCCTGATCTGTGAATCTGTTGGTATAAAGTCATTGAAAATGCCATTCCAAGGAGCTGAGGAAACAGAACATGTTAGTGCCATAACTAACAATAACTGCGCATTATAAGGAAAAAGTAATAAGTTAATGACAAAAATACATCATCGTTATTATTAGTAACTGTACTTTTACTGTCTTAGAGCAGGTATTGGTGCTTTCTGTGCTATCTGCAAATGTTTCCCCCTCATTAATAAAAGCATAATTTTTAAATCTCCAATTAGTATCGAAGAATTAATGCTAACGCTAACGCCAACACCCAACAAGCCACAACCACCCAACTGAAACATACACATTTTTTGCACAGTATAAACTATTCTTTATTATTCAGTTATTTCTATCAGTATTATAACTAGATGCAAAATTAGAACTACTGTACATTGTGATTAAAACTACATTTGCAATATTTAAAGAATCATTTCTTTTTAATACATTTAGCTCTTTCAGTATCTAAACTAATCTTTTTTCCCTTTTTTGCTGTGTAAAATGTGCTGTTCTAGTAATGCGTGCTATTTTTAAACATTTCTAATCTTTTAAATTACTACATACCTGAATGACCAACACACACATCGCAATAGTTCCCAGAAGGTGCTTGTTGTCATCTAACCACTCCTCCACCTTCTCATAGCAACCCTAAAAATAAACAAAAACTTCTGATTAGTATTTAATATAGTTTGTTATGTGGAACTGGTAACAAAATAAACATTTTTGTACTGACAAAGCCATAATTATATAATATACATAATATACAGAGCGTTGAATATTTTAAGTGTATACCCTTGTCCAGAAAGCATTGGACGAGTTGTGGCCACAGCCAGGGAAAACATGCTGGCAGCACCGATCCGGAACTTGGTTGACTTGAAGTGCGGTGTACCATCAGTGTGTCCCATCACTCCACAACATCTCCACTGGAACAGATCACAGCTTGTTCACATAAAAAAACTTTTATATGTGCATATACTGCACACTGCCTTGCATCTTATTGCACCTCTCCCTGTATGGCATTCCAGGCGTCCCTCAGGCCAACATTATTGTCTGTATTGTAGAGAACAAGTCCTTCCTTTAGGTCTTTCTTGGCGTTCTCACTGACCTGGGTAGATATTGTAAAATTAAGTGTTATTTTAACAATTTAATCAAAATCTAACATAGTAACCTGGTAGGCTAACATCACTGTCGTACCTTCTCTGTGTAGACGAAGAATAAAATGAGGAGAACAAGTTCGGCAAAAAGGATGATCAAAAGCACAATGAAAAACTGTAGATCATAAAACAAAACAAGCAAATTACATGCATTCTATTTTAAAGATGCACTATATAACAGGTCTCCATGGAGACCTGTTATATAGTGTTATGTTATTGTTGGTACATAGAAGACATACTTAAAGTACAGTCAAGTCAAACACAAGTTAGGGTTCTCTTTTACAGATCCATAGGGCTATAAACCTTTCTTATTCCTTGGTCTCACAAACTCCTTGACTAGTTTTCACATAAATGCACTTTATAGCCTCTAGCACAGCTTTAGAGCACAAAGAGGAGTAGGTTTGTCATTCTTTGCACAGCCAAACAACTTTCATGCTAAAAGAGTTAATATCTTCTCTCTTTTTCGTAAGCTTGAAAAATAAAATGTTAAGGCTAATGCTTAAATAGATGAAATTCATACATGTAGTATTCTTCCACATATGCGTGCTTTATACTTTATACTGTGGACACCATGGTTTTCAAGTTTAAATTTTTCTTTTTTAATTAAAACACATGTAATTTAATAAAGGAAAAGCTAGAATACTTCCATACTGTAGAGTGGCCTAATGGTGGACCCCCAGGAAGAGTTCACAGTGCACCATTAAACTACTAAACAATATAATGGGTGAAAAGAACAGTTTAAAAGTTTCCAAAACTCACACTAAGAAGCAGACATTTGTTTTCCTTAATGGCACCTAGACATCCAAGAAAGCCTGTGATCATAACCACAGTGCCCAGAGTGATGATGAGGTTGGCAGCTGACAGTGAAGGGAATGAAGGCGAGAGCGTGGCAAAGCTGCCCTGGGACACAGAAAGCCACACGCCAACACCCAACAAGCCACAGCCACCCAGCTGAAACATACAAGACAATCAAATTTATATTCATCCTGATGCATGAAAGTATATTGATTTCACAACATTCAAAATTTACCCAAAAGAGCAGGTTGAAGAGAAAGAGCATATATTTCACACAGCAAACACAGCCACGAGCCATGACTTGAATTTAGAAGAACTTTGGAGGAAAACACAATATTAAAAAGTGAAAACAACAAAAACAGGTCCTAAAAATCCCACAACTACATCTACAAGGTTGAGGCAGGTTTTTGCAAATCAAATTGAATGCTTTTAATTTAATTTTATTCTATTTTAATGCCACAATAAATGTCAAAACAAGACATTTCCTTTTATTATGACATAACTATTTCTATTGGGCAAGCAAAAGAAAAAAAGTGTTTGAACTCTTTACCTTATGTTATTTCATTTAACCTAAGTGGAATTAGGCAGGCATATACAAGCTTTGCTTCAGCCAATGCCTTTCAGTCACAATGAACAAACTCGGTATGTGATAGTGACAATGTCTTGTTGATGTGTTTGTGTGTGTCTGAATAAACTACTACTACTAGCATGGTAAAAAAAAAAAATAATTATCACATTACTTTAAATGAACCCTGAACTAGAGGCAATGTACTGTAGGTAATTACATCTCACTGAATATAACACAGTTTGGCAATGAACTTACCCACTTGAACGTGAAAGGAGACACTGAAATGGCTGAGATTTAGTCTAGGTAAAAAGAAAAACAAAGCACGGTTTATAAATGGTTCAAAATAGGTAGGATAGCATATGTCAGCTGTTTTCAAACTTGGATTCCTCTGCAGTTCAAATATTTGCTGAAATTAGTTTGTCAATTATCCTTTATAAACTACTGATCTGCTTATGCCATAGTTTATTTCTAAAACATGGAAGTTCTATATGTACCCTTTAAAACTATATGGATACAATGATGTAGTCTGATTTTTGACCTTAGCCTAAAGTATGCAGCATATAGATCAATCATATTTCAAAGCTTTAAATAGTCAAGCCAAAATAGTTTTCAGGAAATAATGTGTTTGTTGATGGGTCGCAGTACAGGCCAACATGCTATTAATGCTCTATTACAGAGGAATGGATGTATGGCCTTTAATAGGCCCATGGGCCCAAACAAACGCAGTGGGGGCTTTTGACGTCATGATAAACTTCAGTCCGAAATCTTCAAGACTTTTCTACTTATCAATTATGCCCTAAACCATTAATGCAAGTTTTCAACGCCACTTTGCGCCTTGATCCGCTCAGGCCGTGATTGTTTTGCTGCTTCCATGTGGCCTCGGAAGTGAGAGAGAAAAAGCAGTTTCCTACCGTCCGCTACAAAGTCATCCGCTTTCGCCTGATTTCGCTTCGGACTCGCCTTTCTGCTGCGGGGGCTTTCACATAGCGTCCACCTCTGGTCTGTCCCACATTATCGACCGGTGGGAAAACATACAATCAGTTTTAGCAAAGTCTGAAATGGGCTTTGAAGTTGCGTCGATGACCAAGGAAAGGAGGAGTTTCAGTGGGAAAGGCGGAGTTTGGGAGAACATGAGCCTGGAGGCGTATCGGATCAAAAACCATGTTGTTATAGGATTGTTATGGGAAACATTTTAATTAGAAGCCCAATAGAGCTACCATGTTGTTAATGCTTAATTGACAGTGTTAGTGTCCATTTATGTGCCAACAATTACCTAATTAGGCCCGGGACCAATAATGAGCTGCAATAATGGTGAAGAATGTTTAAGTTAAAATAATTAACTTTTAACATTATTTGGTCAATATTCAAATCTAATGCTTTATATAGCTTGTACTTTCAAATATTCATATATTTTATCTTTATCATTATTATTATCTTCATCCTTCTGTTGCACCTACTGTACTCTACACTAGTTTGTGAAACTTGTTCTGATTCTGATTTGTTCGCCTAGGATAAAGTTTTTAGATCAAATGCCAAAGTTATTTGTTTTATTAAAGGTTATTCAGTTGAATATTGATATAAATACAAGACTTCAAACAAAACATGACACATAAAATACAAAATGTACAAAAACTTGAAAAGCATGTCCTTTAAATGCTGTCCAACAGCATCCATGGCATTATCCCAAGAAAGGCCTAAATCCTGGGTCAAGATTAAAGATTAAAATTGATTGAGCGCTGCCCCTTCCAGTCCAATGTGTAAAAATACAGGCGCTCAGAAGCTGGTTTCTATTTCTTCATCTTAATTTGTGTTCATCCAAGCACCCACTGGTCAGACTGAGAAGAATTCAATTGTACAGACTCACTGCTCTCCCCATCCATTTGCTGAAATACAAGATAATGAAACATCAGAATATATATTTTATGCAAAATGTCTGAAAGGCATCAAATGTACACCTTGTTGGCAATAGATCTGAGCTTTCCCAGCAGTGTTGGCTTTTTGGCATAGACAACATCATCATCTTGTTCTTCTCCTTCATCCAGTGCACAGCTGTCTGCAGCAGGCAGCTCACACTCCTTATTTGCAGACATCACCAAGCGAGAATATTTGTACTCAAGCCTACAAAAACAATACAATTGTATCAAAATCCATTGTACAACAATGTGAAGTCATCATAAGTCTACTCTGCTTTAGCCACGTTGTAGCTGTGGTCACTGGTGCCACTAACCTTTTGTTTTTCTTCCAGAAATAGCACGTAAGAGAGATGAGCAACACAGCCACAAAAGCTCCTCCTCCAACTCCAACTTTGAGCCAAAGTGCGATGGTCTCACAGTGGGCGGAGCCTCTTGAAGGCAGTGATACGCCTTTGGTGCACAACTTTGGTTCATTCCACATGTAAATGATCTCCTGAAATCACAAATGCAGCATTTCCAGGTTTGTTGGAAGCATATTTCTGACTGTGGGGGAAGCAGTACCTGCATGCCTCCTTTGCATACACCCTCGATGTGGTGGTAATCGTCCTCAGTGCAGCGAGGACATGCTCCAGAGCTCTCCCACAGGAAATGAAAAGTGCATCCATCACAAGTTCCTGCTGGACAAGAGCTGGGCAAACAAGTTTTTGAAGAATTAGTCGTTTTAACTGAACAGCACAAAAGTAGAGACTCATCACTAGAACGCATAATATATAAGAGATGTAAATGCAGTTTGGTTATATGGTCACCTGGGAACACTTAGCTCTCCACGTTCAGACTTTTGAGGGTTACAGCGAACAGTGATGACAGAACTGCGACCCTTTTCACATGAGGCTGTGGCATGGGTTGATCTGTGTGGTAAATGGAGAGTGTACGTATAAAAGACAAAACCATATAAAATAACAAAGCCGTGTAATGTACCTGTAGTAGAAATTTATGTCTGGTACATCCCTTGTGTTTTCCTGAAATAAATCAGGTTTTGCATTTACTCCATCGAAGACTGTGTCAACTGTCACTCCTGAAACAAAAACAGACTATATGACGAGTATATTTACACAGGCTCAAAGATAAAATATGATTGTAAATTAGGCAATACCAAGGAAAGTGTCTGCGAGGCTTATCGACTGCGAGGAAATGGCCAACCTAAAGCCTCTTCCATCAGCAGGGATGATGGTTGATTGACAGATGAAGCTGTCCACTGTGCTGATGAACTGAGAGGAATCACTCTGGCTGTCTTTGCTTGACACATCTGTGACATTATCTGTGCACACTGCTGCTCTTCTGCCCTGCAACACGCGTTTGGAAGTCATACAAAGAATCAGTGTCCAGTGTTTCCCTTTAATAGAAGAGACTATGGTGGCCCCCCCATGGTCTAATTTTTGAGCCCATAGTCTAAACATAAAATGAACAATTAATCGGTAGTTCAAATGATAGTTTATGGCTTTGGTATTATCATAGACATATAAAAGTAGCCATTTTTATTTTGTAATCAGTGCCTTTTCATATGTAGACGCAATCATCATTAGACTCCCCTTAAGAAAATACAAAAGAAAATGTATCAAATACAGATTGTTTGTGCCACCATAGTCTCAGTATAATCCTGAGGGAAACACTGAGTGTCAATTACAAGATTTAAAGATCCCTACAATGTGGAGACCAATTCAAGTATTTCTTTCACTTAAGCTTTTAACCCTTTGTAGCCTATACAATTAAAGGTTAAGGTTAGCATTGTTTTGAGGAAAGTCACGTGACCAACACAGTTATTTTATTATATACAAGTCATTGAGGCACCAGTTCTACACAGCACTAAAAAGCCAGCGACGAGTGTTTCACCAAAATACCTAATATCAAAAACTTGCACTTAGTTGATGTTGGCCCATGTTTTTTTGTAATAGGCTAAGGCTGCGGTACATTTTTAAACCACCAGATGGAGCCCATACATAAACCAACACAGTGTGATCCAGTGTCAACACAGTGAAGGAAAAGTCTGATACACACCTTGAGGTATCATCAGCCCATCACTAAGTAGTAATAGCAGTATCATTATTATCATCATTATTACAAGTACACCGTTATTCTTATTTGAGGAGTACATACACTTTTTGCTGCTTTACTCCCTTTTGTATATCTCAATAGTAACTTCATGCAGCTCACCTCGTTGCCACAGAGGCTGATGTTCAACAGGTGAAGGTATTTGGTGCCTTTAGATGTGAAGCTTGGTCCAATGGTTAGAGAAGCTACACTGCTCATGGCACTGAAGTCAAACGTGAGGGTACGATTATTCTCCGAGTGAGTGAATGAGCAATCGCTAAAGCATCGAGAATGTTCCTAAAAATAGAAAATGTATCAGATGAAGAAAACCCCAAACATGAAGGTTTTATATATATATATATTTGCACTACTGGTAGATTACCTTATTGCTCATACTTCCAGGGCCGCAAGCAACGCAGGTGTCCTGGCCATAGGTGTGACGTCCTGCCAAATAAGTGTTGGGTGGACACTCCAGGCATCGGTTTGTGTCCCTGTCAATGTAATAACCAGCTGGACAGGGCACACAGGAGGAACCAGCCTGAAGTGAATTGTGGGGTATGAGAGCGCAGGCTCTACAAGAAGACGCTACTCCATCCAGGACATTGGTCACACTAATAGAGTAAAGCTTCACCATATCACTAACATAGCGACGCATCTGCAGAGAAGTGTTACAGTTACACTGATGCTGTAAACTACATACGTAATGAAGAAGTTTTGAATATGTGACACTCACATCTTGGGCATGGTTGGTCCTCTGAAAAGCCCACGTGTATGTGACTGAAGCATTCTTGGTCATGACGTGTGAATAGGTCTGCCTCACTTTACTGCCTTCCCAGGACTCCACCACTGTGGTGCTTTTGCGATTCACATCCTAACGCAGAATTAATTGAATCGTTTTAGACCACAGTTATCTAAGCACAAGGTATTCAAAATGTTGAACAAAGAACACACCATCATAAAGTAGAGTTCACAATCAGCAGAGCAAAGGGTTTCAAATTCAAAGGTTATGCGACCAAAATCGCCTCCAGTCATCCCTGAAAGTGATGCTGGGACCCTGTAAAAATATAATTTAGATATTATTTTAAATTATGCTAAAAGTAAATAATACCACCTTATGAACTATTTATTCTGTCATAAACTGCACTGTACTTAGACAATTTATTCTACGTAAGAGTTTGAGTTTGTTGTAACTATATTTTACTTGCCAGTGTATTACAGTGTGTTAAATATAGGTCAATTTAAAATCCTGATCTTGTTTTACTGCATGTATTTTCTTCTGTTGTTCTGAAACTGTACTTTGCAACACTAGAATTTCCTCTTTGTAGAAAAAAATAAACAATAATATATAGATTTCTTAAAGAACTTACTTAAAGCCAGGCACATGTAAACTGAGTATTAGATAATCATTATCAGAGCTTCCTGCTCCACTGCGAATGTGATCTCCTGATACTTCCCATCCTAAAATAAAACCAAAAGAACATCTTGAATACAAACACCATTAGTTATATTTTGAAAATATCTCTCCAGATTCAGCCCACTTCTGATTGTAGTTATTTTGATTAGTCTAATCCAATATTTTAAACTACAGGGCTGAGAATGTTGGCCATAAGGCAATAATTAGAGCACCTTCTTGAGGGCACATTAATAATGTAATATACTACATTTGTTGTGTGAATTGACCACAGCTAAATTAGGTCTTAAGAACCTTTATTGGCCCCAAGATAAAAACAATTAAAAACATTTTTCTGGTAATACAACATCAATCTTTAGTAAAACATGATATGAAACGTTTTAGTCTTTCATATGAACATAATAAATTTTCAAAAATAAAAGTTAAGAGAGAATCTGAACTAATTAGTAACTAAGTCTTTAAATAAATGTCTAATACACCTTTTGTTTATGAAGTCTAAGTTCATGCATGAAGGTTAGATAGCAACCTTTGAAACCTTTTTGATCGTCTTTATTAATATTTAAGTTTAATATTTATATAGTGTACATACACGTAACACTTACCATTCATGTCGTCACAGTTTGAGTTTCCTACATTGAAGCAGGACGTCTTCATGTTTGATGGCAGCACATTCCACCATTTATACTCATAGCCCAGGACTGGCTCTGTACCTGCAGGGCACTGTTTGCACACTTCACACAAAAAACATGACAAACAAACAAATATGACACTATATTAGACTATTATTAGACTGTGCTAGATAGAAACTATAAGTGACGAGAAAATATAAAAATAATAATAATAATCATCATCGTCATCATCATCATCATCATCATCATCATCATCATCATCATCATCATCATCATCATCATCATCATCATCAATATTGATAATAAAATAAATAGACTAAAATTAGTAAATTAGTTATTATTATTATTATTGTTTTATCATCATTTTATTGCTTGTTTTTTTTTTTTTTTATGTTGTACATAGTTTTGCCTACAAAAAAACACCAAACCATGAAATGTTGACTTTAACATGAATAAACAACCAACAAATTAACCACCCAACCAAACAAATAAATAATAAATAAAGAATATCTAAAGATGCTCAGAATGCATTTTGTCACAAAATGCAAATAAAAACTTCATAAAGAAGAGGAGAATTACCATAGGTGCCATCAGAGTGCGTCCCTGGAGGGCAGGGCAGACACGTGGAGTCGTTGCTGTTGTAATAGCCTGGGTTACATGGAGGACACGGCTCTCGTTGTCCGGTGGCCGGCAGTTCTGCTGCTCCAGTGATGTTCTCAATGCAAATTTTTGGCTCCACCCACCGATACAGCACTTGAGTCTGGAACATGAAAGGCATAATGTAACCGCATTAAAATTTAATTAGCTATGTCCTCCAAATTATTTACTAATCAAATGAGATGTTACGAGAAACTAAATGTCATAAGTATTTGTATTTTTGTGTTTTACTAACAAAAGGCTAATATTGCTTACTTTTCCTTCGTTGTCACATGCTTTATGTATCTGGAAGAAGTCCTTCTCTGAGCAAGGCGGTCTCACTCTACATTCTGCCCATCCTTCGTCTACAGGCACATAGAAACAGGAATGGATTCAATTGCTAAAAAAAATACGAATTTATCATACAATAACAGATGTTTATCAGCTCATACGTGAGTAATGATTTTCAGGGCAAGGGGTACAAGAGGATGCTCCCTTCACAGAGTAGGTGTTACTGGGACAGGGCTGACAGGATGAGGAGCCCGGGGCTTCGTTGAACCATCCAGGGCGACATGGGAAACACTCAGATGTGTATGCCACTCCTGGAATCATATATTATATTATTATATTATAATATATTAGTTATGACAACATAACTTAAAGCTGAGTGATGTACCCCCCAAAACCTACCTTCAATTTGGATGTTTTTAAGCAGTACAGGGTTTACTCTTTTTCCACCCACTAGAATCCCAGTTGTTCTCCAATAAAGGATGTTTGTACCTGTCTTCAAATTTATCTAAAATTACAACAAAGAAACCCTAGTTATTACACCACATCAAAACTTTTTCATAAGTGGCCCACTCAGAGCCACAAAAATACTTCGAAATTACACAGAATACTTACTGTATGTATGCCCCATTCTCCATTACTAGTGACTTTAATCCACTTCTGGTCATCATTCTGAGCCATTTCCTGGCACTGCTCATTCTGCACCTAAATGCAAAAACAAAGGATATTCTTAAATATGTACCTTTCAGCAAGTAACAATAGTTGAATACGAGCGTAAAATTAAAAATGAAGGTTGTAAAACCTACGTAAAACTCAAAGAAGATGTTGTTGTCTGGGTACTGGTATGTGAATGAGATAGAGCCTTGTTTTTCCAAGTGGACAGCATATATTAGAGACACTGTGCACTCATCTCGATTTGACTCCAGATACACCCCTTGTGGCGTCCAGGATGAGCTGCAAAAAACATTAAAGCAGAAATACATTGTTCAAATAGCTCTATTATTTGATGATCCGGTTATCACTCCTATGCGCAGTTAGTCATGTCAATATCATCGCATCTATCTCCACTGACAGTTTAAACTCTTGTTCTAACTGCTGTATTTGTAATTGTACTATGCCTAATTTATTTTGCATACATCTTTTTGGTAAGCCCTTATATTTTATTGTATATGCTTTTGTATTTTTTTTAAATCATAGTTTATATATTTTTATGGTTATGATCAATGTTGCACAATAGCACTGAAGCAAGTATGTTCATTTTGCTCACTGACAATGGCAATAAAACCTTTCTGATTTTGATTCTGAGTTGTGACTGTCACCTGTTACAGGTTTGAATGTCCTCTCCAGAAGGACTTGTATCCAGAAAGCTGGCCATGCTGGTGAAGCCTGCAGGAATGGCATCCCACTGGTCAAAACGAAGGCCACTGCCGAGTGAATATGAGCCAGCCGCACATGGTGTGCACTGCTGTGTGGACATCTCCAGATACATGCCAGCTGGGCACGAAAATGCTAAAGTAACATGAAGGCAATGAGCTATGTACATGGGCAATATTAAATCCAAACATAAGAAAATACTCACAGCAGTCTGTTCCCCTTGTTGGAGGTGGAAGGTCAGAACAAGAGCCCGGTCTGAGAGGGATGGCCACTCTCCATCGAGAGCCGGTGCTGTCACACTCTGTGTACTGGTAGAAGTAGTCTGCCTGCAAACGTATGTCAATAAAACAACAATAAGCCATTATGCTACACAGGAGGTTTTATATATTTACAAAGGTTCCTGTAGAAGCAACTCTAGACCAGTTTGCCCATGCAGGCCAGTGACCGCACATATGATAATTACAAGTCACACAAAGAGTCAGGTCTAATGTATTTGCAGCAAAAGCACATGACTGCTAACCCTGACTGCCACAGCAATGACTGCTAATGGCCCATTAGTGCAGGAAAGCCTCTGTTACGCTACAAGACCTTTTTGATGACCATTGTGTCATTTGATCTGCATTTGAATTCTAATCTGGTTCCAAAAAAGAATAAAATAATAAATTAATTAATTTATAAATTTAATTTAGATTAATTAAATCACATACAAAACGTATATTAACATATAATGCAATATTTAGCCCACAGTTGGGATATTCTGGTTGCTATAACACCAAAAACAGCACCAAAAAATAAGCTAATAAGTAAAATATACTTTGAAAATCAGATAAACTTGTTTATTAGTTTTGCCATGAATTTCCTCCTCCAAATCTGCTGTTCATTTGGGCATCCAAGAAGAGAGACAGCTGGTTGTTGCAGATCAGATAAATCTAACCACCCAATTACACAAAATGCAGTTAAATTTACCAGTGATTTGTAGCAAGAACACTGTTCAGTCTTAAGTGGTCACATGTGTGTTGTAGATAAGCTTGTCCTCTATTACCAAGTGAAGTAACAAACATTGCTATTCATGTGTCCCTCTGTTCTCTCATGAAAACAACAGGCGTGAGCTGGCATTTAAACAGCCTCATTTATATGTAACAGTGCTATAGGTTCACCTGCTGTTTGCCAGTGTCTGTCAGGAGGAGGGAAATGGTCTTGTGTTGGCTAATGCACTGACAGCGAGGAAAAGGTGATACTGATAAAATAAAAAAGGCTGATCCTCTGTGTTGGTCTCCCCGGTGACATGCTCTGGTTGTCATGGAGACTGATGAGCAGAAGGTGGGGTCTGAGTCTGAGGTGGGCTCAGCACCACAAGAGTCAGCAGAGTTATGAGCTCAAAGACATTTTACAGACATCACAAAGATTGTTGGTCTTTGCTTCTGTTCATAAACATGGATAATTAAGTTGTGAACATGAGTTCTACAAATAAGTCTTCAGCAAACAGGCTATAGCCCAGAATCTTTAGGCTATTATATTGCAATGCAAGGTCGCTATGTCAACGCACTGACTAACAGAAAAATACCCCCAAAGTCTCTGTAGTTAATTGATGTATTATAGGTAATGGAAATATGTCAGTCTTGCCCAAAGACGCAGGTGTAAATATAATTGTGGCTCATCATTCAAGACCTAAATTTTAAGCCGGTCATCATAACACAGCGACGCTTCTGCTTGGACTGACTGAGTAAGTAAAAATATGGAGCAGTACGGCCACCACCAGTCGCACTTCTGGAAGCTTTTAAAAACAGTCATGAATTTACATGTTGACAGCATGCACATAGAATAGTTAAGATTTGTATGCTACATTGTCTTGTCTATTTTAAGGAGCCATGGTAGCCTGTGCTAAATTAATTCTGTGACATTAAGCTGATAATAAACAGAGCGCGCTCACCTCTCACAAGCCCGCAGGTCCCTGCGCGCGGACGCTACAACATGAGCGGTGATGTAGAGAAGAAAACAGGAGCACCAGGACGCCTTTGCCTGCTCCCGCATCCTCACTCCAGATTACAAAGGACCAAATGTCCGTCCACTGGAGCTAAAAGCATACAACTGCATCGAGTGTAAAGTGCGGATTTAAAAATACCGTCATTGATATGTCGGCCTGTGTGTACTCTCTCCGCCCACAGCGCGTCTGAACCATACCATCATGATTTAAAGCGCTTCCGGTCTGATCACAATAAAGAAGACTTGACTAGTCTAAAAACGTATATTGTGTAAAATGTTGGCATCTTCAACGCGTTTTAATTTTAATACAAATGTTTTCCAAGTTAATCTACTTAAATATTCAGTACTGCCAGATTTTAAACTACCCTCAGACCTTATTGCTTCCTAAATTTCTAATTTGAAAAATGATTTACAGATAGAGACAGAGTTCACTCAATGGTCAGCAGGGGGCAGCATCACTACAGTTACATAAAATAACAAATACAAACACGGAAATGACGTATTGGGACTCTCAAAAGTTGACAGCACGGGATCTCCTGAACACCGATAAAAGACTTACAAATGCAGTGGATAGACCACGTTTTCTACTTTATTGTTTACCATGCAGAGAGAAATGTGGACGCTGCGTCATGTCAGAGGTTCTTCTGGCGAGGAGAGCTTTAGTTTCTTCTTCATAATTTCCATTTCCATATATAGCCTGGGTGTAGACCTTCTTGGACAGATGAAAATGGTGAGTTGGTTTGCAGTATGAGAGTGTAACAGAGGGTCTCGGGGGCATAAACATGCATCAAATCAAACACTTCACTAGATCAGCAACATGACATCGGACCATAGTGTGACCATTGTCATGGAGGACAAGCTCTACGAGGTAAACAAGAACAAACTCATTGAAAAGAGCGACTATTTCAGAGCCTTGTTCAGCTCTGGTATGAGAGAATCCACGGAGAAGTCGGTGCAGCTGCAAGGGCTCAGTGTCCCCGGCCTGGAGCTGGTGCTAGACTTTATCAACACATCCAAAGTGCAGATCGTCAACGAGACTCTTGAAGACTTGATTGAGACAGCCTCGTTCCTGCAGGTTACCTCGATCCTGAAGCAGCTCGCATGTGAGATAAAGCTTGAGAACTGCGTGGAGCTGTTCAATCTCTCAGATGTGTACGGGGCGCATGACCTGCATACTGCATGTCTCAAGTACATGGCCTGTTATTATCACCCCATGCTCAGGAGAGCTGAGTTTAGCAGTCTACCTGTGGCTGTCAGAGAGCAGGTCAAGGAGATGCGCATGAAAGGCACTGCCACTTTGGTGGTCATTGGAGACTTCACTTGTCTGTCAATGGAAGTGCCCATTCAGGAGGAGCCCTGGTCAATGCTAAGGTTTGAAGAAGTGGAGCAGAGATGGAAACCTTTGGCAAACAATCTCCCCACTGATATGATCAATGTCCGAGGATATGGCTCCGCTATTCTAGACAACTATCTTTCATTGTGGGGGATACAGGATGACAAGCCAAGAGATCTCTGCAGCCCACTGCTACAATCCCTTCAGGAATGAATGGAACTTAGTTGCATCACTCAATCAAAAGAGGTAAAAAAATAAAATAAAAAGCAACTGTGTTACTTCCACAAAAAATGGTTTTGTAAATAATTTTTGTTTTGTCTAGATCAAATTTCAAGCTTTAGCAGTTCAGGGGAAGCTGTATGCTGTTGGAGGTCAGAGTTTGGGCACAGTGGAGTGTTACTGCCCTGAGCAGGACTGGTGGACCTGTGTATCTTCAATGCCTGACCCTTTGGCTGAGTTTTCTGCCTGCGAATGCCAGGGTGCCATTTATGTTATGGGTGGATATACCTCAAGAGGCAAGTGTAAATTTACAACAATTTTTAATCATCATCATTTACTCTTTTGCACACTACTGTACAGTTTAATTGTTTGAGCTTCAAGATGTGTCTAATGTTTGTTCTACTGTTGCTTAAGACCAGGGTCTAGCTCTAGAACAGAAAGCTTTGTATTTATACAAACTACTTCTTTGGCTGAGCTTATCTTTTTTTGTCATTCATAGACAGAAACACAAATGTTCTGCGCTACTGCCCCACCTCTGACACATGGACAGTGCTTCGGTCTTGTTCTGTACATATTCGTAAGCAGCAGATGCTGTCAGTGGAGGACACTATTTACCTGGTGGGGGGTTACACTCACAAGATGGAGCCAGGTCGCAGGCGGCTCAGTGAAACAGAAGATATGCTAACTGTGCAGTCTTACAACGTCACTACAGGGGAATGGCTACAGCTAAAGGAAAACACGTCCAAATCAGGTCTGAACTTGACGTGCACTCTGCACAATGACGGCATCTACATCATCAGCCGTGACGTCAGCCTGCCCACAACTCTAGAGTTCCGTGTGTTTCTGAAGTACAACATCTTTTCTTATGCCTGGGAGGCCTTTAGACGATTTCCAGCTTTGGGACAAAACATGCTGCTTTGCTCTTTGTACCTCCCCAATGAATTGTGATTGTCCTATGGCTATGCAACCTTTTTACTCTATTATCTGCACTTGGAAGACAAATGCTTGATGGATATGTCGACGTAGATATTTCCATTAATACAAGTCAGTTTAAAGTAAGAATGCATGTATTTGTATTACATTAACACAACAGCAAATTAATAAATGTCATATGAATACATTTAAAGCTGTACTATTAAATATTCTAGGAAAAGTAATACCATCGCCTGTGAAAAAAAGGATTCACTTTTTACTTTTTTGGTTACATTTAAAGACAAGACATGTCTTTAAAACTGTGTAATACAGATCTTCGCTGATGAAAATAAATGGCTTTGGTTTGTTTTACAAACAAAACAAACAAACAAACAAACAAACAAACAAACACTTTTTGCTCTTTTGTCTGAGCAGCACTAAAAGCATGCATATGTGCCTAAAGACTATTGATATTTCATTTCCTTGGGTTCACCTTAAAATGTATGTGAGGTAATAATTATTTTTAGTAACCTAGACTTGAGTATATTTAGTTTTTCACAGTTGCACTTTGCTCTTGTTTTACTTACTTTTTGTGGTTGTTTTATACTTAATTTTGTTTAACCTAAGGGGCTGTGTAATACCTTGCAATTATATATTTATTTTAAAAATAAAATATTGTCAATAAAGTTTTTTTTTTTTATTTGCATAGACCTAATCTTCACATGAACATACTTTTGAATTAATTAACTTTAATTAGAAATTAGTGTTCATACAAATTGTTTTAAAGAATACAGAAGAGCCAATGGACAAATGATTTCATAAAGCCAGAATTATAAACAAATAAAATCTATTAATAACAACAGCTAGATCAAGCAATAATATTTATAACTGTATATTGACTTCTATTTGTGGCTTTTTATTAATTATTTGTTTCACAAAGATTATATAAATCAGCTTTGACGAAATGCTTGCTTTCTGTAAAAAAGAAGTAAATAAGTAAATAAAAAGCCATAAGAGGACAGCAGATGGCAGCACACACTTTCACTAAATGTGGGAGTTTAATGTGGCGTAATTTCACCTTCACAGTGACTCTTTGCAAAATGTCTTTATACGTAATATATCCTGTTCTTGCTTTGTGACATGTAACAATATAAAAATAACACATGAAGGTGCAGGTGCGGGTGATAGGCTACATCATCACACTTATATAAAAGTGTTATAGCAGAGGTCACGTACAGTCATCCTCCAGTGTCCATGGCTTCTGTTGCTGCGTTGAGACGGATGAACAGTCACACGAGGCTTCTTTAAATTGTGACCAACACGGGAATGAAGAAATCAATCCGGGGCATCAATAATCCAGATCAATCTGAGTGTGTCCAGGGTCAAATCACAGTGGTCTTTGTGACACCTCCTCTGTGATGCCGTTCAGTCAATCACTACTCAAAAAGAACTGAGAAAAAGTGTCAGAAGATTAGAAGATAAGACACTGGATGACTTGCTGCCTGCTACAATCAAATACATGAGAACAATGTATGCTCACTAATGAAAGTAGCACATTAAGGCAGGTGCAAAATAGATTGTCACACCTGTTATGTGTTTTTATTGTGTTAATGGTTTGAAAGGAAAAAAAAGTACTGTGCAAATTAACCCTTACATTGTATTAAGAATGTGGAGAGCGAGAGAGAGAGAGAGAGAGAGAGAGAGAGAGAGAGAGAGAGAGAGAGAGAGAGAGAGAGAGAGAGAGAGAGAGAGAGAACAGTCAGGCAGCACTGCGCAGAGGGGAGGGAAACAGCCTCACCAGCCACTGTCACAACACATTCTTGAGATTGTATGGAAGATGCATGCCTTCATAAGAGAGCCAACAGCAAAGAATAACAACTCTTGCACCTCTTAAAGGACATTTTTTTTGCACAAAGACAGAAAAAAACAGCATCTACGTTTAAGAACCGTAAAGCGGGGGATTTGTGCAGCCTACAGGAAGGATCTTTTAAGAGGATCTACCATCAATGTTCAGTTGGACTTGACTTAAGCTCGCGTCTGCCACTACTGAAGAGGTTGTACGCACTTTAGGCTTGGCAGTGGGAGATCCTACAGGTAAAATCATGAGTGAGGCAAAGAAAGGCGAGCTGGCCATTCGGGATAAAGCCATTCTGCATCAGCAAAGGAGACTCAAACAAGCCACCCAGTTCACACACAAGGACTCGGCTGACCTCCTGCCACTGGATGGGCTCAAACGACTGGGGACGTCTAAGGACTTGGTGAGTAAATACAATTACTTCCTAAGACATTTTTGTGAATGTGTCATGGGAAGATAAACCAGCATGCACAAATATAACATAATTAGTATGTATGTTGAAATATTTCTATCTCTATGAAGCAGATGACAAAACTGTAGCCTCATGTCATTTTATTTATTTATTTTTTGGAGCAGCATGTATTGTTCAGAGACGTGTATGTAGTGGCTATACAGTACACAGAGCACAACCCTTCAAATAGACACAAATGTCACCTCACATTCATTGGAGCTGGTGCAGTGGAGGAGGCTGCTTGAATGTAAAGTGGGACATCACATCCATTTCTGCCTCCTCTTAACCTGAAACTGTTGTGTGTGAAGGTGGAAATCCCTGTGCTGATTTATGCCAGACCTCCTCCTGACACACTTCTGTGCAGTGGATATGTCACATGGCGTTAGGAATAGTGGGCTAAAGATAGACTTGCTAGGGAAAATGTTATCTATTTTATTATCTAATGATGCAAAAAGTAAAAATAAAACTAAGTCCGAACTGGCAGATAATTTATCAGGAGAAAATTAGGTTTACCTTCTCTAGAGTGTGGATGATGCACCTGCTTCTGCTATGCTCATTGCCTTCAACAACAAGACATTTGTCTTTTTTTTTTTTTTGCCTTTTTCTTTTTTTAACTTCATTGTGATTTTAGAGCAGATAGAGGACCAGAACCAGTTTTTTCCAATTAATCAATTTGCCATAAAATATTTTGAATATTTCACAAGTTGTCTAGACCAGGGCTATTCAACTAATGTTTTTTGAGGGCCAAATTAAAGACCATGGCCTTAGGGCGGATAGTTGCACAAAACATCACCACTTTAGACTAAATATAGGGTTACACCAAATATCCACTGCACTATATCTTTGCTGTGGAATTTGAAGGTTCTACAAAACTTCTAAAACAGTGCTGAATCACAATTAAACACAGAGCAGATCAGTATAAAAAACAAAAAACAAACTCAGCATTAAACCAGGACTAAACTAGGTCCAAACAAGGTCTAAAGCAGAAATAAACCAGAACTGAAACAAGACCCAATCAAGTCAAAGGTGTAGTAGCCCATTTTTGAACCAGCAGGCAAGAGAAAGTATTTTTTTGTAATAGTGGGAAAATGAGTTGAGGGCCAGATAAAATCTTTGGAGGGCCAATTTGGCCCTAGGACCTTAAGTTGAAAAGGCCTGGACTAGACCCATTAACCTGTATTACACTGCATTTAGACTCTGTCCGCTGCCTTCCACCTTAAAAAATGACTGGCCTGTAAAATGTTGTGTTGTCACAGAACCTATAATCACACAAGTGGTTCCGGCAACAGTTAATCATGTTCCATATCACTGTGGCCATCTCATAACAATGGGTAAACACATCTGAGGAGGTATAGCTTCAAAACTAAAACTGTAACTGATCCCTTAAAGAAGAAACAGACTGCAAACAGGTTGATACTGTATAATTGTGATATGTTTGGGATGTATACAAAATGCATGCAAAAAGCACACAACACAAATAGAGACTAAATTCATAATCAAAACATATTTTATAGATTCTGGATTGTTCAGACTTTGTAAATACTTCACTAATTATGTAGTTACTAGCCAAAATCATATAATAATGATTTGATTAAGTCTTTGTCAATGCAAAGACCTTGTCATAAGTGGTAGGCCTAAATAATTTATTTTCGGGATGAGCAGGTGTTTTCAGCTACAGATGTCGTTTAGAGATATTGGCCTGATATTGGCCGATAGGGTCGGTTCATCTACATGTAGCATTCAGATAGATGTTTTTAGATATTTCATGTCAAAGTACAGCATGTTATTATCATTAGAATAAACTTTCTCTTGCTCTCCATCTGGCCTCATGACATCATCAAATTCTTGAACATGGACAGAACCTTTACCCTATAACAACAGAGAGCAGATGGCTGGATTTCTCCAAATAAAGGCTCAACTGCCCCTTGTGAACCCACATTATGGCAACTGACACATAATAATTTAATATTTTATGTATATATATTTATAGATATATATTATATATTATATTAGATACTTTATTTGACACTTTCAAAAGAAAAATTGGCAATAGAGATAAATACAACCATTTTGTGTTTATTTAGACACATTTCAAATCAGGCATTAGACAAAAATACTGAATGACAGTAGGGCTGAACGGTATTGACAAAAATTAACATCTCGATATTTTTGGGCATATCTCAATTACGATATTCAAACGATTATTACGTCAGAAGGCTGCGTTCAAGTTGTAGAATGCAACAATGTCATGAATCTAGATGCTGAACAAGATTTCTGATTAATAACAGAAATGTACTTTGTCACGAAATATCTAAAAGATAATTTAAAACTGTTTCAATCTGTGATTTCCATTCACTTTTGTATTACTACAAAAACTGACTTTGAAGAAGATTTATTTGTGCTGCAAACATCTGTGTGAAGTACTATTGGTCTGGAAAATGCTGGGATGTCACGTGAACAATGTGAAATGTTTGTAAATGAATCACAGAAGTGCAGACATACTACATTTATATTTATAAGTTGAAAGTTACTAGTATCATTTTCCCTATTTTCTATTCTTACAGGTTTTTTTTTTGGGGAAATTTTTAACTATAAACAATAAACTCGAGATTAAATTTTTGAATATCTTGAAAACCACAAAGCACAATATTATCTAAAATTCGATATATTGCTCAGCTCTAAATGACAGTACTATTTGCTCTATATTTTCAATCTTATACATTTACTAAAATTCAGATAGGACATGTACAATGAAGTAATATAGCACATTATTCTCCCATAACAACAAATGTTAAAGATTAAGTGTTACTGTTACATCTTTATACCATGTCACTGTCCTTGTAGCTCCATGTCAAACACAGACCAGTGTGTTACAGCAACATAGGTTGTTATGTAAGACCTAATTTGTTTTGCTGCACTTTAGCCTGAGGTTGTCTCTGGCTCAGCAGCAGGAACAGCAGCACCACTGGCCTGATGTGAGAGGTGCCGTGAACAAGAAAAGGGCAAAGAGCAGAGATGGGGGGGTTACACAAAAGCATTTTTTTTTCAAATTTTCAGTTGTTCAGCTGAAATGTGGGGGAAAAAAAGATGTAAAATATGAAATACACAAAGCTCATAAACGTATAATAAAACTACCATATTCCTTGTATTCGTAGCTGTTCTGGTTTGTATTATCTTTTGTAGTCTGTTAATATTATTTTCTTTTGGATCTGCAAAAATATAAGTGGTGCTAGAGGAGCTATTGAGGAGAATAAATCAACTGTGTGCTTATACTAAAAAATATGAAGAAGCTGCACACATATCAGTGGGTCCAAGTATTGCAATTTGGAAATGATTAAAAAGCAAGTTTAGATTGCAATCAAATCAGACAGCACAATCTTGACTATCTGAACAACAATTCAACAATTTAAAATGTCCTCAAAAGGCACTTTATGACAGAGCACGTGCCTCTCAGCATCATGTGTCTCCTTCTGCTAGAATAATACAGAGTAAATTGGTTCACATTGAAGTGTATTATTTGATGGGAGGTAAATTGGAGGTGCATGTCAACGGGGCAGGATGGGAGGCACCATGCTGCCTCAGCTGCTCCTGCCTCATTGTGGAGGAGTGCACAGGGCTAAAAATACCCCTTCAAACACAAATAACTAAACAAGCTCAACAACAGAGTAGCGCACATCACACGGTGAAGCAGGGGAACACAGCTGCTGTATTGGGGTTTCATTATGGGAAATAAAAAAGATAAGATGCACAACAGAGGAAACGAGAAACTTGGGATGCTTTGAAGTATCAGTTTAACAAAAGAAAGTCTAGTGTTGCAGAGGACGCCCACAACAGTGAAAGAGGGCATTAGATAGAGCACACGACCAGTGAATGAGGCAGAAGCGTCTGGTACAGTCAGATAATCAGTCCACATGGCAATTAGTGGCTAATCTGGTGCACAGAGAAAAAATACAGGCCACAAGAAAATAGTACACAATTTTTTTTTTCTGATTAAAGAGCTGGTTAAAACTGGTTTTGTCTCAACAGGAGTGAGTAAAACAGTAAAATCAGTGTTGCAGGTATAAAAGAAGAAGCTAGTCAGCCACATTATGGACGAGAAGAGCTGTATACAAGCACTTCACAAATGGAAGAATAAAAGAACTGTTATGAAATCAATGTCATTCGCTGTGTTAATGTGGTGTGTAATACAAATCAATGCTCGTCTTATATCTAGAAACCTTTTCAAATAAATCAGTCTTACATTCTATCAAAATAACAAATCTTAAGTTGAAAATTGAAGCATAAAAAAACACATTGCTTAATTTTTTTTTTATGCTTTAAATTCTCAAATAAAGACTTACTGTCAGTACAGTTCTGTTTACACCCAAAAATCAATTTGAATCTCGTTATCATTTGTGTCAGCAGAGTCACAAAAGCTATAATATGACATGTAACCAAAGAGATAATTTAAATGGATTTGATTATCGAGTAAAACTAGTTAGAAATGCGACTTCACAAGACAAAATAAAATAAAGCAGAAACAGAGAGTCGACCATGTTGTCTATTAAATCACAAAATTAAATCCGAGGTTTTTATGCCATTGTCAGTGAATTTCAACTCACAAACTAGGAACTTGCTTCAATGCTAATGTGCAACATATAACATGAATGATAATATGAAATATCAGCTAAATAAAATAGTAAAAATACATATATAAAAAATATAAACCAAATATAACAGCATTGAAAAATATGCTGAAGAAATAAAATACAGCTCATTTTTGTTTCTTATATTCTTTGCATGCAGCTAAATTTGGTTTATATTTTTTATTTATATATTTGGTTGATGGGGTCAAGGTAAGTAAAACATGTTTTTTATTTGCACGTTCTTTCGTTCGTTATACAAATCTGTCTTTACTCTGAGTTGACACAAAATGGACTTTTTATGACCTGAAGGGGGGGTCCTCCTGCCTGTTTCCATGTTGTTGTTTGCTTAGTTATAAATTCAATATGATGTCATGAAACCTATCTTTATCCATGAAAAATGCTCCAAACTGGTTTAAAGTCACTCTTTTTTTCCTTAGATTTAGACTAGAAAATAGTTGCTCATTGCTCATAGAAAATTGAATGCACTGGCAAAGGGAAGATAAGAGGAGGGGATCTTTAGCACCTGCTTATAAGCCCCCAGAGTGTTGCTCAGACGCAGACACAGCTGCAGCCCAAGGAGGAACGAATGGTCTAAATCAAACTCTGACACGTGTGATTATTCCTACGAAGAGAGTTTGTTTGGCTGTTTGAGAGAGACCTAGAGCAGTACCATTTACATTAACATAATATATAGTATGTCTTTTCTCGTTGAAGCAAATAATCACATTGGATTACCACCAAGAAGAGCATGCATTTTAATTTTAATTCTGGTACTGATACTATAATTGAGCGTGTGTCTCTGAAGCCTGTTGCACGCTGAGAGATCTATTGACTACTTCCAAAATCATTACCTAACAGCAATTGGGTTTTTACTTTTCCATTAAAGTAAAATTGCCAGATCTGATTTTGGTGATATGATTTTTAGGAGCCGACTGCTTTCACCTACAATTATTAGCTTCTCTTTTAACAAATGCACCTTATGTATTTTTGGGAACTGTTGACGCTTGGCAGGAAGTCAAACTACAACTGTGAGTTGAATATATTTTAGGCCCTTCAATATTGATCTGCAGTGTGATTCAGAGAAATTGGCTGCTTTGGAAATACACTGAGCACAGCTGCTTATTTAGTCAGTCAATTTTTATTTAGTGTTTTAGTGGAGCAAGAACTGAACCAAAGTCTTTTGTCAGTAAGCATATCTTTGATGTTATGTACAAATAGCAGTTCACATAATTTTTATTTTTAAATACTTTAAAACAATCATTAAATATTTTATGCATTTTGAGTCAGTGGAAAGAGAACAGAACAGAAACTGAAGAGCAGCACTGAAGATCACATTTAAGCTAAGGAGATTGCCTGACTAGTTCAACCAACATCAAAAGCATTTCAGTCGTCAAACTGAGAACAAACTCAAGCTTGCACGGCTTTTTCAAGGTCTTACTGACTGCTTTGACTACACAGAGCAGTGTATCAAACTTACAGGGTTTTCAGGGGCACTATTATACTCTTATGCAGATAATAGTGTTCTATGCTAAAGGGTAAAGGGTTCAAAATGAAAAATAGTAGTAGTAAGTTTTGCACTTGTTAATGTTAAGCATTATTCAGTTCAAACGTGTAATGATTATTCAATCTTGAGGCACACTGAGACAAATAAAATTATTCACAGGAAAAATATAGACTGTTATAGGACGACCAGAGTAAATGTTTATCATGACTGTAAGGTTATATTGATTAAATTAGACCATTGCATCATAGTTCCCCTGAGTCAACTGTAGTACAGCTGTGGTTACAAAGACTGCTGGGAAGTCCAACACTACCAACGTGATTTCTTGGTTTGTGTTGAGAACATGTTGCTGAAGAGTAGACTTAGTGCTGTGTCTAGATGAGGAGCATTTTGAGCAGGGGATGGCAAACTATGCTGTAGAAGTATTATTTATCCTGCTACTTCTAAATCATTAGACAAAATCTTAAACAGAATTACATGAATTATTGAACTTTACATGGTCCTGTGAGTTACACAAGTGTTTTCTAACTTTTCATTTGTGATCACTAAACTGTGATTTTTGTTTTTTTTACAAACAGTGAATCACGCATCTCTGTAGGCCTTTCCTCATTTTTGACTTTGCTTTCCTATTCTGTTTTTAGCAACCTCATTGTATAGTCCAGCGGCGCTTACTGGAGGGCAACATCACAAGGCTGAAGGGGGAGGCTCGGGATCCTAATGCCAGGGTCCGATCCCCTCTAGCTGATACCAATGACAAACCCAACCCTGACGCAGAGGAGCGAAGTGAAAGCACAGCTGAAGACTCAACTGAGGAGAGAGAATCTCTGGAGGAAAGCGAGAGGAGCCTGCGTTCAGACGAAGAAGATGACTGCAGTGAAGTTGGAGCTCGTCAAACTGCAGAGAAAGCGGCACTAACCAACCTACAGGTTCAATGCAAGGTACATAATAAAAGCTAATACACTTCTCTGTTAGATATATACAGTATTTGTGTATATATATGTATATATATGTATATATATATATATATATATATAAATATATATATAATATATATATATATATTTATATATATTATATATATTATATATATATATATATTATATATATATATATAATATATATATATATATATTATTATATATATATACAGAGAGAGAGAGAGAGAGAGAGAGAGACACACAGACAAGCTGCAAGAAAGTTGTCTGAAAATAGTAATTCATTAAAAACTACCAAGTACCTGTAAATGAGTAAATTTAGTTGAATAATAACCACTTCTAAATACTGGTATTCTAAAGTGCAACTTTGTGATGATGAGCAATGATTTAAACACTGCTGCCTCTAAAGGATTAATATGAATAATTAATGTTTAATGCAGGTTTTTTTTTAATTTTGTGGAGTAGCACAAATTTCATTTCAATGAAATGCTCTCGATATGCTCAAAAGATAGGCATCACCTGACAATGTAAAAAAAAACAAAATAAAATTATAATGTAATAATAATTGTAATGAGCTTGTGGAAGACTCTCCAGGTGCAACACTCCTCACTCGGTGGTGGTAAACCACCTTTGCACTGTCAGAATGGCAGAAATGTGCCGCCTAAAAAGATAATGACAGGACTTGAATGAGGAAATATCTGGATGGTCAGTTAAAAAAAGTTTTTTGTGCTTGTAAAGTCAGAAGCCTTTATCTTTCTTATGTAATGTTTTTAAGGACAATGTACAATTTCATTTAGCAGAAAGGCAGAGCTGCTTGTACCAGATTCTAGCTTACGGCTAATTTCTATCTGTAGTCCTGGGGAGTTTCTAATGCTGCCTGCATTAGAAACTATGTAAGCTGCTGTGTGTGAGCATGCTTTTTAGGCATGTGGAGTTGCCATATGCTCCAGTGTTTCATGGTAAATGCTGTATCCACCTGAGCACTGTTATGTAACATGAAAAAGATATAGAGATGAATCATAACAGTTCACAGACCTGGATAATCAATTTGTTTTGGCATGAGTTTTAGATTTGCTTGCCCTTGATTTTTTTTCTGACACTGTCTGTGTTGTTAAGCTAATGTGTGTTAATGATCATACGTGTTAAACAGACTGTGCCACTAATTCCACAAAAGTCAGCAACATCAGTATCACACATCCGTTAAATGACTAATTTCCATATAAAGATTAACTGTTTAGTTTTCAAATGAATAATTTGAGAAATGGTTTGGATTTTACTTCAGAAATGTGTTTATGAGTATTTAAAGAAATTAAAATAGGTTTCTATTTACTGTATCTTTGGCTGTCTTGCCAAGTTTCAGATGTTTGCTCAGAGAAATCCAAATGCCAGTTTATCCAGAGGAGATCTACCAAATAAAGACCCCCTGGTGCTGGAGTGATGTGCACTTGTGACTAATTGTTTCCTTTCCTGCTCCAGTGCCAGGCGGAAGTGTAAAACACTGTGACACCAAATCCCCTTCTGTCTTCCCCACAGTGCTGTGAGGCTGACGTCAGGGTCTCCATCAACACTGGCAGCCAACACAACCACATCTCCAGCTCCTGCTGCCAGCGGCTCGGGTAGGAGCTCATGGACACCCCTCACAGAGTGTGCAAACAGACATACTGTCAAAGCTGCCTTTAAGCTTTTCGTAAACACATTAGATTATTACTAAATACTCTCAACTGAATGTAAAACTACAAGCGATAATTTTGTGTCTGTGTTCCCAGATTGGTGCCCTCTAAAGACGGCTGTTCAGTCACAGATCTGAGGCTACAGATGGGCTCCAAAACCCTTCAGTGTTCAGCTTTTGTACAAGGTAAACCCCAAATATGTCTATGCTACCTTTATACATAACATTACATAATATTCATGTGAAGGATTTCAACTCATGTTGGTAGATAATGATTGGCTGTCAGTAATAAATTCTTTACATCTGCATGTGTTCTTTATGTTCCAGAAGACGAGAGGTTTGAGCTGTGCCTTGGTCTTCATACTCTTATGGAACTTAAAGTAAGCCCTATTCCTCTCATTGTTTATTATTTCCCAGTTGAAGCACATTAAAATAACAGGCATATGTAATATCAAGCTTCTATTTATTATATTATACATTGTATTCAAGAGCCTCCGTTCTGATTTACTCTCAGGTCTCAGTTGCAGCAAGTAGCTAAAATATAAATTGAAGTGAAAAGACTGAGCGAAAGTTATTTCATTCCCCAGAAAATGATATTGACGTTCAGGCACAAGTGTGTGTTTCCTTATTTTAGACTATATCAGCCCCTGCTCATGGTATGTACCTTCCCAGAAATCTGTTCAGCCTGAGTCACAAGTTTCAAAATTGTTGAGTGGTCCTTGGCCTTGGAAAATAATCTTTCCAACAAAGCCAAATCTAATCTGTATTTTAGCTTTCTAAAAAGTTATTTTTCCTGAAACCTATAAAGACATCATTGCAGTTCATTCACCTCAATGGGAAGATTGTGAAAGTACATTGGACAAGTGTTTAATTAACCTTTGGTGGTGGTGGTGGTGTGTCCCAGTGCTGCTTGGACCTAAACACTCGAGTGCTGAAGCTTCAGAGCTGCAGTGATGAGCTGCCCTTCCTCGACACCTCCTCTGATGCTCAGTGCCAACACGACTCCAATAAAAACCTGTGAGCCTCACCGGACTCTGCTGACCGCTGTTTCCTGACCGTTCACAGCCTGTGATGTGTCCGAGGAAGTCTTATCGCCAAAACGTTGTAACAGCCTTTTTGTTGAGTTTACATCTATGTATTTGTACAACTCACTATCGTTTTTGCTTTACAAAACAACAATACATCTAACAAAAGCCTGTGAGAAATTATTCTGTTAAGTCTAAAACGAAAGTTTGTAGATTAAACAAACTTGTAATTAAAAGAATAAACTTGCTTAAACTGTAAACTTCTGAAACTTATGAATTTGAAAAGCTTCCTTTTGTCTACTGTAACAAACGAGCAACCTTTTCTTTCAAATAATAAGCCCGTTCCGCTGGTCCTCAGGGTGCCGTATACAGCGTTCAAAAGAAGTTTTATAAAGTCTCGTGAGTGCGTAAGGCTACCTCTAGTAACAATTAAAAATCAGACAATGTATCTGTTGCTTGGGTCTCTCTCTGGTCCTGGACGAATCTGTGTGTAAATCCCAGTTCCCTGTGAGCACACTCTAGAATAAATTAATTATCTTAATTAAAAAAGAAAAAAAAATATCAACATTTCACCTGCATGACTTTGTGGAGTTCTGCCATTGTAGAGTTCTGCAGTTTGTGAACCAGTGTGACTGTTAATGGAGGCTGTATGTTTGGGTGAGTGGGTGTGTGTGTGTGTCCTTGGATGGGTGTGAAGAAAAACAATTATTGAATCCTAGAACCAAATGATTTTTCTGTAGACTTTTATCTCATATGTAACAATGCCAGTTCATTCAAAGCACAGATGCATTTTCTGTAACTGCCCTGTCTGTAGAGGAAAATGCTTTTTGTTTTGCCTTGTTAGTTTGTCTTCAACTTCGACAAACCAGCTGCCAAACACTAATCCACTGCCTTAGTGTCTTTCACACTTCTGATTCTCGACTGGTCTGACTCTGTGCAACAACAGAGAGCAGATGTTTGAATGGAGAGGTCCTCAGACAATCTTCAGTCAGTAAAAACATGTGGTTTGAAGCTTAGTTCAAACTTATATGATATAGTTTATGTTTATGAAATTGTTACAAAAGCCATCTTTATTTTGTTCAGTAGCAAGAACCACAAACCACAAACAGATGCGAGTAAAGTTTAAAGAATGAATAAATGAATAGCGATGAATTTTGAAGGGACTGGGCTCACGGGCCTGGAAACCTCTGTACCTGAAAGGCAGAGAAAAAATGGAGGATTAGGACGAAGACAGTGGACAAAGGTATGTGAGCAGGTGGTTAAAATAGAGATTTAACCGGAATTTGTAGATGGTGTGTCCTGTTCCTGAACTTAAGATAACAAACTTGTCTTCATTTATCAAAAATCGAGACAGATCAATGTAAGACGAACAAAATTCTGATTATCTTTATGTCCTTAAATCACCTATGACGAAGTCCACTTTAAAGAATTAGAAACAAGTTGCCACCTTTTTATTGTTTGCGATGCAGATTTTTAAAAAATTAATAATTACTGACCAACTAATTGTAGGTAGTAAATTATTAGTCACTGCTGGTAATAATTATTAATTTTACTCTCATTACTCACAACAATAAACTTACACAATTATTTCCACAGTCAATGTGTTTCTGGGTCTTTGATGAAGTTGACCAGTTGGGAATAATTTATTTCTGTTTGAACAAGTTGATCGAGGTTCCTCTGTGCCAAATCTGTGCATAATAGAGGTCTCTTAGTATTTGCTTTGTCTTTCATAACCTCCATTTACAGATTTATTCATCATGAGTGATATTTGACAGACACTGCTGTAGTGCCACCTATTTTCTGTGCTTTACAGTGTGCTACAGAAACCATGTCATTATACTATAAGATTTAATCGTTACTCATAGATTTGTTGGTTTCATGGTTAATGTTTGTGATTTCACATCTGCGTGAAAGAGGAACTAGTGTATGACAGAAATTTATTTTTGGTGTCCTCTAAACAGTATTTTCTTTGCCTATATTAAAATGTATTCTGTCTAACTCTGTCTGCCTGCCATGTTTATTTTACTGTTAACAAACTGCATTTAGACTCAGCAAAGCAAACTTCAGAAAACCTGCACATTTTACTGGGTTTCTCAAGTAAAATCCAATATAACAGCAATCAGGATGTGGGAGGACTTATCAGCAAGCCAGACAGAAAAAATAATAAAATCATGAAATTGGATCACTTTTGTGAACTGTTGGAGTCTTTTGCTCGCATAGAAACCATAAAAGAATTGGAATAGGGCTTGCTGATGTGCTGAGTTAAATCCATGTTATAGCCACATACAGTATACACAACAATAAAGCAAATACTCATAACTTAACTATTACATTCTGTCTCTGAACTACTTTTGATAACAATACAAAATAAACTAGGCATCTCTGAAATATAATAACAACGACAATAAAAGGAGAAAACAGGAACAAATGCTGGAAAGGTGTTGATATGCAAATGCAAAGATACATTCTCAGACTGCAAAACATTTCTGGCTTGACAGGGCAGTGGGCACCTGGAAAAACAAGCTGTTTTTAGAACTGTCAGTGAATGGCATTGAGAGAACCAGTGCAAGATTCAGGAAATCACAGAATCACAACTAAAACAGGCTTGGAGACTTTGCTCCCACCACATCCTGTTAGAACTGACAAGGCAAACACCTTTAGCGAGTAAGGTTTTCTTTTCACTTTCAAAGGTGTCGCTGCACCGTGACTGTTACTGCAGTTCAATTGTACAAATGAGATGTTGCAATGCAATTTGGTCACACACAACAAGAGTTTGAGAGAGGCTTGTGTTATTTGGTCCCCAGCTTTTAGACAGAACGCGTCCTTGTGTCAGATTTATCAAATATTTCTGTTAACGCATTTACTAACCTTGAATTTACACAGTTAAAATTATCTGCAGAAAAACACTGTAGCCTGCAAGATTGTGAGAGAGCAACAACATTGTTTCAAAACCAATACAAGGGAAGACACAGGATTTAAACAGCCACAATTCCCTGAAATGCTAGACCAACATTACAACCCAAACTGAATCTGTCTTTGGTGCACAAACAATTGGCCGGACTCTATGTGAGGATGAGACTTTGCAGTTTTGACTTTGACTGACTGACTTACTCTAGTTGTTAGACTTTAGAGTTAGCATTGACAGACAAATAGATCTTTTTATAAACACACTTTGGTCCTTTGGTGAAATATTCTCTCCTTTTGTAAAGTATTTAAATGTTTTCAGAGAAATTCACCAACTACTTACTGTTCACTGCCTGATCTTTAGTAATTTTTCATTTTAGGCTGAGGTAGTGAAAACCTCATAAGAATGAACTAAACAGGAAATGAATCTGCCGGCAAGATGTTAGCATTTTGAAAAAAAATACTCTTGTGCACACAGTCAATTGAGAATATGTGATGGAAATCAGAATTTAAAGGTGCACCGTGTAACTTTCTGGAGGTGAAAAGTCAACCAGTTAAAACCATAATTTCAGGCATTCTCAATGTTTTTTCTTATTTTTGTTAAAATGAAAAAAAAAAAAAAGAAAAAAAAAAAGAAACAGCTAAAAGAACTTCATTTTTATGGAAACATACAAGAAGAGGCCCTCCTACAGACCAAATAACGCAAACCTACTTAAAGTGAAAACACTGATTAAAAAAAAACAAAAAATAGGCAGAGCTAATATGAAAGACTAAATCATCCAGAATGGTTGTTTTGACTGTAGGGTTAACTAGCTGAAACAAGTTAATCGATTAATCGCCATTAATTGATTATCGTCTATTGATTTAGTAGTGCAATAATCTTTGTCTGCTCTTTATAGGTCCCCAAACATGCCTGAACTAAAAAAACTGCCACTTTTAATAGGAAAAGTCAGTGTTGCTAGTAAACACAAATTTGATCTTGATTTGAGTAAATGTGACTGAAGTCAAATAATTCTGAAAATTCTACAAATGAAGTTTGCCAATAGAACCAGATATATGAGATTATTTCAAGTACAGTAGCTATTTTTGCTATTACAACAAAAAATATTTTCACAGGTAAATGTTCCAAATATTTTCAGTTTTATCTGTTTTTACACCTAATGATCTTATTTTAAAATCCAAGATGGAAATCCACATGTGTCTTCTAAAACTAGAATCAGTATGCTATTTTTTGTACAAATATTCAAATGTTATGTTATTCCTATATACTTCAAAAAAGGCTCTCTGCATCTCAAGAAGATATCTGAATGATGTACATTTTCAGCAGAGAACATTTATATTCGCCATCAGCGTTCCCTCCCAGTCTCTCTCTGAGTCTCCTCATGCAGCAGCAGACTGTAAGCCACAGCAAACACGGGAAAATGTACACGTTACCAAAAATACCCCTGTCTTTTGCCCTCAGTCTCTATCAATAGCAGCTGTTGATTCAAGCATCAGACAGACAGCACACTGCAGACTGCCAAGGAACTCAGTGGGAATGACCCTCGAGCCTCCAGACGGTGTTAGGAGAATACTGACGAGAAGCCCTTTCTGTGATGATACTGTTATGTAACTGTATAGCACATCCTCAATATTTTATCAACAATTTATTAGATGCCACCGACAAAACTGATACATGACACCAGATATATTTGATGCTGTTTACTGATACTGTAATTATAAAACTAAATTATGATCTTCTCATTATGATATGTCAATGACAGAATAATTCAATGTGTCTGTGAAAGTGTTCCTATAGCTACAAGGCTGAAAAACTTAACATACCAAATTTATTGCAACATTTCTGACATTTTTTTTCACCTGAAATTATTGGGATTCATCTTGAAGCTTCTCTTTTGAGAGCTGAAGAACAAGCGGTGCATCAGTCAGCTTTCACTCGGCATTTGTGCACACAAGCAATGACATCAGCAGAGAAGTCAAGTACAGGAAGTACATGCTTTTATCTCTTACAAAATTTAATTTACCGTACTGAGATTTCGCTCAAAGACAGAGAATTACCAGATGACAGACTTTCCTTTGTGCTTCTTATTTTAAACTCTGTTACAGTATATTAATTTTAAATGAGTAAGCATGTAATTGTCCATTTTAAAACTATGTGTCTTAAAGGTCTAGTGACTTTGAGGGAGATGCTATAGCTGCATAAAAGGCATTAAGCTAATCTAGTTTTGTATTTATTCAATTAGGCTACAAGTCTTCACATAAAACATTGCACGGAAACATGTGTTGTGGCAACAGTGGGTCACAAGGTAAACTGAATTACCAATCTTTGAAAAATCAGGCGGTTCAAACTTGCTTTAACCTATACAGGCTGGCTGTCACTGGAAGAGCTTCTGATGCAAAACACTAAGGGACAGATTTATCAAGCATTTGTCTCTATTATTGTCTCTATTTATATTGTTTTTTTTTTTTTTTTTTTTTTAGTCAAGTATAGGGGAAAGCCATAATGGAACATAGCTGATATCTTTGCCTCACACAGACACAAAGTGGTACATATCTGTTTTGTGTAATATATTATAAGGGCATGTTCCAATAATAAATTGAGTTCAAACACTCAAAAATAACACATGCACCAGGGCCTAAGTCTTCCAAATAATATTTATTGCCTAAATGGTCATACCAAGCCAAATAACTTTACATGAGAATTTCTCATAATTAGTCTGCTCACAATAATATTTCATTTAATTTTGATTAATGCGAGTTTTGATTAATCCTCTTTTGTCCTGCAGTTGAAGCTTAAGTGCTTTGAAAAAAATCCAGTTTTCACCAATCACCTGCACTTCTGTGTACTAATGAAGTGCAGATTAACCTTATATATTTGACCTGGAGTCTAAATATATAAGGTTTGGCGATGTTATGTAGCCTTTTTCAACAAAGAGACCAAATTAATTAGTTTATACGGCTGTAAGGCATGACACATGTAATAATGAAGTGGCAGGGTTCATCCATTTTGCACCAATGGCTTACAATGAACAAAATGAATCACCCATGGGATATCAGAAAGTTTATGTTTTGAGCTGGTAAAAAGGCATAACTTGTCTCCTTTAATTGAAATTTCACAGTGGTATGCTTTTTTCAAAATGTAAATCTTCTCAAGTCTCAAGCATAATGAGCCCACCCTCTGGTCAGTTGATTTGTGGATGCTCTGGTGGTCTCTCACAGACGCTGAAGGCAGATTGTCTCAGCGCCAACAGCTGTATGTATTCACAGAGGAAATCTGACAGCTACCGCCGCACTTGACCTGGCAGTTAAAATTGGAAAGAGACAGCGAGCCTTGTATGGACTCAAGGGCTGTCAGACTAGATCCGGCAGTTTTTATTTCATCAGATCAATAATACAAGCAATGTGACTGCAGGTGTCAAATCTACAAAGGTATTATACTATTATGGAGCTGAAATATCTGTATAAAGGATGAAGCTGCTTTATAGACGACTGGTTTTATCTGTCTGGTTTTATGCTGTCAAGAAGGAGCGTGGGTGCCTTCAATGCTTGACATGGCTGGTGTCTTCAAAGCATTAATTTGTGCCTGTTAAGAAATGTGTCAAAGTTTACTAAATAAGATACAATGACAAAATGTATGAAGAGTTTTTTTTTTTTTTTTCCCTACAGTAGTTCTCAGACAAACATTCCAAGATACATTTTCTCCAGTGCATCACGTCCAAGCTGTTTCCAAAAAAGGGGAATTTTACATGAATGTTGTGACAGAAATAGTACCAGCTTAGGGAGTAAACAAATACAAAAACAGGTTGCACAAAGTTTCCCCGATGTACAGTTTACAGACAGCTATTACTGGACAAAACAGGATGTGTACCACAGTCTCTAATCCTTAACATGGAAGGTCATAAACATGTAAGGTAAGTGGGCAGGAATGTAATCCACAAGGGAAAACAACTGTTGAAGTCTGATATGAATCTTATCAGTGCATGTAATTGTTCTACTTCAATTTGGTGTTAGCATAATAACTGCTGCCTCAATTATGAGCTATTATTTTCAGAGTAGTTTAAGTTGTTCTACAAATATTCATCGTTGACATAAATCTTGGTTGTGAATACCTCTAATGTGCCTCTGGTCTCATGGCCGATGTTTACCCTCAGGCACACACAGACATTTATATTTCATGAGAAAAGGAGAGGGAGTTATTGGATCCTCCAGTTGGAACAGTGGGTGATTCCCTCAGTAAAGCCAAGCAAACCCTGCAGGCACTTTGCTGCTCTGCTAAGAACAATACTGCTGTCTTGCTGTTATGCAAATCTCATTATGCAACAAATGCTGTGGAAGTAAAATCTGTTTTGTGCCATAACCTTAATTCATTCGTGAAAGCCTATTTCATACACAAGATGAAAAGATGTGCAATTAAATAGCTCTTTTTTCCAAATCAGCATGGGAGCAGAATAATAAGCACTGCTCTGCTCACACTGGCATATTTGAAAAACCAATGTGTTAACATTTTTTCTGTAATGTTTGTGACAGTTTTGCAGTAGTGGTCAAGGCAGTAGAAATTGTCAAACAGAAGAGAGTATAGTGCTCAGTTACAATTATGCTGCTACAGTTACCGAAGTAACTTTTTACCCCCATGTGAGTAATTTACTTGAGTAAATTGTTTTGTGAGTAAGTCTATAATTGACAAAGTTTTACGTTGATCATATTTAATAATTTGGATTTCTTAGACCACTTTTTTGTAGCATATTCTGTCAACATACCAGTCACTCTACCAAATGACATTAATTTCTAAGCAGTTATGCCAAGACGGTTACTCTTGACACTTTTTACTCTTACATAATAATCATTTCAAGTAATGTTTTCCTTAATAAGTTTTTGTCTTTTCACCACAGAACAATAAAGTGAGACGCAACGGGCAAACACAACTTCATATCCTGATCTATGGGCAGCCCATTACTTGTATCCGTACTATGATACAAACAAACAAAGTCAGAGTATTCCTTTAAGTGAAGTCACTCTCACAGTCTCATATGTAGCAGTAGAGCTCCTACACCTGCTCATTCTTGTAGAGTAGATTTGCCACCAGAGTTTTGACGGCTGCAGAGTCCTCAGCATCTGTAGAAGCAAAACATGACGTTCAATCACATTCTCTGGACAGCTTACAGTGTAATTATAATAACAATGCATGGTTTCTGCAGGATTCAAGAAGTCAAATTTAAGACCTTTTAAGGCCTTTTAAAACCATAAAATAGACGGCTTCTTAAGATCTAACTTCATATTTTGCTACAATTAAGAAAAACCTAATAAACTAACAAAAACTAACGTAATTTATACACCAACCAAGCATTCCATCTATTCCATCAACCAATAACAGGAGTTATTGTTACACACAGCAATTGTGCTATATTATTAAGGGTACGATTGAACATTTGTCGACAAAACAGCAGCAATGTGAGTCAGATTGGAAAATTGCTTCATTGAAAATTAAAATCTGTGCAAACATCTAGCACCTACAAAGGCAAATATAAGACTTTTCAAGATCTTAAATTCAAACTTTTCTCTTTAAGACTTTGTAAGACCCTGCAGGAACTTTGTAATAATAATTCACTTTATTGAACAGCGCCTGTCCAATAAAGTGATACATTATAAGGGATTAAAATACATAAACTTAAAAAAACATTACAGGCAACAATATACCACAACCACTTACGCTAAGGTACAGCTTAATTCATTAATTCATGCACCAGAATCACCTGCATGATTCTGTAAAAATAGAATCATGCAGGTGAATTTTAACCCGCATAATTAATTTTTTATGCTGGTAATGCATGATTCTATAAAAGTGTACTAGAATACACTGATATTTTCCTGATTTGCCGTACTGAGAACAACATTTGCATAAAAACCAGCAAGAAGAAGCCTGCACCAGGACATTTAAAGTCCACAGTCACAACAAAAAAAAAAAGTCTCTTCGGAGAAAACATTCCCACGTTGTGATGGAGCAATGCCATACTCTCCATATTGACCCTTTTAATCGTGAGGGCAAAGGGAGGGTGCTCCTCTGATGACATTTCTGTGAGGACATGGTGACATAGCTCACACAGCAAGCATGTTCACCTTTGTAGCTACACATTTACAAGTAGTTTTAACTAAAGTATTAAAAAGCTTCTTATTAAAACTTAGATACACCCACATAGACACACATACCACTTTCCGAGTCTTCTTATTCTCAGTTCACCTCCATCGCCCGCCCCCTCTTTATGCCCTACTTATATTTTTTCCTATAGATAGCTTTGTCAAACATGTTTTCCATTGTGGGTTTGGTAACAAGGCTGTGACATCTTAGTCAAAAGAAACAAAGAGGTTTAGTTCATGAATTATTAACAAAGGTGACAGGAAGAGGCACACTACCGTCATGAGATCAGAGGTAAATCTGCTCAAAGTCGAATGATTTACAAACCCCAACCTCTTTGTTTTTCAATACATATTAACATTGTTTAACAGGTGTAAAATACAGTAAGTAAAAGTATAAAAGTACTTTTCTTTTCTAAATGCATCTCCAAACATTTGAACATTGGAGAAACAAATTAGTATTTAACAACAAACGAACATATAAAGTAAAAAAAATATTTTGAGCATGATTAACTATGTTACAGAGTCAGATGAAAATGTCCTTCATTGACAGAAATCTTATACAAAAATGCAGGATATAATGTGTTTTGCCTATCAAGTGACAAAGAAGCATTTGCGATAAATGTCGGTCTGGTTTATGGGTTCTTATATCAAGAGACACATTACATTTGCATGAATCTCTTTATGTTATTTTAAATGTGGATTGTGTAATGATTTGGTTCAGTTTACTGACTTGAATTTGTAAAATCTACAGAATTTGTAAATTGTAAATTGCTGTAAATTTTGTACATACATGGCTATTCATATCGTTACACTTATTTTCCACTTACCAACTCCCAGGGCCTTTAGGTGACTTTTAAACTCCTGTTTCTTGTCCAGAACTCGTAGAAGATTAGTGGACTCCATTCGCTCAAGTTCAACTTTCCAGTAAATGTAGATTTTGTGACTGAAGCTGACATAAACTAGACAAGGGCTGTTTTTACCCTCTTTGCATGTGTACTGACCTGAAGAAGACAAAAATACAGCATCAATAAGGTTGAAATCTATACAATGCAATGGAAACATTAATAATTGTAGGAGGATTTTGCAAATAATATTTAAAGAATGCTCAGACAAGAAGGTAGTGAGGCTTGAACAGAGCCACTGCATAAAGATGAGAACAGATTTGCTATCTTTGAAAGAAGATTGAGAAAATAGTCACGTTTGAAGCCCAATGCTGCCTCTTACTGGTCAATCTGTGAACATAAAAATGATAGCACTTTACCTGCACAAAAGGCATTGACGTTCTCATCAAACTGGAACCGCACCACACTCCGGTTATGGTCAATAATGTAGGTTTGACCATCCCAAGCACATGCCACTACTTCTTCTCTTCCATCACCCTGGAGAAAAGCAGGCACAAAATGAAGATTGTGTAATTCATCCATAACAAGAAAAAATATCTTTCTACATAATGCCTAAAAACTTACAGTGACATCCAACTTTTGAAGGGCAAAGAGCTGATGATCAACCTGGACTGACCACAACAACTGCTCAGAACTGTCCATCAATTTCAGAGTTCCTATTTACAAAAATATATACATCCTACATTTAATATTACTACAATGTAACTCTGTTTGTCATATTAAAAATATTTTAAACTAGTATTATTATGTATTGATTTATTATTATTATTATTATTATTATTATTATTATTATTATTATTATATTATTATTATTATTATTATTATTATTATTATCATTATTATTATTATTATTAATATAATAATAATAATAATAATAATTGTGATTTAAAGAGGTGAAAATGCCAGCTCAAGGCACTTACCATCTAAAGTACAGAGAGCAAAGAGTCCACATTTAGATGATTCTTCTTTTGAACCTGTGAGGAAAATACATGTCTCGTTGATAGAACATGGTAAAAAACTACACTAACTACATAATTTCCATATTAATTAAAATTTCTGTAGCTCAACATGACAAAATGGGCCGGTTATGTTACCTTTACTTATGCTGCCAATGAGGTGCGTGGACACATTTTTGTTATGAATTCTTCCAGTAGTCAAGTGTAAAATTACATCTCGAGAAGGTCCCTCACTGTGAACAAAATGGTTTTAGAATTGGTTATTAATGCGTCTACAGTTAATGAGCACTTTGTTAACACCACCTTCCAGGGGTGGCTGGAGTGTCTTCTTCAGAGCCTGAAGAGTCCTGCTGTGTCCAGGAACAAAGTAGAATAGCATAGCCACATCCCGGCTGAGACACCATGAGCTCTGGTAACCCCTCTGGACCTGGGTTAACCGACAAACTATCCACCTATGACAAGAAAAACTCTACTTTCACCAAATCAATTCAGTAGAAAATGTATTTATAGTTGTTGCTAGTGTACCTGCCCTTCCAGAAGCCATTTTTAAGAAGAACAAGTTGTCCTGATCCTACGTCAGAAGCATCAGATGGCTCCTCCCATCGAAAAGCTCGCACCACTCTGTCCGTGTAGCCCACAACCAGCTCACAGCGACCATCACCATCTACCGCCGCCAAGAGCCATTTTAATCCAGCACTGAATAGGATTGATGTGGTGTCTTGAATGTAGTATCTTACCTATATCACTGATGAGGATAACTTTAGTGTTGGCAGGTATGTGCTGGGTGAAAAGGGGCCTTTGGTCTTCTGAGAAAAGTGATTCATGTTGACTTGCTGAATCTGCTTTGCATGTTGCTGTTAGATCAAAGAGATGAAACCAGCCTTCTGCACCAACAGCCACCACAAAGTTCTGCAAATAAATAATTAAATACATAAAACTATATAATAATAATAATAATAATAATATAAAATATTAATAATAATAATACATTTTATTTATATAGGGCTTTTCTAGACACTCAAAGACGCTTTACATACAAAGGCAGTTAAACAAAGGTACAACACATAAAAACAGTTACCAATAAAACAATCAAACAATAAAGCAGATTTAAACAGACAGGTCTTCAAATTTTTCTTAAAAGTGGTGAGGTCGGTGCAGTCTCTGTCCCAGATACTACTACTACTACTACTACTACTACTACTACTACTACTATACTACTACTACTACTACTACTACCACTACTACTACTACTACTACTACTATAATAATAATAATAACAATAACAATAATAAAAAGAAGAATGATAAATAATAACAGAAAATGAGTTTCTAACACATTTTTTAGGATGTTAACATACCTTGCCCTTGTTGCACACATCTCCAATTGCAACACATGTGAGCTGGAGGGAACAAACAAGACATGAAACAAATATATAAATATAAATAGGCCTTTATATATAAATAGAGAGAGAGAGAGAGAGAAGAGAGAGAGAGAGAGAGGAGAGAGAGAGAGAGAGAGAGAGAATAAACAATAAACATAAACTCACCATGCCCACACAGATTCTTGTGATGAAAGGTTTAGAGTCATCATACTTGTACACAAGCAGCTTGCCACTTGTGTCTCCAACAACAAGCTCGTTTAACTATAAAACAGAACAATTAGTAACGTGTACAGTTATGTGTCATGTTAACATTATTCTCACCGAATCGTTGTCTGCATCCCCGAGACAAATGGCATGTGGGAAAAGGGTCCCTGTGAAATCCAAACTAACTCGCTGAACGTAGTTGAGGGACCTCATTTACTACGGACGCACCAAAACAACATAAACGTGAGAAGAATGAGTGGAACAATGTGAATTTAGCTACATCACAATAATAAAACTAATATAAAGAAACTCAAACAATCAACAGATTAAACATAGCTAGTTTTTTCTCTAAAAAACTAATACAAAAAAAGTTTCAATGTTCGTGTTTTGCACTGGCGAGGCAAAATCAAAAGTACTTCCTTGTAAACAGAGACACGTGACAAACTGTACGGAAGCTCAAAAGTCGTTGCCAAAAAATTGCATTTCGTGTTTTCAAGTTATTTTATGCCTTTTTAAACAAGCAATGCAATGTAAAATTTATCTGATTTTTTGTAAAACCTTGCTGATATAGTAATAGATCCGTGTCTATTAATGTTCCAATGTTGTTTCGGTGAGAGCTCGTACCAGCTTAAATCGACCACTAGAGGGCAGTAACCACTCTCAATAAAATCATCTTTTGGTTTCTTTGGGCTAACTTTTATACAGAGAGGTTTAACGTTACTTCCAGCGTAGAGGTGTATAGTTTTCTAGCTTTTCTAGCTTTCTGGACAATTTTACTTTTAAAAGATAGAAGAAGAAAAAACACAGACCTTCTGTCTTCTTAATGTAGCCTATAGAATGAAAAAAAGGCTATTGTGTTTGTTATTTACATTTAAAGAGGAGCCAAGAGTTTACTCCAGTGAGTATCCCTCAGAAAACTAGATCGAGAAGTAGCCTATCTACAATTCATCGGCCTACCAGAAGTTGATCAAATGCAGGTAAACTGAAACATAATTTGTGACAATTATTTATACATTTGCTCTAATATTCAACTGTTGACTAGATAAATTATGGCATCCTATAACTATAATGACAGAAAGTCTCCGTAGGCTTTTATTACGTCTGTGCCCGACTCTGGAAAACCTTTTAAGTGAAGAGAGCCCTTTCGCCTCCAGAGGGGTGCAGTGAAGGCCGCTTACAAAACACTAATTGGACTCTGGGAGCACACTGCAAAGCAGGATAGATTTCAGAAAAGCCATACGAAGGCAAAGGCTGCAGGAAGCACTGAATAGAGCCCACAGGCCCTTTTCAAACTCTTGGGGGCCAAAGACAGAGCAAAGAGAGAGCGGGTGTGAAAGAAAATGTGTTTGGGGGCTTGTTCAATGCAAGTTTCGTTTGAATGGTTCTGCCAACCCTTAAAAATAGGCTGCACAATTTATTGGGGTACAATCCTTTTTCGGGAGAGACGGGCGGGGTCGTTCTAACACGCATTTTGTTTCATTAGGAATTACAGTGTTGCGTTTAGTGTGTATAATTTCCATGCGCACACAGGCTACACAACAAAAAGTTTTTTTTTTTCTTTTTTCTTTTTCTTAAGCTGTAGGCTGCTTTTCAATAGGAAAATAATGGGTAGCATCGACACTACTGTAACCATATCAAATCTTATACAAAACCTGCCCAAATAGATTTTGCCCCCCTCCGTTCCGCCTCTGCGACGCTGACGATCCGTCCTTTTTAGTACAAAATTCTCCCCTGCAGCACATTGCTTCTAGCAATAATAATAAAAAAAAAAACCTTGGGATGCGCAACGGGACAAAGCAGCCTGTTATTTACGCCTACATTATCAATAGGCCATAGCAAAAAAAATTTCAAATCACAACGAGTGGCATCAATACTAGGCCTACACTTTTGTTAACTGTTTGGCCAAAGATAAATTCCAACTTGGCTAACTGCAAGGTTAACAAACGATGACAAGATAACCAGGGTTAGTCTTATATAATAATATTCTTTAGGCCTATCAGTTCAATGTGGTTAGTAGCCAACATCTCCCTTCCTTTGCTCAGAGATGGAAGTCATCCACAACTGTTTGTTTAGTGCTTGAAGTGGCACGCGTCCGTCGTGCGCAACACAGAGCGGCAGGAGTCCTAGGTGAATCCACGCGACCAAAAGGCGTGGCTAACGGACAGGCCTGACCGATTGAAAAGCAGTGGCGTCTGTGGGGTCCCAGAGAAGCGTTGAGGAGCGCGCGAGGGAGCAAGTCAGAGCACAACCCACTAAAAACAACCTTGGCTACGTCAAGAGCTCACCACGTGAAAGGCACGAGCGAGACGCACCGCCCAGAGATTTGGCACAACTATTGAGCATGGAGTTTGCTGCCAAAATTGACCTTAACAAGGGCCAGCAACAGCTGATGCCTCCGGTGTGTTTCATTTCGACAACGGCACAAAGCATCCCGCTTAGCCCCACCAACAGCATCCAGGGCAGTACCAAGTCTGCATCCAAGCAATCCAAAAGGCAACGCTCATCTTCTCCAGAGCTGCTGCGCTGCAAAAGGAGACTGAATTTCGCGGGTTTTGGCTACACACTTCCACAGCAGCAGCCGCACGCGGTGGCGCGCAGGAATGAACGGGAGCGCAACCGGGTCAAACTGGTCAACAACGGGTTTGCCACACTGCGCGAGCACGTACCAAACGGGGCGGCCAATAAGAAGATGAGTAAAGTTGAGACGCTACGGTCTGCGGTGGAGTACATCCGTGCACTACAGCAGCTCCTAGATGAACATGATGCAGTGAGCGCAGCCTTTCAGGCTGGCGTCATGTCTCCCACAATGTCACAAGGATACTCCGCTGACATGAACTCTATGGCCGGTTCTCCGGTGTCTTCCTACTCTTCAGATGAGGGCTCTTACGACCCACTGAGTCCAGAGGAACAGGAACTTCTAGACTTTACCAACTGGTTCTGAGCCGCGGAGGTGAGCACAAATGACTGACAATATTTGTTTGAAAAAGTCTCGCGGAGATGTATGGCATAGGAATGTCATAGTCCTGGACAACAAGATGCACTGTATGCTTTGGTCAGGCCCCGTCTTCTTGCAACATGAGGACATGAGGCCCGAGATCAGCACCAAAGGATTTATGGATCTCGAGCCCAGTGTGGGACTCAGCAATATTTTCCATGACAGACTATGACAAACCCCCAAAGTGCGCTGTTCTGCAAAATATTAAAGCATTATTTAACTCGTTGCTGTTCTCTGCTAAACCAATCCATCAGTTTCTCTCCACAGAAATGCTTCCAAGTCATGATTTTATAGAATATTATATTGAGCTGTTTTTGAGATATATTAACATATTTTTGTATCAAAGAGATTTATACCTAGATGTTTTGTACACTTTTGTAAATAGTTTGTCTATTGTGCAGTTTACCTTCTGCCTATACACGTAGCCTATTTTATTCTCTTGCTCTTATGTTGGATGTCTTGAAAAGGAGTTTGACACTCCACGATTTATTATAGCACCAATGTGTCTTATTTAATAGAAAACCAATGTTTTATATGTCATGTACAATGATCAAATAATATTCAGCTATTGTCCAAACAGAAAGCTTTGCCCATGTATTGTATTTTATAGACCAACTGCCATTTTCTATTTTGCTTGGATAAAAACCTGGTCAAAATGAAGTCTATTTTTCTGCACAAAAATAATAAATAAGAATTAAAAAAAAAAACCAAAAAAACTCCAAACTGGTTGTTTTTATTTTTTTCTTGGAATTAATTACTGAATAGCCTATATCGAGAAAAAAAAGGCACAAAGTGAGATGATACAGAACAAAAAACAACAAACTAGCAAGCAAAAAAATATTTTTAAAGGCAACATTTGCTAGGCCTGCAAAGTAAAAACAAGGACGCACATTTGAGGAATACGCAAATGTAGTTTGGCAGGTCTGAGGGCGACAAGAGTCGGGCGCGTGTCTGCTCTAATGAGTGAATGGGGCTGTGGTGGGTACAGACAGATGGCGTGTGCCTCCTGATGGAGGCGCGCACCACCGACTTGCACCATGTGACCACAACAAAACGCACATAAAAAACGTAGCTAAAAGGGAAAAATGTATAAAAAAAAAAAAAAAAAAAAAAAAAAAAAAAAGAGAGAGTAAGAGTTGGACAAAAGTAGATCTTACTATGATCATATAATTTATCAATGTATTCTCTTGAGTAACATTAAATCAAAGTAAGAAAGTAAGTTATCTGCTTTACAGTGACAGCTGGTGTATCAAAAACATATGAAATGAAATGCTAAGAGCTAAAACAGTGTTTAAACAGTTAATGTTACATCCATAAAGTCATTTCAGGACCATAGACAGCTCTTAAGCTGCAGTGTGGTCCTCTCAGCTCAACTATGTTTTTGTTACTTTAATCATACCTCAGAGACAAGTGATGCAGGTGCAGTGTTGAGCTGCAGCACAAAAATAGTTTGTAGCTGTTGTAAAGTGTCATAAGTTGCAAAAGTCTTCCAAAGGGTTGGCAATGACAGACTTGTGTATGAGCATGAAAAGAGGCAGATAGGCCAAAAAGTCCAACAAATCTAAGGGGGGAATGTGCTGGATTTCCATTCTGATAGCTGCCTCTTGCTCCAGATAGATGCCCCCGGCCTTTAATTCTAGAATCAGTTGTTCTGGGCTGATATACTTGTGTTGGGACGTCCCGTCAAAAGGCTGCTCCTCTAGAAGAAATAGGAACAGCTTCTGCATGATAACAACACACAAAACATTCAAAGTGGATTAGGATGTTTTTGCAGATTTGGGTGTACACAACTGTCAGACAGACTATGGTGCGTGAGCCGCTGAATTAGACTGGCCTCAGATTACATGGGCCTTGTTTGAGTGCACCTGTTTGCACAGTTAATGCAGTCAGTTGAGGTAATAATTGTTGGGGGAGAGAATAATCCCTCAAGCAATCAGTCCATTCTCCCCACCACTCTGCTGTTAACAGCCCTATCCCTAACAGCTCTGTAATTACAAAGACTGCCTACCTGGCCAGGGGTTCGCCTCACACACCCGCGGCTAGTGGCTTTCATGTTACTCTGCCTCTAAGTGGCTGGTGTTGTGCGGAGGAGGGACAAACATTCGTAAGCGTCAGGTGGAGGGACAGAGCAGGTCTCTCTGAGAGGTGGTGTACGTCTGAGTCTGATTACAGGACTGGGTGCACTGGACAGCATGTTCACTGCTGGGGACTTTAATGAGATTAAGGCCAAGCTAATCTATGAAAAGGGAAAGGCACACTTTTTTTTTTCTAACTGGCTTACTTCCCTCATTTTATTGTGCACGTGGGTGCAGCATAAAAATGTTGGAATTGCACTTCCAAATTCCAAATTTCTATACTTTTCTGTATGTGTATATATATATATATATATTTATAAAGAAGATAAAGATAGATTAGATAAAGATAAAGATAGATTAAAATAAACAAACAACTGAGGGTATTACCTTTGCCTTGAAGAGCTTAACTTCTAGAGAACGAAAGTCTATACTGCTGATGAGAGAGCGCATAAAGTCACTGAAAAAAAACAAAACTTTATTAATAAAAAAATTGACAACAAAAAACATTTATTCCTCTTGTACAAAGTGAAAAGTTATGTGTCATTTTTATGAAAGAGACTACTGAGAACATGGATTGTGTGTTTTTGGCGGGTTTATCCAATCCACCAGTATGATGATAAAGTGTTCTGAATCTATTGTGGTTGTTCACAGTGGCAAAACAATGCATGGGTACACAGACATATCCCGCCATAGTAACGGATAAAACTGCACAGATTTGGGGAGCAGGGATGAAAAGGCAGGGTGAGCAGGGTTTGTTAGAGGAGGAGAACAAGGAAAAACAACCATGGCAAGGCTAGGAGTATGGAGATGTCCACATGCAAACTAATAAAACTAGATCCACTTAGATAATTAGACAAGGACACAGCTCTCTCGTCCAGCGTGTGGCATAGGCTCTGTTGTTCCCTTCATAACGAGCACCCAGTGTTAATGAGCCCCTCCTCACAGTGGGCTGAATGACCTGTTACAGCGAAGAATGGACAAGCGCTAGGCCATTGAGTGCAGTGTACGCCTGAGTGGTCCTGTGCAGAGATTGGCCCTTGGCTGCCAACTATAATGTGGGCAGAAGTTTGATGGAGATGAGAAAAGACAGAGCAGCTAATGATCATTAATTGCACTTGGTTTGCGGTAAAAGAGTAGTATAAATGAGGGGCAGAGTCTGGTGATGGACATTGATGAAGATAATAGTTGTCTAACCCATTTTCTTTTGTTAGAACTCCTGTGGCACCCTGCTGAGGCCAAAACAGCCAACTTTTCACTTATGTAATGCCAAAAAATTTGGCGGTCATTTGAATAGGAGTTGGGCACAAAGTTTAATCTTTAACTGACCTAAATTGGTCTTTAGTGAGATGTTTCATCACTTTTAAAAAGCAAGACAAACTATAACCACCATACTTGCATAAGCTAAATAAGAGATCTTCAAACCTAAATGTGGTAACGGTGCCCAATGGCAAGCGTGGCAATAGAACAATTGCATCACTACTGAAGAAGGACTAAACAGTGCATGGAATCATAAAACAACTTTAGGTATTGAGAAGAAAAGCATTGCTTAGCTCTGAGAGATTTTTTTCCCTCAACAGAAACAAGTGAACCTAGCTATAGAAAAAGTGATGTGTGTAAATATCTATTTAAATATAAATAATTGTATTTATATTGTACATGAATATACAATAAAATATCTGAAATAAAGCAACGGAGATTTCAAAGTCTTACATGACCAGAAAGACAGATTGTGTAACTACTGTTGCTACTAATTTTTAATCTTAGATTAAAGACATCAGGATTTACCGAAACAGATAATAGGATCAATCAAATAGGGTGAGGCAAAAGGACGTTATTGTCTTGAGAAAAAGGGGGCATTATGGGTAGTACCTATTGTAGACTTTATCAGAATTATAAAACTGACTATTGTATAAGAAGTTTCATGTGAGCATTCATTATCATTACTATAATTGGCTCTATACAGAGCCGACACCATGACTGTTCAGCCCCAGTCAGTCTAAGGCACAACACAAAGGAATGGCCGTAAATCTGAGGACCCATGACCCGACTCTGCAATGACTGAGAGGGAGCTCTCACTTTGGGGCTAGGGCAACGAGAGTGGGCCTTGACCCTCACAGACCTCCAGAGGAGGGTGGCTGCACCAACTCCTCTGTGTGTGTGTGTGTGCAGAACCATAAACCCTCAGGCATGAAACAGCTCTGTGTGTGGGAATTTGCAGCATATGGGCACTCATACACTGACACTATGCTAAAGGCTACAAACAACCAGAGCAATATTCCACATGAGTAATGAGAAGGACGGTAAATTCATTAACAGGTTGAATGTTGGTCACTCACTCCATGGTGGCTATTTTTTGAGCCAGACTGGCAATTACTGCAAACAGCCTGAGGTCCACAAGTCCATCAGTGACCCTGAAGTCCACCATTTCCAGAATCTGAAACACACTATTATGATTTTCATTCATGTAGCGTTTCAATGTTTTTGTAGCAATTTGTAAAAACACACCCTGTAGATATAGATCTCTTCCTCTTCAGATAGCAGCTCAGGAGGAATAATGCTTTTCAACGCACACAGAACTTGAAGACAAGATATGTACCCATCCCCGTCACAGTCCTCCTAAAAGGGAAAAAAATAAAAATAATGCAATAAATGTATCCTAATATCATTGTACTATAAAACAGAAACACTTGATATAGGTTTAATGCACATTTTAGTCCATTACAAATTACTCACTTCTTCAAAAGCTCTTTTGTACTCAGCCAGCCTTTCCTGATTAAAAATACAATATTTTGCCAAGAAGTCAACTGAAAAAAAAGAAAAAAAAGTGAATAATTTTTTAAACTAATTTATTATTGATTGATTGATTTTTTTAAAATTTTTTTTAACAATTAGAAGTTCCAGACTATTTTTGAATACCTAGATACAAAGTAGATGACTAAGTTTATCTAAGCACTCCCATGAATATTTCATTAAGTAAATTTGTAAAGACTAGACTAGGGACAGGGGGTTGGGCAGCAAAGAGGACTTTTAAGCTGCTGCCACTTCAATTTAGAAAATGAGAATGAGTCTCCTGAATAATGGGAGCATTCATTTGGTGTGGAGAAGAAAGAAGAGCAACAGAGTTTATATCAGACTGGACCCATAGCCGTGCACCTCTGGGGTTTCTCTGCAATGGCAGGGGGCTGTTCAGATCTGCCATTTATCAGCTTATGCCTAATCAAACCAGCCATTCTGTGGCCTCAGCCTTTCAGATGCAAAATATTACATTGAAATCTAGTCAACTTTACTTGTTAAAGCTTGATTGATCAAAACACATGCAAGGTGGCTTTGCACATCTGTTTGCAAATTTCTACACAACCTATAGCGTCAAGAATTACCATCCTCTGCTTGGACAGGGATTTAGACCTATTCTTGAGACATGAAAATTTACATTTATCCAACATGGATCAGCACGCAACAATCTGCTGTGAAACGAGAGATGGCGTAGGATGAATGAAACCATAAGACGGCACACCGAGGATCAAGGATGGCCACCTGCAGCAGCACGAGGAGCAGAATGAATGTCCAATAACAATATATAATAATATGCAGTCTATACATAGTCAAATTCACAGATGATATTCAATTCACTCGTGTTTCTGAAAACTCTAAATTTTATATCTGTGATAATAAATCACTAAAAAGTACTGAATAAAAAGTTTTGAGAAAAAAAACAAAAAAAAAACAACAAATAAAACATGGGTATATGTTTAGACACAGTGGTAAGGGAGACCATGGGTCTACGGCTGTAGGGTGCACCACGTCCACTGGACAATAGGTGCAGTGGAGTGAGAGATTGACGGAGGAAGCAAAGGCGGGCAGAGCAGAGGGACAAAGCAGGCAGTAAAGCCTCTTGCCTGATAGCCTTATCTGATTCCACTCCAGCGCTTGATGGCTTTTTTCACCACGCCTTTAAAGAGCACAGGTTGGGCCTTTAGTGTGAAGCCTAGCAGAAAATGTTAATCAAGACAGGGCCTGTGTGTAGAAAGGCGAGAGTCATTCCGCTCAAGCCATAATCTGTAATGAGACCAAGGCGATTCAGTTGCAATTGAGAGTGGAAGAATAGGAGCATGATGATGATGATGAGCAGGGAGGTTAACTCTTTCAGCAGCATTTGTTTTCCAGTTTTGTTCCTTTTCTAACGTAGAGTCAAATCTTGGGCTCTGGCGGCAGGCTGAAAACAACCAGGTCACAACTCATTTAACACGCACTTGGGTATCATTTTCCACGTCTGCAGCTGACAGATGAAAAATACTCAGAGCGCTCCTCTGACAAATATTTTTACTTGGCTGTGTATGATTTATACCACCCCCTACAGACAGTGAGTCTTCATGTCAAATGTTAACCTTGACAAGAAAGAATGCATACAGTATAAAACAATAAAAGTTTACTAAAAGTTTCAATGTGCAACACTAAGCAAGCGTATCACATAAAGAGCAATTAAACAGAGAAACACAACACCCTAGATGAGTGAAACTAGAATGTTGCAAAGATCTCTCCACACAGAGATGTATTGTTAGGCTCTTGTTTTTCTGCTTAATTAAAGACCTTTTTTTGTTTCTGCTCATCCCTTCACTGGATGGAGTCCCATAATTCCTTAAACAAAGGTCATATTGAATAGCACAGAGTAGGTGACCCCCTTTTTAGGAGCATTAGAATGGCAGAGCCACATGGCCCATATATAAAGATCCAAAATATGTGAAAGTATTTAGAGCAAATTGATCTTACTGTCCCACCCGGGGAAAAACTGGTGTAATGCATAAAAAGCTACATTTTAAAGTGGATAAACACATGAAACAAGAAAGGGGTACTGTTTTCTCAGTTTGAAGAATTCTGGAACTCAAAATGTATAAACCAGAATTTAAAAAAATAAAACACATTTTAGTTCTGGTTATGTGATGCCCTATGGTTATACACAGAAAGCTGGAGTGACCTGTTTGAGGATGCACATAGCATTTACTCAATATAGTGCCTTTCTTTAAAGTATGTTTGCTCAGCCTTTGGTGCTGAATCCGTCTATGTGTTTACAATCAGTCCACAATGACTGAGCAAACAAACAGCTCACCTATTGATGCACGGCAGTGTGCCCACTGTATTCAGGGGAGAAAAAAGAGCGGTAACAAGGGAGTGAGCAAAGTAAATCTGTCAAAGAGTCTATTATACAATGTACAAACAGAACAGTGCCGCACAATGGCCTTATTAATGGCACCATGTCGACGACCGGAGGGCAATAATAGCAGATGATTTTGCTTTGTGAGGTTATCTCTGGAGATCTAGTTCTGCACACAGCAGATGATTTGGAGTTTAGAGCTTGTTTGGGAGTGTTTATGGCACGCTCAGGGAGCGTGTGTTGTGGTTTGTGGCATGCACCCGGAGGCAGGAGGGAGGCCGCTGCGTGTGTCTTGTTTGTTTACCGCAGCTCAACCCACTCCTGCTGGTGCTGAACATAAGCCCAAGGCTTTTGTAGAAGGTGAAAGGTTTGAATGTTGCCTTTTAAGTAGCCTACATGGCCTTAAAGAACACGTAAAAATTTAGTTTTTGTCATCCCTCCCTAACATTGCTTCTTTATCAAAACTCAGTTGGAGTTTGATCTGTAAGATTCTTTTCTTTCCCCTTTGAGCCTCAGAAGATTGTTCGGAATTTCCCAGATTTGAGTTTTTGTAGATAGAGCTACAAAAACGCACTGTTCTTAAGTCTGCGACTTGTTTGGGGCATTTCTGCAGCATTAGCAGAACAGACAAATCTGTGTGATTTTTTCTCTGTGTCCGTTCATTTGTAATCCAGAACATGGAGCTCTAATTCCATTCCTCAAGTGGAAAACACATGACCATGAGCTTCATCGCACTTTTCTTTTTTCTCGAATACCTAGGATGTAAACTCTCCAAAGCATGTTTAAGACAAGAACAATTCAAATGCTCATCATGTTTGTCTTTGTCTGTTTCATAAAGAATAGCAAGTTAGTATGAATCCTCAAACAGGAAGACTACTATATATCTGTCAACACTCTGATATCATCATTGACAAAGGATGTACAGACAAAAGAGTTTGTTATGTTTGATGATGTAATGGAATAACAGGATCAAACGCACAGCACATTTTTGTTTTCACAAATCACAGGTCAAAATGCTCTTGTTCTGGTGTTATTGACATTGCCATGTAAATTAGCTTATCTATTCAATTAGGAAAGCTTGTAGACTCAGTAAGGCAGGGGTGTCAAACTCATTTTGGCAAAGGGCATCGCGGTTGTATAGAAGGTCCAGTTGTAACTAAAATTAACCTAGTATTAACACAGTACAGTTTTCTGTATATTTATTGTGAGAGCTACTGAAAAAACACTTGCATTAGTCTGAAAAATGACTTAATCTAATTAAATTATTTGTCTGAAACCTAAAGAGTAAGACACCCAGATTACTCCTGGCACAAACATAAGGGCCGCATACAATGATGAAGGGTTGCATCTGGCTAAGGGATGTTGTCAGCAGATCTAGCTCTAAATTGCCGCAGGCACTAGAAACATTGACTGAACAAACTAACTGTTACTTTGATTATTTATTTGATTTATTTATTTGGATTAGTGGAAATATTTAAGATGAAGATCTCAACAGTCTGTAATTCATTTTGGGTAAAAGCACCAATTTTGTGTTGTGTGTTGAACTCCTATCTGAGTTCTCACTATATCCATCTGGGACTTTACTCTGAAAGCCTTCAAGAAAAGGCGGGTATTTAGTGAAATACTTCGAGCTGATTAAGTGTGGGGTCTACCTTACAAGTACGCGTCATACATACGGCTCTTCTTTCAAAAAGAAATTACTCCGTATTTCTGCTAAAACCGCATCAAAAGCAGCAGAAACACGTACATCGGCGAGAGTAGCCATCTTTGTTTAGCTTGAATGAGACACAGCAGCGGGGCCGGGGTGCTAACAGCCGTCTTAACACCTCCGAAACACCGCTGGTTCAGACTCCCAAACCAATCGGGCGACTGGAAGACCAGATGGTTTATCTCGTGTTTGTGAATTCAGAAATATCGCGAGATAAACCATCTGATCTATCACAACTATAAATGTTGTATTTTTATAATTGATAAAACATTCAAAAGTGTTTTATTGAGCAGCATAATTTAATAATTTAGGAGTCTCAATAATTTAGAAGTCTTCAAAAGCTGTAGACCTTTAAATAATACTGACATAAATATTGTCTTGTCATACTGTGGCTATTTGATTTGATGATCATGTTTTGATATCTGTCCTATGGCACTTGCGAATGTAATTGCTTTTTGAGGATAAAAATAACATTTTCTGAACTGAACTGATTGTGAACATGGGCCGAAGTATGACAACCGCACAGGGTCACTGAGTTGAATGGTCAAACAGGGAGTTGTACAAAGCTGTGTATGAGAAAGGGCTTTGGTCTATGTTGGACAAAACCAATTACGACAAGTTAGTCATTTCACCATCTAATGAGGAGCAACAAGAGGGCGCATTCAAACAGACGTCTAGAAGAATATAAAGGCAAAACAATAAGTGATGAGTGTTAGTGAGCACAGTTTCTCAATGAAGAAATACACATAGTTAGCTTGTATGAGATTACAGTATCTGGAGACTGCACACCAGTCTCAAGAGTAAGCATATTAAAGCTTTCTATTAAAAGGGCAGTGTTCAATCGGTCTGAATAAAATAAAAATAATACTGTTTTATGGATGTGCATTTTGATTCAGTCTCACACTGTACTTACAATCTTCAAAGTTTGCATGACCTTTACTTCTTGTTGACTGAAGAGGTGAGCCATCCTGTAGTTTGGAAAGCATTTTAAGGGCCTTGTTTTTTCTCTCCTCCCGCTTCCTCTCCTGCTCTTCTTCACGTTCTCTTGTTGGACATGCTTCTTCATCCTTTTCAGTGACCCCAGAATAATTGGACGGCTCCTCAAACGGGGCCACCTCGTCTTCTAAAGACCCTTAAAAAAGGACACAAAGCAGTATAGGATTTATTCTGTGCTCTGAAATACCACAGCCATCTTAAAAACTAAAATATGTGAACTAAATGCTCATAACATTTGTACAAAATATTTTCAGATCTTATCTTACAATTCTCTTTGATTGTTCAGTTAAATGTGACAATTGCCTTTCAGTGAGTTCTATTTAAATACTCTGAAGAAAACTATGTCCCCCAAATGTAAACAGTTTGCCACAAATGAATAATTAGGAATCTTACTATCTCCAAAACAAGAGAGCTAGTCCTTAAGAGACAGTTCCTCACAGATTTGAACCCATAGAATGATCGGCTTTTCCTCTTTAATAATATTTCTATCCTTTAAATGCATACATTTATAGATGCACAAAATCAGAAGATTGAACTTTACTTGGAAAGCTTGTTTAGGAGAATAATTTGGCAGCAACAGTGTAATTTTAAATGAGTTGACATCTAGACATTTATTTTATTGCCAAAGGTCAGCTGCACAGATTGATGGAGCAATGTCTCATTTGACAGGCTGTCTTCCACCACACTGCACCCGAACACATCAGGCCACGTCTGAATGTCAACAAAATAATTTATTTTAATAATCTATTTTTTTGGCAGCGTATTAATCATATATTGTGACAGGGAACACATGACTGAACTGGCCTTAAAACTAAATGCTTTTTTGTTTGTTTTTTAGTAAATAAATCTTTCTATGTGGAGTTTGCATGTTCTCCCTCTGTCTGTGAAGGTTTCTTCTGCGTGCTCCTGTTTTCCCTGTACCACTAAAAATATGTTTTCCCCAGTACTCTTCAGCAAAAGAAATTTCCTGGTTAAATAAAGGTCAACTAAATTTCACTCCATATGGCTAAATTGTTAATCAACAACAACAAAAAATCACACAGCATCAAGCTGACTTCTGAGAAAGCTTCTGTGGTACAGACATAAAATAAGACTAAATCAATACGATTCAACCGCAGAAAGTATGTTGAAAAAACAAGATGTTTAAGATTTTACCCTAAAAACTAAGGGGAAAAAGTGGCTTTTGTCTGACCCCAAAACCACAATTCCTAGGGGTCGCAATGTGTTCAGCGATCACTGATCACTTCAGGCTGGAAATGAAGCAGGTTTCCATACCAACCCCACCATCTGAACACAACTGATAGCTGGATTTAGCTGTGAGAGGCCGCCAGTTATAATACAGATGTCGAATCTGCCCAAACACTGAATGGCCTTCAGCATTCAGGGCACCACGCTGAAACAAGAAGGTCGGACGTATCAACTTTTTTTGCATGTTTGAGAAAGGGATGAGCATCAGCAACACAATAAGAGCACCAAGCCTATTCACAGATGCCACCCAGAGCCTTTACTTCTCTATCTCCCCAAAGAATAGAGGAATCAAGCAGGGTGCATAAAAGGGAAAATCCTCACCAAATTATTATTCATGGGCAAGGGATTTCCCATTCATGGTCCCTTTATGGAAAGCACTCTTGACACGTCATTCCAGTCTTGACAAGTGCCAATCAAAGAGCTTGAGTCCAGTTTTTTTTAGGGAAACTTAGATAAACTGTGGAGATTTGTTGGATTTGGGAGACAATGGCTGGTGCTTCCACACTGCAAATGGCTTATAGACATAGAGGTATGGCTACTCTGACAGTGTGTGGTCCTCTGGGGGCAAACGATCCCTGGTCACAACACGACTAATCTCTGCTAGCAACATCCCAGTGTTTCTCTGGTATAATCTGTGCTGTATCCTCAGTCTATCTCAACAATCCAAAGGGGTCAGTTCAGATTAGTGCTCTTTGTGGCCCAGACAAACTACATTCATTTGTAGCCTAACACTTTCTGTAACAGCTGAATGCTAACTACAGTGTATATACAAAATCATATACTTTTTTTCTGATGTGTAAAGCTGGACAAGGATCTTCTTTATAAATGTTTTAAATGTGTATTCTCAGCATACTTGTTGTTTAAATGAAGTTGTGACTCTAAAAGCAATTTCTTTTAAATAGTTTGCATAAATATTAAAATATGATAAAGAAACTAATAACTGATAAGGTCCTAAAGCTGTGGTCTTAAGTTTTCTTGGTGCTGAGATTTTATGGAGTCATAGGGGGGGTCATTTCATCCATTACGTAGAGTCACTCTGAAGGTCAGACCCTTTATACTTCAGGAGGAACTGAATCTCACCTTTTCACACAAAGACATGCCACACACTGGGCGTCTTTTAGAGCCTCATGGACCGGGTTTGACCTCTCTGCGCCCCAGTGCTGACCTCCCACCTACTCCTCCCCCAAAGTGACCATGCCTTTGGCCTCCACAAGGTTAAAGTACACACCATCATCTTGTGACATCTTCTTTTGAGACTTAGCAGGACCCAAGCAGAGTAATAAAACTGTGACAATAGGCTGGTTTCAAATGTTGAGATTTGAAGACTTTTCACAATTCAAAAAATATCATGTTTTTTTTAATTGTCAATTGCTATGGAAGAAGATCTAAATGTTTATTTTTCTGAAACCCATGAGAAAAATCTTTATGGGACATTAACCTTATATGAATACTAAGTTTATAATAATCCACAAATGTTGCCTTTATAATTTTTTGGGAATTGATTTTAACGCTGTAGTTTCACTTGACAACAGTTATGTTTTTTAAGTTGAATAATACTGTAGCTCCACTATATGAAAAATGTTGTTCACTTATGCTGACAGAGAAGACAATGGACATTTTGTTTCTTTACAAGGAATAAATTTACAACATGTATTACTTTTCATAAGCAAGGTCAACAACTTTGCAATTCTATCAGTCTTTGAAAATGTTTCCAACTCAGTTTTTATGTCACATGAACACAACCTATAGCAATTACATGAACTAAAAAGCCATTTAATAAGACATATGCTTGCTCTAAGAGAAATAATTTCTCCAAGTGATTGATGATACAAAATCTGCCTGTAATACTGCTGTGTATGGACCATTAGCCTTATAGCACAATGAATGACAGTGGACAAATGAGCCTCTAGTGACAGATGTGGTCAAATGAAGGTGGAAGGAAACGCTGTTTGGACAGAGGTGACTATGCAAGTCTGTGTAGTAACCGTACTTTCTCTGTGTTCCAGTTTTCCATTAGTTTGTACAGTAAGGACTAAACGGCACCTAAAGCATCACTCATGAATGTACACAAGCGACCACACAGGTAAAGATGATACGGCAAACCAGCTGGCCCAAGCAAGGATTAGTGGGCTTAGGTGTACCGGAGGCAAGGGGACGCCAAACACTTTAGTGACAGCAGAGAGACAATGGGTCCTAATAAAGCAGAAAGAGTAGGCTTTTATAGGATCAGAGCGTAATGATGAAGACGGACCCTTGAACTGATTTATTATAGTTTTAAGTTGCTTTAAGTTGGCACAATTTACCAAATACTTAAATGGGCAGTAACAGTATTTATCACATTAAGAGAACTGTTTGATCAGTCTCTCAGGACCTGCTTTCCTCATGGGGACAAGAAGCATGACCCCATGAAGAAAATCCTTTATTAAATTACCAACATAATCTTAAGAAAAAATATTGGTAAAACAGGTTTTTGTTCAGATTTACTGTGTGTTCTTATGAGGCAAGGATGTCTATGGCTCAAGTTAGGATCTTGAAATGAATGTAACAAAGTAATGTTTCCAAAAAGCAAAATAAATGATGTATGTGGATGTGTGTGTGCGCAATACCTAAAATGGAGCTGCATTGCGAGTCAGAAGATTTAAGTATATGGTTTGAAGGGCTCTGGTCAATTATCCATGAACAAGATGATCCAGAAAACCGTCCCAAGTCATCCTAAAAGGGGGATAGAAATTAATAGAAATCTTTAAAAAAAATGTCAATGACACATTGAAAGAAACTGCAGCAGGAGTGATGTGTTGATTCATTGAGGAGTATTATGTAAATGCATGCATGACTCTTGCTCAGAGCACTCCAGCTCTTCATTGTGGTTTGGTATAATTGCAGGAGGCTCATTCATGCTTTTCTCGGGTTCACAAGGCACACACATGCATACACGCCCTCATACACTCTCTCTGATTTGTCATAAAGGGGAGATTAATCGTAGATCATTTAGAGCACCTGCATCCATTCCACTGCAGCCCAGAATGCACAAGCCCTGTTTAGCCTCTGACCTCTCACCCACCAGCCCCAGTCTGATCCTGGTATTGGTGGATCCTCCAAAAGAATCCCACTGTGCCGGGCCTTTACCCCCTTGTGACACAGCAATGAGCTGTCTGCTACCGTATAGTATAGTACTGCCCCCCTTTGCCTGGAGCCTATGACTGATTAACCACACACCTGCTGTACGCCGCGTGCCCTCGGTTATATTGTGCCTCAATTATCAGCAACAATTTGCGTTGGACAAAGTGGAACAACAGTTATAAATGCATGTTGGCTCAGGTTTGAGGGGTCTTTTGTATGGGAGGGAGGCTGTCTGTGCCAGGTCTGGACTTATTGTCCAATAGTAGTCGAACTCTTGAAAGGTCTAATGTTTGCTTACAACAGAGAATGAGGAGGCAAAACAACTTCATAGGGGTTAGCGGCTCCTACCGGATTGTTTTGATGGGCTTTCCCCGTGGAGCCACACTTTTCAGAGATGCTGCCAGCTGTGAAGGGCCTCCAAACACCTGACAAGCCACATAGAACACTGCTTAAAGCAAAAGGCAGAGGAAGTAATTGTGCACACACAAAAGTGTATGAAGGCGACGCGGTTCTTGTTGTGTACATAAATGTCAGTCCATGCCACACATTTTCATGCGCTCTTTGTGTTTGGCTGTGTGCTCAGATATGACTAATGTTGTGTATTACCTCCAATTATGTCTCCTAATCTTAAAGCAAATAGTGTCCGAAATGGACCTACAAGCCAGAGTCGAGCACCTGTCTACAGAAGCGTGCCAGGTGCAAACATTGTTTTGGAGAAAAAAAGAACAAATAACCGTAATACAAAGACGTGTGGTATTCTGGTAGGTGAACACAGCTAGAGTAATTCATAAAAAAAAAAAATCATTCATTGTATGTATGTTATAGGTTAGGCAATGATTTATAAGTTCACATTTTTTATGCTTTTAAGATATCTCAAAAAATTGAGAAAATAAGCTTGTCACTTGGTTTCAATTACCCAAATGTGGATATTACTTTTTTGCACACTCTTTCCTCTGACTTGTTTTGTTTGTCTTGCATCTAGCGCTTACGTAAATCTAAGACTTAGGCTATCAGTGGCGGACTTTCCCTAGTTAATGATATACTTTACCAGTTTGAACTGAAAATAAGGCGTTGTGATGTTCTTATAAATGTGTAGTCTGAGCTGCCACACCTTTGGGGATTTTTTTTAGTTATGACATGTTATAACTAACAGGTTATGCTTGTAGCAGTTTGTGATGTTGAGGTATCATGGATCTTATAGACCTGGAGAGCACCGCAAATTGTTCAGGTATCATATGTGCTACTGTTGACAAGTGCACACCTGTCTACATGACAGATGTTGCTTATCAAACGATCTGTTTCAAACTGTCAAAAGGATATGACAGAGTTGGAGATTCCCTCTGAGATTTTATTTATTTATTTTTTTTTTAAATTAGTGAATTAAAATACACACATTTTCAAATTACTTAGAGCATAAACCTTTTGAACAATGTTAAACTAAACCATTTATATTTTTACTATGACAACTATTGCATGTTATCTTATAAATATGGCCTATGCTTAAAAAGATTTGTGTGCATTTATTTTTTCTTTTAGTGCTTGCCAAACATAAACATAAAAAAGGACTTTACCATTGTTCATCTCCAGGTCACGGTAGCTGTCCGAAGACACTGAATCCTTCTTTAAGCTATAAGGACTCGCAGCATCAGTCTCTTGGCGGTTCAGGAGAAGTAACTGGACACGGGACAAAGATCCTAGATTTCCAGAGTCACAGCCCACAGTGAGCAGAGCCAGGCCCGGAGATAAAACATCTGAACAACCAGCAAACAAAAAAAATAGGGTTTGGGAAATTGATGAATTAATTAATTTAAAAAGTTTTTTTTTATATATATATAAATTAAAAAGTGTAACTTTTTTAAGTTGATTAAAATTTTTCTCCTCCACATTATGGTATGTTTCCCTAACCACTGTGGTTGTCTGTTTATGGTCAGTATATAGGTGTTTTGATGAGGGTTCCAATATACTTCTGCCCTAATATACACAGACCCCCTGGGCTCCAAAGTTCTCCTTGTCACACCTAATTAAAAACGGATCAGAGATGGGGTGGCTCACTGCCCATGCAAATCCTGAAGCCCACGCTGCTGGGTGTGGAGCGACCGTTCCCCTCTGAGGGGATTTCAGACAGTCCTCCACTAATACTCACAAATGTTTCAGAAGAGAATCTTCTCTTACAGATGCACATATTTTGTCCAGACAATAGAGAGGGAGAACTTGGGTTTGCTAAAATCAGCAAAGTAATCTTAAAGACGAAGTTGAACGGTTGTCCTAACTGATGAATGAATATTTGTGTGGAAATCCCAGGGATAAATGTAACTATAGAAGAATACAAACCTACTTTCTTTTCTTGTCTTTAGCTAAAAGTATCCACAGCACTGTGCTTAGAGTGAGACAATACAGATTTCTCCCTTTTTTACCCCCATTTTGTGAGTTTTGTGCCAGTTTGCACGTTCAACATGTCAAGTTTTTTTCATAATCTGAAAAAGGAGATAACATTTTCATGAAAACAAGCAGGCTCCCTTCCAGGACATAAGAGAGTCAGGCCTTGAAAAAAAATAAAAATAAAATCAAATAAACAAAATTATAAACGCCAAGTTATTTTGGGCTTTTGACACACAACAACCTTCACACTGGACTGAAGTGTCCAACCTTCACACTGGACTGACTTCATAAAACTAAACATTACAAAAAAACTTAGCATATTTTCCTTACACTTATGTGCAAACTAGTATATTTAAATTGAAGACTTTATTATTCACTTGTAGGTCTTTCTTTAACTACAGTGATAACTAGGCAATTTGTAATTAAAACGTTACAAACCCCAAATCTCTTCCAATGACACAGAGAGCTATCTCTGGACCACACACATCTTTATATAGTTGTAAGTGTGGCTTCAGTCTTGTTTGGTCAGACATGACAGAGTTTACGGTTTCCCTTTTCGTCATCTTTAGACTAAGCACATGTAAATAGGTTGTTAATCTAAGATAAAGGTCAGTGAGATTCTGGACTAAATCTTGAGTTGATCTCATCATTGGTTGCTATAGCAGTGCTTCGCCTACAACCTCTGGGCAAAGGTCAGCTGGGTCAGATGCAGACAGAGGTCAAGCTAGCAGGTTAAACACCTTGTCGGGGATTAGCAAGCAGCGAGGGAGGTGGCTCATGTCTCCCTGTGGATCCCTCAAACACCTCAGGACACACAATATCTGGCCCAGGCACGCACACACAACACATTTATTTAGCTTTTGTTGGCCAACATCAACGGAAACAATGAACCGGCCATTAAGCCTTGCGTCTATAGCAGGACACAAGTCACAGAAAAGAAAAAAAGCAACAAGCAACTACAGTCAGTGCATTATAGAACCAATACTTATAAATTAAAGAACAAGACTTTGATTTAAAATTGAACAATACAACAAATAAACTACCTGCGTTTTTTGAAGTGCAGCGTGACAACCCAGAGGACTGGTCCAAGGAAGAGCAAGATGCTGACAAAGGGGCAATAGCATCCAGTTCATCAAAAACCTGAGACTGGCTGTAGCTCAGATCAGAGGAGAAAGACACGGCACTGTGACATCGATCTACAACAAAGATTGCACATTTATTAGGTCATAAGTGTGTAAGCTATAAATTATACATGTATACAATGCTTTTATTATTATATTTTCTTGTGACCCACAATTTTTTACGTAAATAAATAATCAAATAATATATGTGCAAGAAAACACTATTTACACAACTGCAGACAAGTATTTCAGCAATCAACTAAATGTATTTAAATACACATCCAGCAGCCTTCATGAGAAGATCCTCCTCTGCATCAGTTAGGTTAATACTCAAGCTACAATAAATAGCCTCCAGCGATATAGGGCTGCACTTATAGCGTCAAAATTAGAGTAATCACTGCTCTTTTTACTGAAACCATCCAGGATTAGAGAGTGACACAGTCCCTTCAAGTGTTGTGTTTGACAGGATCCTAAAAAGAGCTTGTCAGGGCTTTAGAATGCAGAACAGAAAAGGAATAATATATACAGAAGATTCAATGGCAGAAATGGGAAGCACGGTTGCTTTGTCTCTGGCCACATAGACCAGAATAAAGGCGCAAAGCCACATTTTATGCTGTCAAATACGAGGACAACAAATACCAATGTGTTTATGTGCACTTGAGCGCCCCTCTGCTATACTCAAAAGCACAATAGAAAGACTTGACTTGGCACTTCAAAGCATATGGTAGCTGTCACTCTGAGCTGAGTAGGGCTGCACTGACTCAGTTTTTCGGGGAGGTTAGAGGTGACTGTGGGAGGTCGCTGTATTTGATATGTCAGACTCAGAGAAGCACAAAACATTCTCTGTCTCTCCATTTCCCTGGTTATATCGCCTGGAGCGGAAAGCCACGGTGTGCCAAGACAGTGCCCTACATCACAAAAAGACCACCATTCTCAGAGATGTCGGAGGAGACTGAAGAACATAATTTTAATTTTGCATCCAAATCATAAAATGATATGTGTTGAGGTTTAAAAAAATAAATAAAAAAACAGACAAAAAACAATGATGTTGTGTCTTTAGAGAAAAAAAGCATAAATTCACTATGTGCTTAGCAGTAAATCACAGAAAACAGTAGATGTCTGTGATAGTCAAGAGAAAATCTTTGTACAATTTACACATTGTTGGCTTTCTTTCATAAGGAGTCTGAAGGAGTCAGATGTCATTGGCCCCATCCTTTATCCACATTCAGAATGGTAAATTAGCAGCCGCAGGAAAGCCGCCGAGGTATTCTATTGTATTTTCCCGGCTCAATGTTTTGCCATCAGTGAGCGGCGGTCAAAGTAGATTTATGAGCATTGGCTGCACGTCTGCTTCTGAGCCCACAAAAAGAACAGGCATGGGGCAAGCGCCTCTGAGAGACAGCACACGAGGCAGGGATCCCAAGTCCCATTGTTAGGACTCCAGGCCTTTGAACAGGGAATCAAATGGGAGCAGCTTTTCAGTTTCGAATAGTGTTTTTTTTCTTCTATTCAAGATGTCTGCATCATTTGAATTCAGAAGCATAAACATTGTAATCAAGTAAGAGCGCTGAAGTAAATGTACAAAGTAGAGGTTCAAGAAATTACACCACGAAGAGCAAAAAAATATGGTTGGAAACATGCAGGTAAAATAGGACTGCATTTCTGGATGTAATATCATATTTATATGTTTAATGACCGTAACAGGAACGACAAAACATTTAAAAATGCACAAAAAGAATAAACGCACCAAAAAAAGAAAAAGCGAAACTAAAACACATCTGAATGGCTGATACAATAAACAAATTTGCTGACATATGGTTGATATAAAGCTTTTCTCACTTAAAGATTTAGTCGCAGTGAGAAGAACTTTTTTTATTGAAATGAGTGTACTGTTTAGTAGAGAAAACACGATTAAAGTAGGAGTAAAAATAAGCTACTAGAAAACAACAAAATTGTTAAAAAGTTGCTTAAGGAAATGTAATTAAGAACTACCATTCTCTGTGCACATCCTTGATTATCTGGTCTGCATAAGTTGTGCAGAGTCGAGAAAACAGGAAGTGCTGCACAGTTGAGGCAAAGGCAGGTGGTATTCTTACCTTGGACTGTTGCAATGGGAGGCAAGACGGGCCGCAGAGACCCTCCACAACTAACATTAGAAGGAGTCAGCTTTAAAGAAGAAACTGCTGAGGGTATGGGCGGACTTGGAGGACAGAAGGACTTTGCACTGACTGGAACTGTAATGCTGTGCCCAGAAGTGGTCTTCATACCAAGCTCAAAATGTGTTTCTTCAATGGGACACTTCAATTCCAAATCCCCCTTGTCACCTTTAGGTTCAGACTCAGCCACAGGTGAAGTTGGGGGGAGTGAGGGAGCTTTTGTTTGACCATTGAGGCTTGAGGTGATTAGAGAATAGGTGGACAGGTTATTGGGAGAAAGGAGAGGTAATGATGCACGGTGGGGGCCACAGGTGTCTTCAGCACACACGAAGAATGAACTGGTGGGGAACAAATTATGCCCTCTGGACTAGTGCTCCAGGATTCAGCTGTTTAAAGCGAGACAGGAAATTAGAGGGCAGTACATTACGCAAAACATGCAATTATCACAATCAATTAGAGTTAATTAATGGTGTATACATACAGCTATGTTTTATATGGAAAGTAAAAACATGTCATTTAACATTTACAATGATAATTAAAGGTGTAAAACATTCTTCACATATCCCTTTAGTCATTACCTGAGGTTCTTATAGACATGATACTGCTTCCTCCAGTGGTCAGATCCAGACTGGGGCTTAGTAGACTGGAAGAAGGACGACTTAGGTCTGAAAAAGAGCCTAGAGAGAGGCTGTCAGGAGACTGTGGCGACGTTGGTTCAAAAGGACTGTGAGACAACTTTATGAGTGAGCTTGTGTTACTTAGGTTCGATATAGTTGCGTGAGTCTCCCCAAATAAACTGTCTTTATGTGTTGAGGGAAGGTTTGAGGGCTTGAGGGAGCATTTGTTGTAGCTTCCTCCTGAGGTGTTTCACGATGAGGACTAAGTCTGGTATGAGGTTTTAGCTTAATCCTGGGCAGTGGAGTCACAGTGCAGAGAGATGGACAACGAGCAACAGCAGTAGACTGTGCTAATACTGGGTCTTGATCGAAGTCAGCATTCCTCTTGTTTGCTCTCCGGTCAAAAGGTCCTAAAATATATAATATAACACATTATGAAAAACAGATATATTTTCTACACAGTATATTTTATTTAAAGTGTTCTATCTTTCAATATCTCAGCACGAGATATTCAGGAAATACTAGAATAGTATAATTTAACCAAATGCAAGGCAAATCATCTAGCAACAACTCCTCCGATCTGATTTAGATTTTTAAAAACTTTTAAATGTTTTTATTTATATAGATTATTATATTATCTCAAGGGCAAAACCTAATTTTATGTTGGATCAAAAAGGTTAATTTGCAAAAGAAGTAATTCAATTGTATGTTTTTACCTGTTCAGCTACCAGATCTGTCTTTCTGGTAATTAGTGTGAAATTATGTCAAAAGTAAAACTTAAGTAAAGAAGTATCTATTCTAACAACACATATGAAGTGAGGTCACTGGCTCCTGTTGAGTGAATGAGACGCTCACAAAAGCAACAAGATGTTCACCAAATGAAGCAGCTGCATGTTTCCCACCACAAACACGACGGAGGCTACTCTAAATGTGCAATATTTTAAGAACATGTAAACATTTGGAACTTACTGCATCTGCTAGAAGTAAAACGTCAACAGTGCAATAATCTGTGTTGTTATTTACATAAATGGGTCACAAAAGGTTGAAAAAAAAAAAAAATCCAGAATGATAGCTTTCTACTCATAGAAAATGTTCACCCGTAGTTTTCTGCATCTTTGAGAACAAACTCCAGTGTATTCTTTATTATTTGTTAACTTATGAACCTGGACAATTGGACATTTGATTTGTAAATATTGACTGAAGTTAAGTTTGTTTGCTAAGGACAAAATGCCACCACAAACTCCCAACATGATTTTAGGTATTTCATTCTCCTATACTGTCTTTTCAGTATTTTATTTTTCGGTCATTATGAGGGGGATAAGAGACAGAGAGTGTCAAGCAATTTACTCCTAATTTTCTGGGGGTCTGGGGAGAGTCCTCAAAAGCACTGCTTTGGTAGCTCCATCTGTTAGGCTCACTGTGAGTGGGAACGACACTGCTTTGAGCGTGTGAGAGATGCACAAGAAAGTCTGATGAAACTGGAAGAGAAAAAGATAGTTATGTTTATTAGTGTCTTTAAAGATGCACAACAATGCAACTCCATATACATGGGTCTATAAATTTAGGCACAAAACTTTATTTAGACTAGCACAAGATTATGTTTATTGATATTGATAAACTATATATATATTTATATATACACAACGCAGACTATTATGTAGGCCTGGGCCATTAATCGAAAAATGAGAGATCGGGATCAAATCGTATCGAATTGTCAATTATTAGGTAGCGGGTTTTGAATCGAAAGATCGAAAACCAATCTTTTGTCAGTAAAAATGTGTGGTTTGGAGCAAAAGTCAAACTTTGAGGAGAAAACGGCTATTTAGTCAAAAAAATTGGACACATTAAAAGATTTTATTTTGTTTATGTTGATGAAAGGCATTTATCATTTGGTTTCGAAAAGGTTAAACAAAATCAAATTGAAAATCGAAATCGATCAATATGAGAAAAAATTGTGATTATATTTTTTCCCAAATTGCCCAGTCCAACTATAATGCATTTTGTATTACAACATGTTGTACAATTATAATGTATTTACTTGAATTACTTGTGCCAAAGCAAAGATATTGGGTGGAGATTGTTTTCTGGGAAGCAGGGTTAAGGGAGACTTTGAGCAAAATGATCGCCATATGGTAGAATAATTAGTATTGAAAATGCCCTCCTCCTTCACTCAGTGCGCACTTGTACAGAGGCCCGAGCCCTGAAAGCCATGGCCTGCTGTGAAGCTAAGGTGTGAGCTGGCAAAAATGTCTTCACATTAGTGGTCTGGTTCTGAATAGAGCTGCAGGTCTCCCCGGCCCCAGGCTTTTCACTCACACCAGAAGACCACCAGGAGGGCGGCGCTGTGAGCACTTCCTCACTAAAAAGAGGTTGTCCGAGAGGGCTATTTAATCATGCTCAATCACAGGGACGGATTAAGCACTAACGACAAGCTTGGTGGCCATTACCTGCTCCACTTCAGTAGGGGTCAAAATGGGAGGATGCACTTTTAATGAGCAGAGAAGTCCACTCAAAGAAGTCACGTCCCACATCCTGATATTGTGAAGGTGTAAAAACAGCAGGTGTTTCTTTTTTACCAACTCTTACCTTTAATTTGCTGGTGTTTTCGAGAGGAACAAGACTGTGCACATTGCTTCTCTTGATGCCGAGGTAGAAGCCTTGTCTTGGAGTTCAGAAAACATGAAGGTCTGAAGTCGTCCGGCCGTGTTTTCATATGGGACAGGAATCGAGGACACTGTAAAGACTCATGATGTGGGACTGAGTGGTTCTAGAACAGCAGAGACAAGCGTAGAGATAAGTTATTCCTTTGAGATTACAGCTTGTGGTGTATACTGCTCAAAATCAAGTTGTGCCACTGTGCTTTTGGTTAGTTTGGTCTTTAAACTGCAATTAAAAGTAAACAATCATTTTATGGTGGAAAATATGACAATGTCAAACCTCTTGGGGTGGGTCTGGAGGACAGCAGGATGATTCCATGGATATATAAAGTTAAAACCATACTTCTAAACCTTCTATGTGCAGGTATGCCATAAAATATTAGAGCAAAAAGTGCAAAGAAGGAAGCCCCTCTGCCAGGCCAAGTATACTGACAGTTTTCTAAGTTTTATTTTTGTTTTTACGTTTTTATATGTCAAATACTTTATGGTAAATTAAAACATTAAAACTAAAAACAACAACAACAACAACAACAACAACAACAACAACAACAACAACAACAACAACAACAAACAACAACAACAACAACTAACTAACTAACTAACTAACTAACTAACTAACTAACTAACTAACACAAAACTGAAGAAAAATAGGTATCCATTCATTGTTGTTTTTCAGACAACATGAATGTTATGATAAATGTATAAGTCGAGACAATGAAGGTGAATATCTAAATTTTTTTAATGTTTCATTTATTTATTTAAAATATGTTTTCATAAGTTGCATCATAAGAAAACTTGATAAGAAAACAAAACAAAAATACAATACTTTTAGTTAATCTAAACTATTTGAAGCAGAGACGTTAACAACAATAAAAGGATTTTTTGAATGATGCACGAGGTCGCTGCTGCCCCCTTGTGTTAAAACGCAGCACTGCAAACTCTTTTCTGTACTCTAAAAGATCTGTCAAAAATACGTATGTGTTTTATTACTTTTTCTACACATAATTCCATGTTAGTAAATGTATGTATGTAAAACAATGAATACTGCCTCAATAAAACTCTTTATAGGCCTATAGTGAGTGAGCGCATGGCCCTATTTAGCTGGAATATAAAGTAAAGTCAATGTTTGAAATACGCTGGATGGCAGCACGCAAATGAAAAGCAGTTCAGCACAAAGACGTGCCAGTGACTCATTTAGATAGTGGCCTTTAGAAAGCAAACAACAACTCTGACAGAGAAACCAGGCTTCTGTTTGACTTGGACTTTAACATCTCAACAGGATGAAAACAAACTGCAGCAATGGTTTGGGACAGAGGAGGGGTAGGTGGGGTCAGTGTCTGCGACTCACAGCGAGGATCAGTTTTATAATCCAACAGTATCTCCTTTGAGACCCTTTTCTAAGATCTTAAGGATTTAAAGATTTGAATTCTTGTGATGTAAAGGGGAACAAGCAAGTTAGGAACAATGTAAAAGGACAGGTATTTCATCCCTTTTGGCTCCTTCATTACATGTCAGTCAAAAGGCTTTGTGGGCTCGTGTCATCAGGCCCATGACCTTTAATGCAGGTCTGGGCATGCACTGTAACACTAGTCCCACTACAAAACAGCCAGTCAATACAGGCACACATGCGTGATCAAATGTTCTTCAGTCTATTTGTGAGACGTCAACCTTGTCTATCAACATCTGTAATCGAGCACAGATCACAGCATAAATATTATGACCTTATCAGTGATGCTTAAGAAACAACAGTGTGAAAACAATTGCTATGATTATAACAAAAAGCATTTGATGCCAGTGCCATGACATAATCCTTGACACAAGGGTACCTATTGTACTTTATTTAACTAGGAAAGTTTTGCTGAGATTCAGAATATCTTAGGCTACATGTTTTTAGTGGTAGGGGAACCAAAGCACCCTCACAGAGAGAACATAGAAACTCATCCTTTGTGATGCCCGGGGTGTAACCCGATGAGAATATATAAAATAAACCAAGAAAATCAAGTCACCAGGATGAGAATATATAAAATAAACCAAGAAAATCAAGTCACCAGGACCAAAAAAAAAAAAAAAAGGGTTTACCTCCTCCTGTTATCCTAAACAAATACCCCTGTTATAAAAGAAATCTTCCAAACATAAATAGTGTAAAAAAAACAAAACTCTAAACAACATAATTTTACTCATAGACGTTAGGCTATGGCTCACACTATCATCCAAGCAGTTTATGCATCTCAATCTCATTGAAAATTCTCCTTAAAAAGTTTCTATTTCATGTCTGAAGTGTAAAACCAGTCTAAGTGGGAGTTCAAATTGAAAGCAGGATATTTTACAGTAGACACTGAACTTATCTGTAGTCAGTGTTGATGAAATTAAGTGACTTGTGTGGGCTCTTTTGGGTGACTGCAGGCCCTCAGGAAACAGGCTGACCTCCTGGCGTCAGGCAACCCACACGCTGTTCTCAAACAGCCAGAACTGCCTAATGTCATTACTGGCCTGTTTGTGGTCAACGACTCGCAGATTGAGATGTACAAGAAACATATCCAGATGAAAATAGGAAGTCTATTAAAGTCGCAGATGGCCTGCAGAACAGAGGAGCTCACCTCTGGACTCACGCTGATACACACGCTTACACTGTCTCACAAAGACAAAGTTAATGACAGTGACTCACAGTGAACCCTCTGAGGCCCTGAGCCCAGACACAAGTGTGTCTGTGGCCCAGTGTTTAGGGAACAGAGAATTCTTCACAGAACTGCTGCTCAAGAAAGCCAGTCTTGGGCTCTAACAAGGTTAAACCACTGAAAAAGAGTGACTTTTTAAATCATTGAGATTTGTGTTTCTGCAGGGTGTAATTAGCTGTGTGGAGGGGGATGAGGGGATACAGGCGCAGCAAAGAGGGGCACGACAACACTGGGCCACATTGTAAAGTCCAGCGGAATCAGTGGAGTAAATCTGATTATAAACTCGTGTCAGAAGCCAGGCTGAGATGCAGCTTAGCATTCAGAACAACTTTCTACTTTCAACAGTTAGACAATGATCCTGATTTTGAGCCTCACACTGCGCCAGAGGGCTTGTCAATTCTCATCCTCAATTTATGACATTTTGAAACAACAGCAGATCACACAATGACAGGAAGCATTTTCATACCAGGTGCTGGTAAAAAAATTAAAAATAATAATTTGTTAGATAGGTGAATGTTAGATTGATAATGGATGGATGACGTGACACCATATATCTATTGGTAGGTTTATTTAGACATCTGTTCATTCTGACCAATGCTACCCTGATAAGACACGAGTCCACATTACACAACTGAAACTTGATACAGTTCATGGCTTCAGCTGTGTCTTGTCACGTTTCTTTATTGTTACATAAAGATGCTGGCTTTGAGTGTGACTCTTTGACCAGAAAGGTTTTGTTTTTTTTCACAATATCTTAGTGGTTGCATCTAGAGAAGTTCTCATAAATAAAGATATGTGTCAGCAGGGGCCTGACTAACTTACTCAAGACAGTGGAAGATGTAAATGAGGCTGTAAAGACCAGCCGGCTCCGTTGTCCTGAGATTTACTTGTTTGTTTAACCAGAGGCCAAGACAGGAAGCTCGCTCACCCAACTCTATTGTCGTCATAGCAACTGAACTGTTAGTCGTGGTGAATCCACTCCCTGGCCCTTTTGAGCAAAGGGTAGAGGTGGGACTTTTCAGTGCTCAGAGAGAAAGGAGCCATGCAGCCACTCATTTGAATGTCCAAAGTTTGTTCTTTTAGGCTATACTTGTGTTGGAAGAGGTATGTAGTAGATATATAGAAAATACTATCAAAAGAAAATTGGCAAAAAGTTGCGCAAAAAAGTGTTTATTTTATGTCCTCTACTATGCCAAAGTAATTATCTTTATGACTATAAAACATTATAGTTATTAATATTTGCAAAGCCTCTTTGGGTGTGAAAAGTGCTTTGTAAATCAAATGTATTTTTATTCATCTTATTATTATGGATGTTATTCATATTATTTATGTATTTTTCAAAATGGAAAAGTCATTATACTTACTTTGTGGTTACATTGGCCTCGTTCCCATAGAATAGCTTTACTGACAAAAGACACATAGCTTGGTCTCTGAAAAAGAAAAGAAAAATAAGTAAGTCAAGGATTTGTTATAGTTATCAAATAAAACAACCTCAAATCGATCAAGATGTGCCCTGAAGGTGTTAGACACTTTGCAAGGAAAAAGCAGTAGGTTTTTAAGTTACTACTAGTGAGTTGGGGATTTCTTTTTAATTAGGTCTCCTCTCCCACACACACTGTTTTCCATCTGCTCTCATTATCTGCTGATGCCCACTGCTTAACAAACCCTATTCTTTGCATCCTGTAGTTTCCTTTGGACAGTATGGTGCACTTCTGGTTAGGGTGCATCAGAATGACCCTAAAGAATGGCACTGTGTTAACTCATCAATCACAAAAACACACCACCAGCCAATGCCTTGTAGTCTACACAGCAGCTCATCCATCTCTCTTTGCATCTTGTGGCAGCATCCAGAAGCCCCAGAGTTGGCCCACTCCAGGGAGCAAAGAGCAGACCCTCCCAGGATTCACCCTTCATTGATGGGCAGTAACCTCGGCAGAGCGTGGATGACAAGGGGCAAGAGGAATGCACAACAAAGTGGACAATGGTAAAATAAGTGTGTTAACATGCACAAGATCTCCACCAGCTTGTCTCAAAAGGGAAGGCCTGACCCTGCTGCCACTTTATTGTTATTTTGATGGTAAAACCGAACAAACCAAAGTATTGTGTCTATTGTGCATAAGATTTATTACATATTGTAGATTGTTTATTAATCATTACCACGTTCAAAATGACCATTTGAGATAGTACTGGTTTGTCCATTTCAGAATGGAAATACTTTAAAAACATCACTTTAAGCTTTGAAAGCTTAAATTTATTTATGATGTGATCCATGGGGTGTGAATCACACTGTTACAAAGTATAATAGCCTATATAATAAGTGGCTAAATCACTTGCCATGCCTTTGATATCATCATTTGACCTATGATTGAAAGTCATAATCCTTTAGACTGGTTGCCTAAAGTGATTGCAGCTTCTTTTTTCTTGTCCAGTTGCAGTGATGAGATTAGTGTGGCTTCTGGCAGATGGGATTTCCACTCTGCATATGTTCATGTCACCATGTATTTATCCAAATCCATATTTCAAGATTTCCTGTAAGTTTTACTGAGATTGGCGTGGGCTCAGAGACTCCAATGCAGTAGTCAAAATCAGTCAAAATGGTCAGTCTTATCAATAATGAGAAGGTGGAACAGGCAGGCTCAAATGACCAATTTGGAAGTAATTACGAAAGTGGTGCTGGTCTTATCCTGTCTCCCACTCTCTTGGTGATTCCTGCCATCTGTCTGTCTGTCTCATGGGAAGCTTTCTCTTCTCCACAGTACCCGTACTCATGATTATCAATTTTGCTTTTACCTAATCACGCCCTGTCTCAGACTCAATTCATTTTGGTAGACATTTAATTTGAAGTATGACTTAGGGAACAGCTTTTGAACAAAAACCTAAAGACGGACATTGCATCCTGTGAGGTCAGCATTTTGGCACACAAACTGGACCTATAAAACAACAAAAGGGTTGACACACAATAAGCATTTAGCAAAAAAAGCAAACAAACAAACAAAAAAAACCCTCCAATGTAAACAAAAGATCAAAAAACACCCAGACCAGAGACAATCAAGCAAATGGCAGACTGCAAGGGTGGCCACCTCTGTGTGCCTTTAGTCCGGTTAGATCCAGGGGTGCATAGGGAAGCACTTAAATTGAGGGAGAGAAAGGCTCGGGTCAGCTATAATGAAGCATGAATGTGAGCATCGGTGAAATAGGCTTTATCTCTGGAAAAGGTTGGTGTCCTGCCTCACGCCGTGTGTGCCCACCTTGGGTTCGGGTCAGGGGACTGCAAGGACTCTGTGACCCTGAAATGAGCTCCAGGAGTCAGAATGGATTCCTACTGTTCGGACAGAGCTTCCTTTATGCTTTAATCTGCAAGCATGGGGGATCAATATGGTGCTGGGGATTGTGTGCAGTAGTCCACCCGTTTTAGACATCTCACCAGGGGTTGGCGCACCCCAACAAAAGCAGAGCTGCACTGCCACCACCAGCCACAATGACCATTGGGACAGCTCACACTGGTTACTAAACTACTTAACATTCATTAGTGTCAAAAGGTGGACAGATGCAGCAGCTTGTATAGATCTTCTCCTTTGTGTTCACTATAGAAGATTCATTCAGTGCAGTTTGACACGTCTTTCATTTGAGATATTAAGTCAATAAATTGAAGAGAAAAACTCACAGTGACTGTGCTTGGTATGATGGAGCCTTGTTGTCGACTCAAAAATCGCTGTGAAATTCGGATGTCCTGACTTTTAGCAAATCGATTTGGTGTCTTCCCCCTTTCAAAAGCAATCATCTTCTCTGTTCAGTCATTTTCATAATCAAAAACAAATCTGTTACAAAAGAAAAACAGAAGTAACACAAGTATCTAAGCAGAACGGTGCTTACATTCCTCTCGGTGGGAGGCTAAAACAGTCTTAATAACTTATGTCTGTTAATAATTAGCAACCTGCTGACTTGGTGCAGGCCAACAAAAAATGCTCACAAATTCAATGTTAAAAGATGTTTGCTTGTAATATTTCAAAGCAGCATTTCTCTCACACTTTTTGGCAAACACACTTCACTCTCTCAATAAACCATGTGAATGAATTAATTAATAAAGACTGTCCAGCAGAGTTACTGAGAGCAGATGACCAACTGAAGAGAGAAAGAAAAGCTTTTCAGCTCAGCCACAGACAAAACAGGGATCAGGTTCTGCACGGGCCGCTATACAGAAGCATAAATCTCAGAGCAGTAATTACGTTACAAGGAACATGCAGGCAAGCTTTGGGGAAACAATGGACCCTATCAGTTCCACAAATCAGCAGGCTGCTGTCTGTGTGCAGGCCTCTATCTCTATTTCCAATCCAAGCTTATTATCGTGGGAGTCTTAAAGAGGTTCTTCATCTGAGATTTGGGGAGCTGGGCAATCCTGGTAAATATGTCCTTTTAGAGTACAAGTAGAATATTAACAATGGGGGCAGAGAAGGACTGTTTCCAATGGTGACAACTAAACACTGGCAACTATTGCACACAACTCAGTCAACACAATGACAAGGGACTCATTATAAATAGGATTAAGGCTAAACATGTATATGTAGCAATTAACATAGCACATAAATATGGTATAGTGTCATCTATAAGCAGGAGGTTGAACCCTGTAAACATCAACATTAATTTACAATACAAAATACACTGTTGCAAGTCCTAATAATGTATAATGGCAACAATTTCTCATAGAGACTAAGTATAAAACTAAAATTAGTGTTCTATTTTATCTTCAAAGGCAAAACCAAGATGACCAAATTTATGGACTGATTAGCCTCTTTTCAAAAAATGAAAAGCATTTAAAAGTCAATCTGCAGCTTGATACAGTGAAATTATTGTTATCAGCTCTGCATTTTTGAACACAAAATTAATTTTACTTTGTGTCTACTACTTTCTAGGACTAAGCCAGTTTAGATCATATTAAATTTAAATATATCAAAATGTTGTTTTTCCTGTTGATCCTTTTTTAAATCATGTTTTGTCTTAATTATACAAGAAAAAAAAAAGTAAAATAAGCACAATAAACGCATACTTAAAACAAAAAGCTGACCTGAAACAGATAAAAATGTCTTTACAGGGGTTGTCACTCTGCTGTAAGAAAGCTGCCACAGTGTGCCCCTTTTGTCTGCTCTCGGATCAGACCCAAAGAGCGGTGACCCTTGCCACTCTGCCCGGATGGCCTGTGGGGAGCTTCAGTGTGCCCTGCTGCCCTCTCCTCCTGCCCCCTGCTCAGCTCTGTTATTTCCTCATCTAATCAATCTGTCCATTACATCCTTTGACACAGAACACAATTCAGCCTTCTTTTTCAATATGGTTTCAGTGAGTCATTATTAGTGTGCAATTCTAGCTCCTGTTGGTTTTAATTCTCCACAGAGCTGGCAAAAGTATACTGAAGATCACTACTCAAGAAAAAGTAGTTACTTGTGTAAAAAACGACTGGTAAAAGTCAAAGTCCTCCTGAAACTGCTTTACTTGAGTAAAGTGTAATAGTAAATGTGTGTAAATGTACTGAAAAAGTACGAAGTGTCACACTGAAAAAAGTTATTATCTACTCTCATTTAAAACTATACATTTGGCATCTTATTTCACTTGTTTCAAGACATTTCTGATGTTTTCAAGAGATTTGAGCTTGAATCAAATTTGCCACTGGAGGAGTAAAAATGTCTTACTTCATTAACAAATAATTTGGCTTGAAGTAAATTTATTAAAACCCGGCTGAAAACACATCAAAACAAGTCATATAATCTACGTACATCGAGTAAAACTATTTTAACCAGAAACAAAATATCAAAAACAAAGATTAATTTCAGATTTTAAGACGTTTTAACCAATCTAAAAAGAAATTTTTTGCAGTGCACAAACTTTTCACACAATTTTCAGTTCTTCATTTGTTCACAAAGCTCTAATACACAACAGCACATCAGCTCTTTAAAATCTATTTATCTATCTATCTATCTATCTATCTATCTATCTATCTATCTATCTATCTATCTATCTATCTATCTATCTATCTATCTATCTATCTATCTATCTATCTATCTATCTATCTGTGTGTATGTAAAAAAGAAGCAAATTCATTCGTGCCTGTGTGCTGTGAACTCACTTGAAAACAAACTATTCAACTTGGAGAGAAGCTGAAAGAAGCGCTTCAAACTATACATGTAGTCTTTTCATAGCTGACGCGCTCTAAAGAAGAGAAAGGGAAGGAAGAAAGAGAGGGCCAAGGGTGGAGGGCTGGAGAGCTGCATAAATTTGACATACACAAGGCTGTGGATAAAGTGATTGTTGCTTTCCCAAACTTTTTTTCTCCTGCAGAAAACACTAAAACCGAAATGAAGAGGCACCTATTAGTGACTCCATTATGGGCACAGGGCGGTTGAATGGCTCCTCACTGTGCGTCTTCATCATAGTCAGCTTGTGAATGCACGCATGCCCCTCCTCCCGCAGCCCAGCAGTTTCAACAGGCTGTATTGATAAGCACAGTTCTGCGTGACCAAGGGTGAAGTAGGGGACGAGTTGTGCTGTAGTACGCTCCAGGTGTGCTGTGTTAAGCTCAGCACTTTAAAGTTCCTATTGATTTGTCTGGCACACTTTTTGTACTTCTTTCAAAGGAGAAGAAGAAGACTGTATTTTACATGCATTAGTAGATTTCCATAATGCCCAACCCACCCCTCTGCGGGACCCCAAAAACAAGTTAGGCCGCTGGCAAATCGCTGCACACTGTCTCTGAGTCCTGTATTGTTTCTGGATTATTCAGGAGTTAGGTGAAAGAAAGAGAGGCATAGAGTGGGGTGTCTGTACTTTATCTCCAGTAGAGATGCAGACTAAAGAAGCGTTTACCTGTCATAAGTCACACACACACATCATAAACTATGTTACAAACTCACATATGAACATGAAAACAACACAGTTTGGCTGGCATGTTTCTTAATGATAAGTTTACCATGTAGATAAGTTTGTGTAGAGTTGACAGAACTGAGCAACTTTGTAATAAATATGAATGTATTGCTAAGGCGTGCCTACCTCCACAGGGAACCATCTGCTCCCTGTCAATGCATCACCTGCTCGTCTGAGCCGTCTCCAGGGAAACCAGAATTGGGGGGGTGGATTAGAAGAGGTTATGGCTTTGATGAGAGGGCTGTGCAGGAGAAAAGCTTGCTCCACGAAGAGGTGTGGGACCTACAAAGCACATGTGTCAGAGTAAATGTCGACCTCTGTTGGACAGAAACAGCAGCAGCAGCAACAACAACAACAACAACAACAACAACAACAACAACAACAACAACAACAACAACAGCAGCAACAGCAACAACATACAGTATGTTTTTTATTATGATTAAGATATGTACCTTAACAATGCAGTAAATGATGGCAAATGGAGGCCACATAATTCAAACAACATAAACAAGGCCATGATTAGAAACTGAAGACATACAACAGCACAATTGTGTGCTTAGTGTCAACAGTTGTGAGGGAGTGTGTGGCACTGTGAATGTCAGTCAGTCACAGGCTTCTAATTAAAACCATGCACCTCTCACCTTAAGCCCATGTATTTTAATGTGTGAGCAAATATACCTGAGGACAGTGGAAACACACTTTACTCTTTTTTTCTCTTTAAAAGTGTTGTAGAATAATAAGTTGCTGTTTCAGCTTTGTCTTACAGTCAAAGTCAAAGTAGATTTATTATTAACTTATTCAAGTGTATATTTTATTTGTATAAAATGTATATTTTTATTCTAATGTTGCATTTTCTGTCCACAGTTTCTCCATTGAGGGACAAATCAAGTTTTGTTTTTGTTTGACCTTATCTTTAACTATAACAGAATAAATTTAATTTTAGGTGTTGAGGGGCTGAGATTAGTTATTAGTCACACTTGAGTGCTCTCATAAGCCGGTGCAGTGGAAGTCTGAGTGGCAGGTAAAGGTCAGTACAGTCGCTGGGAGGAAACAACTTTTGTGTTTGGTCAAAGGCTGTGGAGTGCAGCGACCCAGGGCCTGTCAAAGCCCAGCCTGAGGGAAAGAAAAGCAGGCACTACTCTTATCTCCTCATATCAATAATGGACCCCCGTCCCTCTCTTTAACCTGGAAATCTACCCTCAACAAACTAATCTAATCTGCCTCTTGGCACATGTTTCAGATAAAAGGTTATCTGATATAAATATAATGAACTACAATGTTGTGTTAATTTTTAATGTTATTATTGTGCCAAGCTTATTGTGTGAAAACATTTTGTGAAATGTTTATTGTGTATAATCTTAAGCCAAATGAAAGTAACATTGTTTTAGATAAATGCGTTTCATGAATAGTCTAACGAAAAAGGCTGCATTTTAAACAGCAGTTTTCATTTTCTTCTCTTGATCCTGGGACAGTGGCTGTCAGGGCCACGTGGAGCTAGGATACGGCCAATGTCTGTGGTGACTTTTGGGTGCAAAATTCAATTATAAAGCAACAGAACGTGTCTGTTGTAAGCAGCAGGCGTGCTGCTGGCTGTTCTCAGCATGCAGTGAAGAGGTTAAGAACAACAGAAAGACCTCCATTATCCTGAGTGAGAACAGCCCATGTGGCTGCTACAAGGCCCCCACTCTCATTCACTTCTTTACAACAAGACTGCTAAGTCCCAAAGTTTTTTTCTGTCTGTCTTTCCTCTACACAGCCGAAAAAAAAGGCAACACAATGCTACAGGGGCTGGAGTGGATTCCTCTGCCCCCTGTGGATAGCACCATGTGGTCAACATTCACAGAGGTCTACCATCAATCATCATGAAAACACAATTAAAAACCACACAACTCTTAAACATGCTCATCTGTATGAACTGCCACTTCTGTCAGTATATGCAATCATTACAATGATTGAAATAAAATCCACTGTGCAGCGGGGTCAATGAGTATTTATACACCTGTCACTTTTGGAAGTTGTCCCACTTAAAAAAAGAGAGTGGTCTGCAATATTCATGTAATAGGAGACAGAATTTGAGGAAAGAAAAAATAAAATCAATTTGTATAATTTTTAAGCATTTTATTTGTATATTTTTATCTTATACAGAGCATCAACAATTCTGCCCCTTACAGGTTGTTTACTTCTCTTTAAGAAGTTCTTCTATTCCACTTCCTGTATTTATGGCACCTGTTTGAGCTTGATATCTGTATGAAAGACATCAACCCTCAATCAGACTGCAACCTGCCCACCATGATCAACAGACCCACACATAACTTGGATGAGTATGAGTACTATGTATGTATGTATATGTATGTATGTATGTATGTATGTATGTAAACATACATCTCCCTCTCTCTCTTTATATCTCTATATATATGTATGTATGTATGTATGTATGTATGTATGTATGTACTTGTTTTTGCATCTTTGTGAGGACCGTTTTGAGTTTTTAACCAACAGAGTGAGGACATTTTTGGGAAGTGAGGACATTTTGGCCGGTCCTCACTTTGCGATGGGCCTGTTTTGGCCTGTTTGAGGGTCAAGATGAGGTTTTAGAGTTAGGGTTAGAATTGGGTTAAGGTTAGGTTTAGGGCTTGGGTTAGGGCTAGGGGGTTAGTTTGGATGGTTAGGGTTAGGGTAAGGGGCTGGGTAATACATTATGCCTATGAAAGTCCTCACTAAGATAGTAAAACAAGTACGTATGTATGTATGTATGTATAGAGAGAAATGTGGTGTATAGATATACAGTATATGTGTGTATTATGTGTTGTGAAAAGAAATGTTCTATCACTACTTCTTGAATGAAAGTGTTTCTTAAACAAGTCTTTACTGCCCTCGTGTGGTACAAGAGTTGTGTTGTAATGTGGATTCTCACCACAGCAACACAAAACTGGAAATCCTTTCATGAGTGCATATAATGTTTTGCAAATCGCAATACTATATATATTTATATATATGAATATTTTGTTGCAGTGTCTCCTGACAGTGTGCTTGGCTGGTGCAAAGTGACATATAACTGTAAAATTCAAAATAAGGCTGGTCAGGCAGTGCAGACTTTCAACTCTCCAAAGTGTACTTTAATACTGCAGGCCTAAGTCCTAAAGGAGGTAGTTTCTAAGGAAATGTTACCTTGGCAATGTTTTCACAGTAGGTAACGTCATATACATTTCCAAATTATATTATTATTGTAGTAATTATAAAATTACTCTGTTTTGAATCATAGGTAAATTTACCTTCCAGAAAGCTGCACAATGTAGGCTAAATTGGTTGAGACTGACTTTTAGGGTGTATTTGACATCGTGTTGATGAGAGTTTAAAGAAACACATTGATTAAAGAAAATTAATACTTTGCACTTGAAGTTAAACAACTGAAAATATGTAACGAATATTTGACCCTTTAATTTATGGTTTGATGTTCAGAAAGACTATAAACGACAAGGTTACAAATGGTCTGGTGATCTTTTCAATTTAACGCAGTTTTGTTCAAAGAGAGCCCAAAAACTGTAATTTTCTGGTAGTACAATGGTGGCGCCAGCTAAATGTGCTATCCCCAGCTAGCCTGCACGTAGACTCACCTCGGAGGCGTTATGGGGATACGATGAACCACATGTGCTGTGAAATTCAGTTTCACAACAAGGGTCGCGTGACATACCGATGCATAAGGGGTGTGGTGTCACGTGATTCTTTACACTGAGAGGTGTCTGACTATTTAAAAAGGAGGTGCATAAGCTGTCCAAACTTTACTGAAACTCTTTCAGCATCACACTGTTGCTCTGAAGATGGACGCTGCCTACAAGAAGATCAATGGGGATCATGAGCCAGTGGAGGAGCCAGGGACCAGGGTAAGGATTTATATCACTACGGAACATTATAGGTTACTCTGGTTTATCTTTGTTAGAGCATGTCTGACAATAGGACTGTAGGAATAGTAGAAAGATAAGAAAAATACATCAACATTATTACTGTGAGATATTTAACAATAGTTATAATTCAGTTTGAAAGAACTCTTGGGCTGTAGCATCTTTAAGATGTATAATCTTCAACAAATACACAAATTTAAAGGAGTTGCATAAATAGGTTTGAGGCATTCTTTAGATCCAGGGGCGGCTTTAACTATTGCCTATATGTCAGGTGCTTCACACTGGATAATCTGTGGGTCTATCATTTAATGTTATCTAATATTAATTTTAGTGGACAGAAAATGTCACATCACTATCAGTGGTTCTCAACCTGATTATTTCTGGGTTCTCCCTTAACTTTGATATCTTAAGCAAAGTGGCACCTTGCAGTGATGGGTGTAGATTCCTGCTGGTCAGATGAATTTAGCTAGGCCTATTTCTTAAAAATAAAATCAAATATAAGACTAAAGATTTTTTTTTTGGGGGGGGTAATAAATATTAATTGTTGTCTTTAATGTGAATGTGAATGATTCTTGCTGAAATGTGAATGATTCTTGTAAAACTAATGTTAAATGTAGGTAATTTTATGTTTATGGTGCCTGATTTTAGCCGGTTTATTCTATTCTTTCTTCTGTGTTTGTTACTTGGACTGATTTTACTTGTACTTTGTGTTTTAGAAGAGAAGAGGCTCCATGTACTTGGAAGAAGAGACGAGTAAAACAACTGAAGTCGTCTCCTGCATCTTCTCCCTCAAAGAGGAAGTCGGAGCTTTAGCCAGGGCTCTGAGACTGTTTGAGGTAGTATTTTTTTTATAATTATTACACTTTAGTGTTAATTTAGAACTAAAACAAATGATACATCTAAACTTTCCATTTATATAATTTGTATAGAAATGACAAATAATGACTTTGTTTTTTAGGGTTCATAGCTTTTTATTTACACTCAACAAACATTGCTTATCTTGAACGCAAACATAAAAAAAAAAGATTGATCTGCTCCAGTAACCTCAAACAGAGGTCACATAACAATATTACCAAAACATATGTTTTTTAACAGTTTTTGTATGCTATTTAAAATATAAGTAAACAATAAAAACTATTACTTCTTGTACAAATTGTGGATATAGTCTATTGATTGAGTAGCTTAAATTATGCAACAAATTTGATTCTGAAATTTTGTCATAAGCTTAAATCTTAAATAAATAAACCATAATAATAAAAAGTGGGGGCTCAAAATGAGAAATAGCTTCAATATGTTTTGTGTAAAGGCAGTCACTATTGATAGTAATTGTTTTTGCATTGCATTTCTGAGGGAGTTTTGTGGCTAGTCAACAATCAATATCAATTTTGTGCCAAAATCTGCTCTCCAAATGCAGCAGTAGTAAATATCAGCTTTAAACCTATGAACGTCCTCTTTGCAGTTCCTCCCCTGCTCCACCCCCAGCTCATGTCCTCTTGCCCCGTTTGTTCATAAAACAAGCCAAATGACCCTCCCCAATACAGCACAAGACACCGTTTTTTCTTCATCAAAACACATAAGAAGCGTAACACTATGCGACTTTAATGAATCTGTTTGTCACCTGAACCATTTAGTTGATTCTGGACTCATGTGACTGTCTGCATGGTGTCATGTGAAAGCTCAAAGCCCATTGTCTGATTTGGACATAGTCTGAGTGACGCCTCCAGTGACGGCTCACGGAGGTACAGAAGTCTTTAGGAATTACTATTAACCCGGACTATAGCACTTGGTATGCACAGATTTTTTTGACGTTGTATAAAAAACAAGACTTTCTATTTGCTCCTAAATGGAATGAATGTGTTATTAATCTATTATCTAAACAAAAGAGGGCCATTCATTTGAAGACGTCCTGTAATTACAGTGATTAAAACACTTCTGCACTTTTTGCATATCTGGATGAGTTTCTGGCTGTTTTGTGGGCGCTCCCCAAGGATGGAAGTGCACATGGTCTTTTAAAAGCTGTGATAAACACAATCTAATCCAGATGGCAGAAAAGAGGAGGCCCCACTCACGCCCTCTTGTTCATTTAGCCTATAGTGAAGAGAGGACAACATACTCCCTCTTACACCCCATTACAAAGCACATTCTGGTATAATATTGTATAAAAACAATGTGTGTGTAATAGAACTGAAACCCCAAAGGCTTTATGCAAAATAACAAAAGAGAAGACACTGGTGTGGTGGTGGTAAAAGCACAATAATTTGTGTATATTCTCTGCAACAAACAGGCCTATAGCTTTTGTTTGACTGAAATGGCACACAGAAAGTTCAGGCACTTCTGGACGCAGGTCATGATGCCAGTGTTTATGTAATGCCTCCAGTGGCGTAACAAAGGCATTACAAAACACAGATCTTTTTTTTTTTTTTTTACACAGATATGTGTATGTAAACGTATGTATTTGGTTGCAGGAGAAGGGAATAAACCTGATGCACATTGAGTCCCGTCCCTCCAGGATGAACAAGGAGCAGTACGAGTTCTTCATCAGTGTGGACCCTTCGAGCTCGCAGGCTTTGGACGAGGCCATCGACTGTCTCCGCACACAAATCAGTGGTCAAGTGCATGAGCTAACACGAAACAAAAAGAAAGACACAGGTTAGAATGCATGACTCAGTGTACAGATTCAATGTAAATGCACAAATACACTGCAGAAATTAACCAATGATCTGAGCTGATGATGTGCAACAGACGGTCAGTGGCAAATAACTTTCTGTTGTGACAAAAAGATAATGGAAAATGTCTATTATGTGTAGTAATACTATAAGTCATTAGCCTATCCAATAAAACAGGTTATGTACTGTCTGTAATTAGTTATCTTTCAAGATTAACACACATCATAAGGGTGGGCGATATGGCAAAATAAATTTGACAATTTGCTTAAAACTGAAATCACAATTTTGATTTTATCATGATCCATGTCCGCTTTAAAATTGTTTATTTCTTTTAAAAAAACATCTGTCTCACACTTTTCTCTAATAGTTTAATTTCATTGCCAACATTTACAATGACTAACATTATATTTAAACAGACAGCTGCAATTACACCAAAAAAGCGTCACAGGAATGAGCATTTTATCTCTATATTGCCCACCAGTTCTCTTTTACAACACAACTAGACAAATGTGAGAGCTAAGTTCATGTGTAAACCAGTGTTATCAGCATCTAGAGCCTTCATTTGTTATTTCCAGATTTACACTTTGCTCATGAGACCGTTGAAGCTGAAATGAACAAAGAAAGTCTTTGTTCATTTCAGCTGTGTCTTTTTGGCCCCAGACTGACGCCGGGCCAGAGAGTAAGTCAAGGTCATAGTGAACAGAGAAGGCTAGGGCCACCATGGACCTCAGGGTGATCTGGGAGTCGGGGTCAAGTGGATGAGAGGATATTTATGTCATTTTGGGAGGGGAACTGTCTGTTTACAGAGCTCCTGGCACACATTTGTTTGGGCCTGAGGCTGGACCACACGCCATAAATGTAGATTAATGATGTGGCCTCTCAGTTTTGAGCATAGCAAGTTAGCATGAGGAAACAGATGACCGAGTACTGTTCTGTTAAGTGTCAAAATGTCATGAAACACTTCAGAACTATATCAATATCATGTTCCTGCTGTTTTAAAAATGTTATATTTCTGCATAAGTCAAAAGAATGGCTTAACTATACCATAGATGTCACAAATAAACACAAATATCTTGGAAAACTAAAGCTTATTGAGAATTAATCTTGACTAATCTAACATAATACATAAAACAGATGTATGTATAGTGTTGCGAAAATAAATATCAAACTTGATTTTAACACCAAGGAAAAAATTTGAAACCAATTTAGAGATCCTAATAAACATTTTCAACACAATTTTTTTTTGTCTCTTTAGCTATATTATGAAGTAGTATTATTATTATTGTTTGGTCTTTTTGGATCACTTGTTAAAATTAAAGTGGTAAAAAATTTATGGAAAATAGAAATTCAGTTAAATTTAAAAATCTGGTTATTTATTTTAATTATTATATGCATATAATTCGTTTCATGATAGACAGTTGAGCCTGAGCATGCACAGTTGTGCAGGCCTTGTAAAGAGTTGATGAGAAACTCCATTTTGTCAACACCCATCGTCAGGAGCACACAGCCCGTTGGTACGTAACATTCAGGGCGTTTACATGGAGGCCAGGAAAACTGGATAACTAGCCTAGTCTGATTTAAACCAGTTTTCCAAAGCGCATGTAAACCCGGGCAGGCCTATTGAGCAGCTGTAAACCGGTTTTCGGAAAACCAGTTGGCGCACGTGGTCCCGACCGATTGTAGTCTGATTTCAGACTCATGTAAACAGACAATCGGTCTGCAGCTGGACAAATGCAACTGAGCAGCTCACAACCCCTGCCCACAGCACATTCCAACCATAATTTAAGAATTTTAGAACTGTAAAGTGCCTTGCACAAAGTGGCACACACAATCTCACATTTAATTACACAATTAACACTGATCTAAATGTTTAAAACAGTCCTACATGTTCCAGAAAAATCTGTTTGTCATTTTACAAACAGTATTACAAACAGTTAATAAAAATAAACAATATTAACAAGGTTAAAGTAATTCAACAAATTACAGCCTCAATCCTGCACTAGTGAGTCTGACACAGCAGGACCAGTCTCTCCAGGGTAATCGGTTTACTCTTGTGCATGTTAACAGGAGCAAAACTGGTCCGACCGGTTTGAGGGGAAAACCAAGTAGAGTCCGGTTTTCTAGCCTAGTCTGATTTCCCCGATCATGTAACCGCAGTGAGTGTAACCTGAATCATTAAGAGTTGCTGCCTGCTAGTGTGCGATGGTTCAGAAACGTAAGTGCAGTGCATGATGGGAAGTGTAGTTTGGGCGCTATCTTGGAACTGCTACATGAGACTGTAAAACTGATTACATGACAGATTATTTACTGCTTGTTTGTAGAAGTGAAATATGTTATTATTTGCATTTGATTTATTGTTATTACACTACTTGTATTCATATATTCAATTGGATATGTCTGTAATATCGTTTTATTTCTTTGTTTTCAGGTTTATGACCTTTTGTCAATTTCAAAACTTTTAAATAAAATAAAGACTGAAGACAAACACGAGTCATACCATGTGTGCTGCCTGTCACTAGCCCATTTGGATGGCTATAACTTTAAAAAGATCTGAACAATTATTTTTTTCTTCTTCAGTATCTTTACTTAACTAGTCTCAATAATAGTTTTTGTGAGGCAATTGATTTGGCAAACCTAGCACTGTGATAAACCTTTTTTTTTATTATTCTACAGTGCCATGGTTCCCCAATGACATACAGGACCTTGACCGCTTTGCCAACCAGATCCTCAGCTATGGCTCAGAGCTCGATGCAGATCATCCGGTAAGAACTGACTCATTCATGAGAATACTCTTTTGGCCACATCCTACGTATGTTTGTGTACAAAACCACTCACACTTGTACATCTTATGAAAGGCCGTGCTGCAAAGAGGACGCTCTCTGCTATCTATTCTCATGGAAAATACCTGGAATCACTAATTGTCATTGCTTTAATTGAGTCCCAATAATTACAGATAATTGCTCTCTTTTACCACCGTCATTAAAGCAAAATGTATTCAGTGCAAAGTGAAAAACACCCTACAAAGGCTTAATTTGAATATGTATTTGCAGACTTCTATTGGAGACAGAGGGCATAATGCTGTCAAAGGCCACAGGGCCCAGTTCTAGCAAAGGATTTCTACTCAAAGCTGTCGTAACATGGCTTTTCTTTACGTCTGTATTTTCCTAGGGCTTCACTGATCCAGTGTACAGAGCTCGCAGAAAGGAGTTTGCAGACATTGCCTACAACTACAGACAGTAATTACATTTATGTTTTTGTTGAATTGTTGAGAGCAATAACATTAACATACAGTGTGTTGAGATAAAAGGCAACTTTATGTTCTAGTGGACAACCCATACCCCGAGTGGAGTACACAGAGGAGGAGAAGGCCACATGGGGCCATGTGTTTAGGGAGCTCAAGTCTCTGTACCCAACCCACGCCTGTAGGGAGCACAACCGGGTTTTTCCCCTTCTGGAAAAGTATTGTGGCTACAGACAGGACAACATCCCTCAGCTGGAGGATGTGTCCCGGTTCCTGCAATGTAAGTTTATATTAGTTTTAGAAAAAACACAGAGTAATATTACTCATTTAGCTGCGGATCTAAGTTTATTCCAGTTTAGTGAACCACAGTAACAAGGAGTGGTGCCCTGTTTGCAGCATGCACAGGCTTCCGGCTTCGTCCTGTTGCTGGATTGTTATCATCCCGGGACTTTCTGGCTGGTCTTGCCTTCCGAGTTTTCCATTCGACACAATACATTCGCCACGGCTCCAAACCCACATACACCCCTGAACCGTGAGTGAGAGGTTTGGATATTCACAAAATGGACTGTTTTGCTACAAATCCACAGCTTTCTTTGTTTGTTACAGAGATATCTGTCATGAGCTTCTTGGACATGTTCCCCTGTTTGCTGATCCAGGGTTTGCTCAGTTCTCACAGGTATTTGATCTTCTACAAGTGAATTACAAAAATAAATTAGATCAAATACACTTATTATTGTTGTCTTTTACAGGAGATTGGACTAGCATCCCTTGGTGCCCCCGATGATTTCATTGAGAAACTTGCAACTGTATGTACCATTCTAGATGTGAATGCTTTCATTTATCTTAATGTACATTACATTTTGTCATGATATTGATATGATAATATTTTGAAGTGCGTATGACAGGTTGACTGATTTACCCAAACTCCAGTATGTATTTATTTATTTAAATTGAAGAATTTATAAAAGACAACATTAAAACTAATAAAATGTACATTTAAGTTAGGTGCGCTTTTATAAGGATTGCGATATGAGGGGTTAAGACTTTAATTACAGTTCCTTAAAGGTGATTGGGATGCTGAAGATAATGAAAATATAAATTGTACGTATCATGTTAATATGTTTCCTAAAGCATCAAACAGAGAAGGGTTACTTTCTAATTGTAAATGATGATCTCACACTTGGAATTTGCAAACATGTTTACACTAAACATGTGAAATATACAGTATGTCCAGTGCCCAGTGGCTTCACCATGAAAAATCTAAAAGGGATTTCACTATTCATTAAATCTGGTAATTTTTGCAGGTGACTAAAACCTATTAACTTTTTGTATTACAACACAAATCTTCTCAAACAACATACATTTTAGCTGCTCTCTACTATAGTATTAGTAAAGGGTAGTAGATCAGCTACTACTGGCCTGCAGAATGTTGTGAAGGCAGGTGAACACAATTTGTTTTTTTATTTTTCCTCTGTATTTTGATTCATTTAAGTATAATTTATATTTAGAAACAAGTATTAAGTGCACTTAAATATAACTTGCTTCAAATCCATTTTCAACTTACCTTGTGTGTGTTTTTAGGTGTACTGGTTTACTGTGGAGTTTGGGCTGTGCAAGCAAGGCTCTGAGATCAAAGCCTTTGGAGCTGGTTTGCTTTCATCGTTTGGTGAGCTGCAGGTAAAGACAAACAAAAACAGACCGATCATCCTGTTAGACAAGATGCATTGGGACAGTGGGTTAGTGGTCCACTCAAGTTTATTGTGTCACTGGGGGAAAGTCTGACTGAGCACAGCAGGGAGCTCAACAGGGTGTACAAGACAAATGTGGAACGCAATAGGGTCACACTTACATCAGTCTGTGTCAGAGGATGTGCACTCTAGCTGGCCCCAAAACACCACCAAGCTTCTGAATCATTCCATACTTCCTGTTGCATCAGTGACACGTCTGAAGAGTAAAGAGATAATTAAAAACACCCTTTATGTAATGTGTTTTGTTGTAGTATTGCCTGACAGACAAGCCGCAAGTATTGCCCTTTGAACCGGAAAAGACGTGCCTCCAGAAATACCCCATAACAGAGTTTCAACCCATTTACTTCATCGCTGAGAGCTTTGAAGATGCCAAGGAGAAAGTCAGGTAATGTTACAGCTTTAATAACAGAACAAAGCAGAAACACAACATGGTCTACTGTATCACATTGTATTTTATAAGCCAAAAATTAATTTCTTCCTCTTTCTATAGGAGATTTGCAAACACAATTCCTAGGCCATTCACTGTTCGCTACAATCCATATACTCAGAGTGTGGAAGTCCTGGATAACACACTGCAGCTCCGGAACCTGGCTGAGAGCATCAATGGTACGTACTAAAGAACAAAAAATTTGTTCTTGACTTTCAGACATGTTTTTGAGTGCATTTACTTAGATCTGTTAAAAAAAATACTGGTTACAACGCTTACAGTGTTTCTCATGTCAGGAATTGAGTTAGAACAGCCTAAAGTAAATTACATGGTGGAAAAAAACAATATGTTCATCTCTGTTGTAATGTTTTAACCCTTTTCATGGCTTAATTTACAAATACATATCAGTGGGTCTTCAACTAACCTGCTAGACAGATAGAAGATAGACAGTATTGTTGAACATTCCAGGAAAAGCATTAGCAACTCCATGGAGACAACCTGATGACAAATCAAAGCTACACTATGCAGCTTTAAATTTTTTAGCACAGTTTCTTCTTGTGTTTCAGGTGAACTGAGCAAACTGTGTGAAGCCATGAGAAGATTGGAGTAACAAGTGCAAACATCTTAACATGTCCCTTTACTTTGCTGCTGCTTCTTATTGATGCTACCAACTATATTTCTTGTTTAATGTATAACCACTACTATATTACCACTGCTACTATTACTACTACTATTGTGTAACACTTTCCTGAATCACAGCAGTATCATACAGAATAATGTACGTATGTATTTTATGACTTGTTAATGTTGTTGCGCTAGATAAATGTACAATTTCTTGTTTCACAGTAACATTTATATCATACAAGTGTCTGAGAAAATAAAGTTTATGCATGTACTGTTTTATTGTAATCTGCCTTTTTTCATTCAGTCTCATCAAGTGGACCTAAATAATAAATATTAAAAACTAAATATTTTGGGATGGAACAAGATCTTGTGTCAGAAAGATATCAAGAAATACAATATCACCAATTGTATCTTAAATTTATCATAATCTATTCTAGTCCTCAAGCCCTATTTTTATCACAAAAAGCTTTATCCTTTGTGTGACGCAGAGAAGCAGAAAAATCAAACACTGCAAATGCGCAGGTCATTTCCATAGCGTCTTTGGGTGAGGGGCTATTTAACAGCTGACTGTGATGCTTCGTCAGTGTCACTGGATGTGCACCTCTGAGCTCACACATGAAGACAGAGGGGTTGCCCGCAGTGCCCTTCAGCGGCAGGAAGCAGAGTCTCATCGAAGACGCTCGCAGAGACCGCAACAGCACTTCTTCTTCCTCCCCAGGACCGTCCAGGCTTGGAGACAACTTTGTGTTTGAGGAGAAATATGGCAGAGTTTCTCTAAACATTCTCTTCACTCTCAGCAATCAGAAAAACGCAGGATTCTTCAAAACCGGAAAGATCTTTGAAGTAAGTTAAATATAGCTCAATATGTCAGAAAACAATAGACATTAATTTGTGTGTATTACGTTACATTAAAATTAAGCAAAATGTTGGATTCTAAGTGTTTACTGTGTCTGTTGTGGAAACTACAGACATTTGAGGCTAAACTTGTTCATATTGAAAGTCGACCTGGGAGGAAATTGAAGAACAGCAGCTCAGATCTGGAGTTTTTTATGAAATGTGAAGTCCACAGCTCAGACATTGAGGTGTTTATAAACTCTCTCAAGAAAGTAGCAGATGACGTCCGCGCAATCCCAGAAGAAAAGGGTTAGAACCACATTACAAAATTTACTTTAATTTTCAAATCCAGTTCAGAACTAACTTTTACTCAACTATTTACATAGTTCCTTGGTTTCCCAAACAAATCAAAGACCTGGACAGATGTAACGCTTTAATAACCAAATTTGATCCTGAAATGGACCCCGATCATCCAGTAAGTTTTTACACCATTCTGTTTATTTTAATTGGAACAAAAAAATTATAAATTGTGTTTCATGTCTAATTTGGATTTCAGGGCTACAGTGATCCAGAGTACAAGAAAAGACGTGCATTCATTTCTGAACTAGCCTTTGGTTATAAACAGTAAGTCTTTTATTTATATCTTTTAATGTTTGTCAACTGTATCTTAGCCATTATGTTGTCCTCAGGGAAGACCCATTACCAACTGTGGAGTACACAGCAGAGGAAACGGCCACGTGGTAAGGGTATTGAAAATGATATAACTATGATGTGTACATTTTTATCAGTCACACCCATCACTGAGTAGATTCTGCTCATCTACTCCTTGACTTGAAATAATGCAGTGTGTGTTGTGCCTAAAGGAGAGAGGTTTACCTGAAGCTCCGCAGTGTTTATCCCAGTCTGGCCTGTCGTCAGTTCTTGGAGGGTCTGCAGCAGCTGGAGGCAGAGTGTGGATACAGCGAGGAGCGCATCCCTCAACTCTCAGACATATCTGCCTTCCTGAAAGGTAACAGTGGGGTCGTTCACAGAGCATCAAAATGCAAATAAAGAAGAATTATACACAATTTGGCATTACCTTCATGAACCTTTTTTGAAACAAGTGCGTGTGATTTCTTAGTGAGAACAGGTTTCCAGCTGCGCCCTGTCGCAGGTCTTTATCTGCTAGAGACTTTCTGGCCAGTCTGGCTTTCAGGGTGTTTCAGTGCACCCAGTACATCCGCCACTCCTCTGCACCCATGCATTCTCCTGAGCCGTGAGTCCCACTGAGATTAGCTCCAGCTTTTTTATCATTAATATATTGTTTAATATTCTGATGTGATTTACAGAGATTGCTGTCATGAACTACTTGGCCATATTCCCATGTTGGCTGACAGAGAATTCGCACAGTTTTCACAGGTTACTTAAACTCATTGTGCCCTTAGGCAAAACACTGCATCCACATTGCCTAGTGTGAATGTAATGTGTGTGTGAATGGTAATGGTCGGACGGTCCAATGGCACAGATTGGCAGCCTCATATCTGCCAGTCTGTCCCAGGACAGCTGTGACTTTAATCATTGCTCATGTCATACAGTCAATAGAATAAAACCATATATAAAGTCAACAATTAATAAACATAACAAAAATCTCCACAGGAAATTGGATTGGCATCACTCGGAGCATCAGATGAAGAAATTGAGAAGCTGTCAACAGTGAGTTTTGACACAAATTACTTAAATGCAGTTTAAATCTATCTCACTGTAGTCCATGCACTAAGCAACTCTCTTCCTCTCTCTAGTGGCAGTTATTGGTAGTTTGGTAGTAGCCTTATTGAATTGTTGCATCTTTTACAGTTGTACTGGTTTACAGTGGAGTTTGGACTGTGTAAACAAAACGGGACTGTGAAAGCCTATGGTGCAGGACTTCTTTCCTCTTATGGTGAACTGATTGTAAGTGTGCTGAATGGCTTTTATATTTGTCTCAGAATCTGCCTATGACAGAGCTGTTTCTTTTTCTGCGCAGTATGCCTTATCCAATGAACCAGAATACAAATCGTTTAATCCAGAGGAGACAGCTGTACAGCCATACCAAGACCAGACATACCAACCAGTGTACTATGTGTCTGAGAGCTTTGAAGATGCTAAAATTAAAATGAGGTAAGTCAATAATTTTGTCCACAAAATAAAATGAATTTGTGTAACCAATGAGGCAACAGCTAATGAACTGTTGCCTGACAAAACTGACAAGCTTATTATATATTTTTCTGTCTCTAATAGACTGTGATTGTTGTTTTTTTGTTACCAGGAGGTATGCTGCCAACATCAAACGTCCATTTGCTGTGTGTTATGATCCATTTACATGCAGAGTAGAAGTTTTAGACCAGCCCAGCAAAATAAAAACTGCCTTGAGCCAAATGAAAGAAGACCTTAAGACTCTACAGAGTGCGCTGGAAAAGCTTTGCTTGTGATTGAGTTTACATAGCTGGAAATGTGCTCAATTACATGTTGAAAAATTGTGTTAAAAATAAAAATAAAGAAAATTATCCCCAAAAAGAACTCTATAGTTGTGTAGTAATCTGACTTCCACCTCAGTACTTAAATACACTGTCTGCCAAAAATGCATTGTGGATAAGATGGGCGTTGTTAGATTATGTGAAGACTTAATAAAAAAGGAAGAACTTGATTTCTGTATCATGTTCTCTGTGAAGGCCAACAACCACACAAAGGCTGAGCATACACAGGGCCAGCCAGGTCACTGGGACCTCAGCACAGACCACAACACGGTCTACAAAGCTGCACTGCTGACAGATGCTCTTCTGCAATTATTGATTTTACTGTTCATGTGCAATATCTGGCCTATGAGGTTTTGACCAGCTTCCATTGTTTGATCTCAAGAAAGGTGAAAATGCATATCAGAATATCAGATTTTATTGCTTTCATTTGTCAAGAAGTCATGCCAACTTTGGAAGGTTTTGGAATTGGCAACGATTGAGATCACGCTCTGCTGAAAACGTTTCATTATGATACTGCTCAGTTAAGTTTGCGTTTGCTCACAAGTCGAGAAAAATGTGATGGCAATGAAACCAATTCTATCAGAATGTAAGACCTGTACTAAATATGTTGAATCTGTAGATAGAGGAGTCTGACTGACCAATGAAGAACTGAAAAATCTAGTAAGCTTAGTGGGCTTGCTCTCTTTACACAACGAACACACACACACACACTAACTGGTAAAAAAAAAAAAAACATTTTGTCTGAGGAATCTGTAAAAAATATTGTTCATTAAGTAAGGCACTGAACTAAGATTAAACGACCAGGTATTGTAGTTACTTCATTAAAAAACGAGGTGGAGTCCTGTTGCAAGTGTGCGCAGGCTAGAACATCATACAAGTACGGTATACATTTTGCTGGTTCATCTACAAATTTGAGTTTGATTAATATACTTTTTCTTACAACCAATGCATCATATTGTTTCTCGACATGCAAGAAATTACTAAAAAGAATATATTATTTTTGATTAATGGTATATGATGTGTCTTCATCAAAGAAACACCAGTAGTTGTGGTTTATTTCATTCAAGTTTCACATTAAATTAATAATTTTTAGGCTGAATTCTGCTCTTTAACGAAAGACATGCCGTTCCACCTTGTGATGTCACACTTTCTATGGCAATCTCAACTAGTGGTGTGCAATATGTTTAACTTTAGATAATATCATGATTGTTGTCTTGAAGATTTGCAAAGACAGAATATCGAGTATGTCGTTTGTAGTAAAAAGCCAACAAAAGAAGCTGTTAAAAACACAAGAGTTTAAGAAAATTACATGTGCACAAGCTTGACTCTTAAACGGCTAAAATTTGTATTAGTTAGAAAGCACATTGATTAGTTATGTGCTACCAATTTTAGGTCAACCAAGAAAGTCTATGGTCAATCCAGTCTGAATATTAAATTTCAACTAAATACATTTAAACACCAGCTTGATACTTAAATTGAAATAATTGTCTGAATATGAACAGTCATGAAGAAAAGGTAAAACAAAAATGACTGTAGAAGATTGTCGAGGACAACAAAACTTTCACTACATGACATCACACAGTAGAACGGAGTATTTACGTAGATGTGGACAGACTAATAATGCAGGATTACTCAAATATGTGTGAACGAAACAAAACAACACCAGGTATGTTTCCAACAAAGCAACAATCACTTTGATAAGAATTTGATAAAAATTGGTTTTGCAAAACATGATACTTTTAAAAATAATGGTAAAAATATATTTATTATTTTTATAAAGCAGAAACAAAACAAAAGTTATGTACCATGAACAGTTTTAGGAGGATAGTTACATTTCAGTCATCCAAAAACAAAGCTTCCTGTCCCCACCAATCACACAGAGCGGGAGAGTGCGGTGCCAGCTGAGGCCTGATCCAACTGCTGCTGATCCAATCATTACAGGCTAAAAGACAGAAATATGTCTTGAGAAATATTGAAATTCAACTTTGAAAGAGGAAAAACACAAATAAATATGTCAGACCTGTGGATGTCCCAGGTGATGGATAAGAAGTTGACTACTGATCATTCCAGGACATCCAGTGGTTGCAAAGAGTTTCTCATTTGCTCGTGACCACCTACAGTACACCGCAGAGACAATAAATCAGAATTAACATTTGATTCAATTTGCATGAAACAGTAGTCACATTATGAGGACTGAAATGAAAAATCTTACTTGAATTGTCGTGCTTTATCGATATGAGCAGATCTTTTTTCTTGTGGATAACTACAAAATGAGTAAAGATATTAACAAAGCATAATTTTGGTTGCACACATCGGTCTGTTGGTAACTTACCTAGAGCGAGTTATGTCCCAGATGAGCCAGTCATTTCCAGCCACAGCTCCAACTTTAATGGTGTTAGTAAGGCACCAATCAGCCGACATTAAAGGCGCCTGGCCACAATCCAATGACAGAATGGCCTGCTGGGTGACTAGATCATAGAAACGTATTGTGCCCCTTTTTTCTGCCACCATTAACTGAACAATGCAAAACAGGGTAAGCATGTTTACTGCTATCACGTGCATTAAAAATACTGTAAAACACTTTTGATTCATACTTTAAAGACTTCTTCAGGATGCCAGCACACACTAATCCCAGGAGAGCGAAGTCTAAGTGTAGTATTTTCATTTCCATCTATGTCCCACACCCTTAAAACAAAAATTCATCAGATGAACAGCTAAGAGTTACAATGAAAGCATTATTGTGTAATGTATTTACTGAGGTCAAACAATGAGTAATTTCAACTTTAATTTTGGTGCTAACAAAGCAAACAAATGTTCTTTAGTAAAATCATAAAAGTTGATGAGGGGAACATGTGATTTTAAGTACTATCACCATTGAGAGTAAAAGTAAAAACAGTAAAAGATGTCTCTGATAATAGAAAACAAAGTATTACCTACATAGGATTATGAAGATAAAGTTTACAAGTCCTGTATAAAATGTGTAGCCATGTAAAAACAGTAGTGTATTCTGATTATTACAAATACAAATGTTAAATGTGTAATATAAAACAATATGTCATTATGTCTGCAGAAGGGCTGAGATGTACTGAATAGCACATTTTCTAAAATAAGAATTTAACCCAGAAACAAAACAAGGACTAAATTGTATTACCCTTAATTTCTGGGATATAAGCCGCTACTTTTTTCATGAGCTTTGAACTATGCGGCTTATTAGACAATGCAGCAAAATTATAGATTCTCATAGACTTACAATTAACAAGTGCGACCTATATATGTACTTTATCATTTTTCGTACTTAAATCTAGTGGGTGCCGCTTCTATTCAGGTGCGCCAATATGGCAGAAATTATATTATATTGGACCACTTATAAAGAAGTGCTTTAATGGATTCTACACCTCCAACAGCTAAATATTGGTCAACTCCCAAAAAGACATGACCTTTACCGATCAAAGTGAAACCAAAAAGACACATAACACACCCAAAGGAAATAAAATAAAAAACGACTACACCATCTAACCACACTTCCATCTAAACAGTTGAAAAGGACATGTGAAAACCTTTACGACTTTATCTAATTGAAAAAACAGCAAAAGGGCAGTTTTAAGGATCTCCCAACATCACAGGAAACAGGAATTTTGTTAACACTGTGTGATCTGATTTATTATACAGCATGGTGTAAATAATCAAAAGCAATTCTCTGCAGGGAGAGTAACGGAGATCAAATCTCATACACCTAAAGGGGCAGCCAGGATTGAAGTACACACTGTCTTTCTGTGCTGCAAGGAAGGATCCAACTCTTTCATTGTTTTATGTATTAAAATCATTTGCTTTATAAGTGTCACTTAAGTTCGCCTTTTTATCCTATGCAACTGTTGGGTCTGTTAAAGCCTCCAAGCTCGTAAACAAAAAGCATCAGGTTAACATTGAAAATGTCCCAAGATGACACAAACACATTTGCACAGGATTAGCACAGTTCACACACTACAACGGCTGCACTTGTCCTCAGTTCGTGAACAAACTCAGCTGACCACAAATCCCTGGATAAGATCCATGTAGTTCTCACTCGAGAGCTCTAGGTGGCGACTGTTGCTAGACAAAACAAACGTGCAGGACTGCTACTTCAAGCTGCTAAGACTGTGTGAGCTTAAGGTAATCACTACTGAGGAAGTGGAGCTGGTTCCCTGCCTACACTCTTTACGCTCAAATTTCATGTTGGCAGCTAGAAGAGTTCCCACATCTGCAGGGGCCATTGATGACAAAGCAAAGCACTGCCAAACTCAACAATGATGAAGAGGTCCTGAGATCATATACATGAAGAATATACACTTTCCCTCGGTCCCATTCAGAGGAGCGGTCCGCTTATTCTGCAGCACAGTTTGTGTGGGCTGACTCAAGGTCCACTTCTGTAACTTGATCCATGACTTGCTCTCATATTTTCTCAACATGACAGAATTGAAATCTTTCAGCAGAAGGAGCACATTGACGTCTTGCTGGAAGTGAGCAGCCCGAGGTCAGCACAACCTAGAGACCCGCACTGTCATCATCTAAATATCATCTTAATATTCATAACCAATTTGTATTACAATTCTGAAATGAAAATACAATTTACAAAGTGAACTAATTAAAAAATGAGAAAATAGGAACACTGACCATACTGCAATGTCAAGAGTACTGTGCTTAGTATTGTGTTACTACGCAAAAAACAGAAAACTAAGTGAAGAGAGCTCAAAGTAGAAAAAAAAGTATAACCTGCAAGTGTGATCATCACTGACAGAAGCAATTTGTTTTCCTTCAGTAGGCTCAAACACCAAATGGTTAATGTAGCTTGTGTGGCCTTCCATTATCTGCAAAACATTTTCCATTATTCATAATTATTTGCAACTAACTTTGACGTCCATGTACCTACTGATGGGGGCTTTACCTTTACTTCATGTTTATCCTGAAGATCTGAGGTCAATAAGCGTAGTCGTCTGTCAGCTGCAGCAGTGCAAAATCTTCAAAAAAAAAAAAAAAAAATGTGATGAATACTTAGTAGCATTTATGCCTTAAAGAGAAATGGAATTGTAATCAGTGTGCATAGTTAAAACTAGAGAAAGATTTTCCCCCAAAACACAAAACACACTCCTCATGACATTTACATCTCTGTCTAAAAGCATTTAAGATCCACCATATTTTTCTCTAATCAAGCTTACTGTATTATGTGGGGCTGCACGTATTCTAATAACTACACCAAGTCATTTTTGACAAGAAAAATGCACTCACATGATTCAAACAAAGCAAAGAGTGGCTTCATGTTGTAGTGAATAAGATTTGATTACGTTGGTATTACATTGTGGCAGACGAAAATACATAGAAGACTGGACTATCAACATTTTTACAGAATTTTAATTCATAATCGTACCTAAAGGTGCACTATGAGAAAATGCAAGTGAACAGCAGCAAAAGGTTCTGTGGTGAGGTGGCCCCATACAGAGTCCATGCTTTTTAAGTATTTCTGAACAATAAAAACACCTTAACTGAATATTTACTTTGAGCAGTTACACCGCCTATTAAAAAAACTACATAGTGCATCTTTAAGTAAATAAGACATAGAAAGATTTATTTTTCATCTTTCCAAAGCTCAAGATTTATAGTGGTGGGAGAAAAACTGTTATGAAAAAGAAGGTCAAATAATTAAGCCACAAAATATAGTTTTAACGATAAAAACTGAATGTTAGATATGTAAACTTTGTGGCAAACAAAAAGGCATTTTCATTTGTACAAATACCCCTTGTTGACTAAATTTGTGCAATACTGTCTGAGTCTGTGTTCTGTAATATTGCTTCTCACAACAAGTTACTCCACAAAATTAGGAAGCTTAATTTCTGCTTGCATAACATATCATGTCAGCAGTGTGGGAAATATACAATCATTACCTGATATGGGGAACCCTATCCAGGTGAGACTCTGGACTCCAGGCAAGAGCATCAACACGTACTTCATGATGAAAAGCTCGAAGAACAGTAAATTCAACACCTTCAATGTCCACATCCTCCTCCTGAAAAATAATTTGCCTCACAGGTTACACATACAGTGACTTTTATTACAATTCACGGCCTTACCGGAAAGATGCAAGTTCCAATCACAACATATTGATTTCCACCATAAGCTAAAAGTGATGCAGGGGTCCCAGAAGAAAACGGGCTGAATTCGACCGCATTGACATAATCTTCACATGACACTGTATAGCTGGGACCACGGCCACTGTTTTCGTGCACTGTACCTGTAAATGTAGAACAACTCATAAGTCTTATCATAAAGCCATTCAATAAATTTTGGCTTTTTGTAAAAACACATGGCAAAAGCGCTTAACAACCATAGTATAAATACAGACAATAACAGTGAAAATGTAATCAGTAATTAAGACAGCGTTATAATTATGAAAACCATTTAACGTAATTACCCATTCTTTAAGACGTTAAAGCTGCCAATAATTAGTTTTATTGCAGCGGTTTTGAGTAGTGCGCGCAGAATGGAAATGTTCAACCTACTTCCGGGTACGACGTGCATCACAGCGGACTCCACCACCGTGTAAATTCGTGGGGGAACTCTTCAAACAACCCTCTCAAAACACTAAAGAGATTTGGAGAGATTCACAATTTTGTTGGTGTCATTGGTTTGGTGTGACTGTGTCATACAATTAAGATTTACATATTTATTTAGAAACTCGTTAAAACTTTTGAATAAACGTAGGACAGCGCCGCCGCCCCTGCTTACGTCGTTTCGGACGCCCGCGTCTGACGTCACCGGGTGTTTAAAATTTCAAACAGCGACGTTGTGTGTTTCTGTGTTTTCTCTTGGTCGCACCAGTTTAGTGTCAGATATTTTAATTCATAAACCCCGCGTGCACAATGCAGTCTCCAGAGGAACTTCTCGGACTGATGGTGAAGACTTTTAGGAGAGAGTGTCACAGAGTTCATCAGTCAGAAAGGACTACTATTCATGGGGCAGATGGCATGCTCATGGTGCTCCAGCTGGCAATGGCAGAAGTAAATAAAAAGGTAAAAAAAAACTCAGTTTGTATTCAAAACGCTTTCAAATTAGGTGTTTGAATCTGATTATCGTTTTTCCTCGTTCTAACAGCAATGTGGGGAGTTTATGGTGAGCATAAGTGACATTCTAATGGCATGGAAAAACTTAATTCATCACAAACTTCATTTGCCAACACCATGCCCTGTGCCTTGGGACAACTGCAATCTCATATTTGAAGAATATAAATCCTTCCTGAAGCACTCAAACACAGTGGATCTGCTGGATATTTACGCCATGTACACAGAACTGAAAGCAGAGTCTGATCCAGAGGTTTCCTTGGAAGCTGTAAGCAGGATGGTTTATGTGTGAATTATATGTTTGGCCTGCTATTTATAATACGTTGTTCTTTTTTTTTTCCCCAGACCCAGCTTTTTGAGTATTTGTCAGGAAACTCAAAGGCTGCTGAGGAAGATATGTGTCCCCCATCTACACCCTCTAGTACACCAAGAAGATGCAGCTCACAAGTATGCAGCCACAAAGACATAGACTGACATGAAGAAATAGACAAATATAAAAAGAGGAAGGGCATTAAGTTTTGGAACTTTGTGCCAGTTTAGTGTGGATAAGTTCAGTGATTCCACAGGTCAACACATCGGTACCAAACGTGTGACATGAAGTTATCTAAACTAAACAATAATATTAATTTGGTTGAAAGAAAGTGTTTTTGGTTTTTTTGCAAATTTTTCATGTCTTTACTCTTGTGAACAGATCCTAGGTGCTGTCAGACGTGTTTTCTGCTCGTACCTGAGTTTACTGGTGAATTCCAAGAATGACCTGGCTATGGCACTTACTTTAGATGTTCCAAATCGTAGTCTTGGACAAGATGCCTTTAC